>CP025652.1:17967908-18007246 GCA_003576665.1 Ipomoea trifida | reverse complement strand
GTAGTAAACATAGCTCGTGGCCAGTTATGTTGGAATATATTCTATGCTGCGCTAGGTACTGATGAGCATCCTGGCCGTTAGAGGCATGGAAGAGGATATGGCATAAAAAGGTATTTGGTAATGCAAAACGTACTCCTCACACGCCTACTGAAGACGTTCAACGAATGGTTGACTCTGCTGTTGCTGCTGTTGAAGCACGATTTGAAGAACGATTTGAAGCACGAGTTGAAGAACATTAGAAGCACGAGTTCAAGAACGATTAGAAGCACGACTTCAAGAACAATTACAAGCACGACTTCAAGAACAATTAGAAGCACAATTAGAAGCACGGATGGCTAAAATGATGCAACAATTCAGTACTATGCAGACTCCTCTTCATCAAGCTGCACAATCAAGGCAGGATGATGCCATATGTGAGCATGTTTCACCACAAAATGACAGTCATAAGGCTAGTTCTCCAGACCCTTTTGCTGATTTACCGGCGGTAAGTAATTGTTTATAATTAATCTTATTATTATTTTTCTTTATTAAAATATATTTTCCATGACTCTTCATTAATTAATGTAGTTAGGGGCACGATGCCAATTGTACTTGGAAGATCCCACTAGACGTCCAGTAGCATTTGGGATAGCCTACAGTGGTGGACAAGTTCATGGGGTTACACTAAATGTAGATCAAGTGAAGGTGAGCATAGACAAAGTCATTGATCCACGTGCAAAGGTACCATTCCCCACCAGTGAAGTTCAGCTTGTAGGTTGTGCATTTCAACAGTTTATTATTTGGCCGAAGAAGCTGACAGAGTTATGTACTCAAGTTGATAAGGTATGTACGCTATAAATGTATTTGTATTTAAAATAGTATACAATTGACTTTTTTAAAAATAATAATTGGTATTTATATTAAAATGGACAGTTAAAAGGAAAGACCAAATCGACTTTTGAATCAGTTGTGAAATCTCATCATCATGCATTGACTTTAGCTGATCCGGATTCTCTGAGTAGATCATGCTTCAAGGCATACAAGATTGCTTGTAGTCTTGAACACAATGTGGTGACGCAAATGCCTCGTGGTGTTGTGGGTAAAATTGATTATGAATTACAACTTGAGAGTTTGGAAATCATGCGCTTATTGAATATGGATACCTTAGATATTTCTGTTATTCAGTTCTTTATAAGGTAATATGTTTTTAGTATTATTTGATCAAAATAGTTTTAATTTTATTTAACATAATTATTAGTAGTTTATATGATTGCTTTTGATTGTGAGCAGGGGTATTTATAAACAGTATGGTTTTCAATCACAAACCAAGTATGGATTTTTAGATCCAAGTTGGATTCAACCGAAACTGGTGACTAGAAATGAGAGGATACAGTATATAAGTGAAACCATGGGATATGGTGAGATGAAAGATTGCTATTTAGGCCCATATAATTTCGAGTAAGCATTTGATTATGTTTTAAAATACAATACCTTATATATAATATACTATAAACTAATAAAATTCTTATTTGTAGGGGGCATTGGATGTTGATGGCTATTTGTCCTAAATTATATGAAATCTATTGGTTTGATTCCATTGGTAATCCGCCACATGATGAGCTTAAAGATATAGTTGAAACGTATGTAAATTTATAAATATAATTAATACTTATTATTAATATAGTGATGTCAAACATTTATGTATATTTTATGTCTTATATTAATAGGTCTTTGAAGACAACAAGCATAATAAAATGGGTCGAAGCCCGCGGGCCGGCCCACACCCGCCTCACGGTGGGGCGGGTTAGGGTCATGAAAAAATAGGCCCGCGAAAATGCGGGCCTAATGGGGCGGGCCGGAATTGACCCGTGGCCCGCGCGGGCTAACCCGTGCGGGTCACGGGCCGGCCCGCGGGCCAAGTAAAAAAAATTTAAAAAAAATAATTATATATATACACACATTGTACACATGAATATAAATATATATTCATGTGTACACGTATGTATTGTACACATGAATATATATTCATGTGTACAATACTGTACACATGAATATATATTCATGTGTACACTTTGTGTACACACTATAATAAAAAATAATAATAAAAAAATAAATAAATAAAAAAGCCCGCGGGGCCCGCCAACCCGCGTGGGGCGGGCTAGGGTTGTATGAATTCTAGCCCGCGGGCCTAACGGGCCGGCCCACAAAAGCCCGCCAAAAAATAGCCCCGCGATGGGGCGGGCTTAATATATATAAATTGAAGGAATTAGCCCAATTGGAATTAATTTAATTGACCAAGGAATTAATTATCGAACGAAAGGCTTGAACGAATTTTCGGGGTGTTACACTCTACCCCCCTTAAAAGGAGCTTCGTCCCCGAAGCTCAAAGCTCACGGGAACTTGAAACAAAACGATGCAAAGGAAACAAAGATTCAACGAAAGATTAAAGAGAACGACTGCTCAGCTAACCCTAACCTCAAGAACATACTAACATGCAACTAAGCTCATAACTTACCCAACCCAAACTAACATGCAAGAACATAAGCTAACAACTCACCTAGAGCAAACAAAGCCGGGTAGCGCCGCCTCATATCGCCCTCCATCTCCCAAGTGGCCTCCTCGACTCCATGGTTGGACCAAAGCACCTTCACTAGCTTGATCGCCTTGCGTCGGGTCTCACGCGTCTTGGAGTCCAGGATCCTCACGGGCCTTTCTTCGTAGGACAATGCCTCGTCTAACTCCAGCGTCTCGGGGGCTAACACATGTGAGGCGTCGTGCACGTACTTCTTCAACTGGGAAACATGAAACACGTTGTGCACTCGATCTAACTCTGCTGGCAAGGCTAAACGATACGCCACCTGTCCAACCCTCTCCAATATCTCGTAAGGTCCGATGAAGCGGGGGCTCAACTTCCCTTTCTTCCCAAATCTCATTACTCCACGAGTTGGAGAAATCTTCAACCACACTTTCTCGCCCGCTTGAAATTCCACAAATTTTCTTCCCAAGTCAGCATAGGATTTCTGGCGGTCTTGAGCAGCGTTCATTCTACTTTGAATCAGCTTGACTTTTTCTGTGGCTTCTTGCAAATATTGAGGTCCCAAAGTCACCGGATCTACCAAATCTTCCCAACACAACGGACTTCTGCACTTTTGACCGTAGAGCGCCTCATAAGGGGCCATCTGAATACTGGAGTGATAGCTGTTGTTGTAGGAAAACTCAATCAAATCGAGGTGCTCCTCCCACGATCCTTGCAAATCAAGCATGCAAGCCCTCAGCATATCCTCTAAAGTCTGAATGGTGCGCTCAGTCTGTCCGTCAGTGGCAGGATGAAAAGCTGCACTCATCTTCAATCTAGTGCCCAAAGCTGCCTGTAGTGACTTCCAAAACTGTGACAAGAACCTCGAGTCGCGGTCAGACACGATGTCGCGAGGCACTCCGTGGTACTTCACCACCTGGTGTATGTAAGCCCTGGCCAGCTGATCCATAGTCCAAGTCTCCTTCATGGCGATGAAACGGGCTGTCTTGGTGAGGCGATCCACTATCACCCAAATCTTGTCTTTCCCCGATCTGGTCAAAGGCAAGCCTCCCACGAAGTCCATAGATATCGAATCCCACTTCCCTTCGGGCACTTCTAAGGGTAGTAACATTCCTTTAGTCTTGCACCTTTCTGCCTTGACTTTTTGACAATTCAAACAACGACTCACGAAGTCAGCTATTTCCTTTTTCATGTTCGGCCACCAGAACAATTTCTTCATGTCTTTATACAACTTGTCGCCACCAGGATGAATTGAATATGGAGTATAGTGGCTCTCTTCCAATATCTGTTTCTTTAACTCTTTGCACGAAATTGGCACGCACCACCGCCCTAAATATCGCATACTGCCATCGGGATAGAGCTCGAAAGGTCCCTTCTTGCCATTAACCATCTTCGCCCTTACTCTGCTCAACCGGGCATCGCCCGTCTGGCCCCTCCGGATCTCGTCGAGCCAAGCAGGTAAGATCTGCATGCTAAAGAGTCGAACTTCTTCATCCATCTGCCCTTCTTCTACCACGGCAATATTCATTCTTTGAAATTCGTTGCACAGATCGTCTGCGAGCACCCACGTGGCATTGAGCGAGTGGCTCGCCTTCCTACTCAGCGCGTCGGCCACTACGTTTGCCTTCCCTTCGTGATACTGAATGATCAAGTCGTAGTCTTTAATGAGCTCTAACCAACGTCTTTTGTCGCATATTCAATTCCTTTTGTGTGAAGATATACTTTAAACTCTTATGGTCGGTGTAAATCTTGCACTGTACCCCATACAGGTAATGCCTTCAAATCTTTAATGCAAAGACAACAGCAGCTAGCTCCAAATCATGCGTGAGGTAGTTCTCTTCATGACTCTTGAGCTGTCGAGACGCGTAAGCCACTACTCGGCCCTGCTGCATCAGCACACAACCCAAACCTTTCTTCGACGCGTCACTATACACCTCAAACCCCTCAGTCCCGGATGGTAATGTCAAGACAGGAGCCGATGTCAATCTTTCCTTCAACTCTTGAAACGCTACAGCACACTCGCTGTCCCATCTGAAGGGTGTAGTCTTCTTCATGAGCTGCGTGATCGGTCGGGCTATCTTAGAGAAATCTGGAACAAACCTCCTATAGTAACCTGCCAAACCCAAAAAGCTTCGGACTTCAGACGGAGTGGTTGGTGCCGGCCACTCTATCACTGCTCGGATCTTAGCAGGATCCACCGAGACTCCATCCTTAGCTATCACGTGGCCCAAGAAAGCCACGCTGGTCTTCCAAAATTCACACTTGGACAGTTTGGCATACAGTTGTTTCTCCCTTAGAATGTGCAACACGGTCCTGAGATGCTTCTTATGCTCGGCCGGATCAGAAGAGTAAACCAGAATGTCGTCGATGAATACTACCACGAACTCGTCTAGGTACGGCTGAAACACCCTGTTCATCAAGTCCATGAAAGCAGCTGGAGCATTCGTTAACCCGAACGGCATTACCGTGAACTCGTAGTGGCCATAGCGGGTCCGGAACGCCGTCTTCGGAACGTCCGCCTCCGCCACTCTAAGCTGATGATACCCGGATCGCAAATCAATTTTTGAGAAGATGCCGTCTCCCTTCAACTGATCAAACAGGTCATCGATTCGCGGCAGGGGATACTTGTTCTTAACTGTTACCCGGTTCAGCTCCCGGTAATCAATGCAGAGTCGCATGCTACCATCTTTCTTCCTTACAAAAAGCACCGGAGCTCCCCACGGCGAAACACTCGGTCGGATGTACCCTTTGTTCAACAAGTCTTGCAGCTGTTCTTTCAACTCTTGCATTTCCTTCGGTGCCATGCGGTACGGGGCTTTCGATATCGGGGCCGTCCCTGGCATCAAATCAATGGTGAACTCTACCTCTCGGGGAGGCGGTAATCCAGGGATCTCCTCCGGGAAGACGTCGGGGAACTCGCGTACTACGGGTATTTGCTGCACTTCATCTTTCGGCGCGCTAAGGTCCTCGACTGCACATAAGAATGCTTCATGTCCCTTGGCGACATATTTCTTGATTTTGATCATGGAGACCAACTTGACCTCGGGCTCCTTAGTCACCCCTCGATATGATACCCGCCTGCCCCCAAGGCCCTTCAGGACCACCTTCTGTTTGCTGCACAAGATCTGAGCCTTATACTGTCCCAGCCAGTCCATACCCAGCACCACTCCGAAGTCATCCAAGTCAAACTGAATGAGGTCGCTCGGAAAGGTCACTTCCTTGATCTTTATAGGCACGCCCTCGAAGATGTGCTCACACGCCTTAACTTCCCCCGATGCCACCTTGACTGCAATCCTCGTCGCTGCGCTAGGCACAATGCCCAGCTCACGCACCAACTTCGAGGATATGAAGGAATTAGAGGCTCCAGAGTCGAACAACACCAAGGTGGGGACGGAGAGTACCGGGAAGATGCCGGTAACCACATCGCAGCTCTCGACCTGGGACTTGTTCATAATAAGAAGCTCTCCTGACGAAGATGGGACTCCTTCGTTTCCACTCGCTTTCTCGAAGCCAGGGAGAGTTACTCCCTTGCTACCCGAGCTGCTGCCTCCTGGAGTCCTTGCCGTTCCGGCGTCGGCCGCCTTCAGCTTCTTGAGGCGATCTAGCACTCCTCCTCCCGTGCCTGGGGCTTCCTCCCGCTTCCTCGACGGCAGCATGATGCAAAAGAGGGAGAATACTAACAGAAAGCGAACAGAGCTGCGGTTGGCCTTAACCAAACACGCAAGAAAGCAAGTGAGAACGAGCTCACGACAAGCAAACAACAAACAACCTGCAAAGCATAAACAAAAGCAAGTAAACGAGTCCTCACCGCGCGGCCTAAAATTCACACATCTTAGAATTCTTAAACATCTTAGTTTCTACTGATCAAGTCCTAGAGTCTCAGATTACAACCCTAGGATCTCTACTCAGACCTCAACACAGGCTCTGATACCAACTGTGACACCCCAACCTCACACAGGCTGAGATAGATAAAACTTAACACAACAGCTGCCTATCTCAACCAAAACATAACATAGCAGAAGCGAATTAAAACTTAAGGGCGTCATGCCACATCTAGGTATAAACACAGCCTAGATGCACAGGCTAAACATAAGAAACGAACTAAGCTGTCATTCATAAAATAAAATAAATCCTCAATCCATAATCAACAATATTCAATCACTAGTCACGAGTATATAATGTCTCAATGGCACACAGGCCCAACAACCTAAGTCTAAACATCATAAAACTAGTCTAAGCGTCCTCATAGATAAGCATCTAACGCGCTCGCGCTCAGACTACTCCATACCTGGAAAACACGCAAAGAACCATTAGCAAAAGAATGCTAAGCAACCACCATTCTTACCCGCAAGGAGATATAGATATACATAAGCTTATAAATAGGTTTACACACCCATATAGAATATAAACACCAACAAACTGTTCAATAGTTCAAACCGATACTCAACAACAATAAGCTGAACGAATCAGTAACCAAGACTCAGTCAAACAAAGCCAATATCCAACAACGAAAGCATAATACAATAACGAACCAATAACCGAGATACTAACTGAAAAACAATCCAAAAGGAACCAACCAACCTCAACGAGAACAACAAGATATCAACCGAATAACACAAAGGACTCACAACAACCAACCAAGAAAGAACCCCAACTCCAACTTCCAAACCCTCAAACCAACCACCAAACCAAGTCAATCACATAGTCAGAAGTCAGAAGTCAAGAGTCAAACCCGGAAAACCGGTACACAGGGGTGATGAGCCCAATCACAGGGACCGAAGTCCAATCACAGGGACCGTAGTCCAATCACAGGGACCGACAGTCCAATCACAGGGACCGAAGTCCAATCACAAGGGTAATCAACCCAATCACAGGGACCGAAGTCCAAAGTCAGAAGTCAATAGTCAATAGTAGCACAGTCAAATCCAACCAACAACCTCCAACAATACCAACAAAACCACCATCACAACCACATACTCCAACATCAACTCAAAACACCAGACAAAGTGTTCATCTCACCTATGAACACAAACCAACTCCCAGGTAATGAATCAAGGAATCAATAGATCAAGAATACAAAAAGGGAAACCAAAGACATGAATCAATACTCCAAGATAGGGTATAAAATATCCAATAAATGACATGAATAAATACTCCAAGACATGGTAAAATACCCAACAAAACAATCCAACAATAATCAGAAACAAAGGATCAACAACAGACAACAACAACATAGAACTGCTCACTGGAATCGAATTCCCAGTGAACTTGCGGAACCACTCAACGGGCCTCTCCCTTCCGCCGGCCTCCTCCGCAAGAAAGAGACGGCCTCCCTCGGCGGACCAGCCTCCTCCGCCCACGACCTCCGTTGCCACCTTGCGGATCACCTAGGCGGGTTACATTGTGCCGCCAGGGATCTCCGCAAGGCCAACCCCGATCCCAGAAAAACCATTCTGCCCAGACTTCAAAATACCCTATCCAGAATACAAAATCAGACCAAATACACCAACATTTCATCCAATTTAGAGTCCAAAAATAGGGAAATCCATAACATCATTGATCATAACAACACTAGGCAAAAGATCAAGATGAAATCCAACAAATACATCCAAGAAATAAGCTAAACAACAAGAAATTTCAGGATTTCCAACACCAAGAACATCATATATAGAATAGGAGTGTAGAAATAGATTTTGATGGACATAGTGGTTACCTCAAAGAGCTTTTCCCAATCCAATCAAGCCTCAAGCTAGCTCACTAAGCCCCACCTCCTTTTTGATCATCTTTTACCCAAAGAACCCCAAAAGAACATTATAAGAATATGCAAAAAGACTAACAAAACCACAAAATGCAAGGTAGATTCTAGGCTAGATGCACTTACCCAATCCTAGACAAGCTTAAAAAAGCAATCTTGACTTGAAAACTTGTAGGGAAAATGAAGATAATTTTTGGATGAATTTAGGGAGGAAATGGCGTGAGAGTGAAGTGTGTAGGGAGGAGAAGGAGTGAAAACGTTTAGGGGTTTTTGATCTTCAAAATATATACTAAGATACATATAATATTTAGGGTGTAAGACATTAATATGAAATGGGCTTAGGTTATATATATTATCATAGCCATAGGAATTAAATATATTCAAGACTAGTAAGTTGGGCTAATGAATTCACCCCTTACAATTAAATATAATAATTAGGACAAGAAGCCCATAAAATGTCTTAGAAACATTATATTAATATGTAATCAAGAAATTGGGCTTGTAGGAATATTTAATTACAAAGATTGTAAGGATCCAAATTGAATAAAATCCCTTACAAGAATAAATTCAATTAATTGGGCTCTTGATTAGAATAATTAAATTAGGCTCAAGGAATGTATATATATATACATATATATATAAATTGAAGGAATTAGCCGAATTGGAAATAATTTAATTGCCCAAGGAATTAATTATCGAACGAAAGGCTTGAACGAATTTTCGGGGTGTTACATGAATAACCCATAAGTTGGAAAGATCCACCTCTCGAATACCAAAGTCCAACACTTTGCGTGCCCTTGAGATATCTAAGAATATTTTTAGATGCATTTAAGTGACTCTCCTTAGGACTTGCCTGAAATCTAGCACATACACCTACTGCAAAGGATATATCTGGTCTACTGGCAGTTAAGTAAAGAAGAGATCCGATTATACCTCGATACGTACTTTGATCGACCTCTCGACCTTCACTGTCGACATCGATGCGTAGAGAGGTTCCCATGGGTACTTTGACTGAAGATTTCCCTTCTATATTGTATTTCCTGAGCAGATCCTTGGTGTATTTCTCCTGATTGATGAAGATACCTTCCTTTAGTTGTCTAATGTGACACCCCCAACCTCACACAAGCTGAGATAGATAAAATCTCAACACAACAGCTGCCTATCTCAACCAAAACAGTACATAGCGGAAGCGAATTTAAAACCTAAGGGGCGTCATGCCACATCTAGGAAAGATAACACAACCTAGATGCACAGGCTAACCATAAAAACGGAACTGTATAAACGATAATCCTTAAATATATCTCAAACATCCAACAACCAAACCAAAGTATCTAGAATTCTCAAAACGGCACACAGGCCAAAGCATAAGTCTAAAACATAACCACTATCTAAGCCTCCTCATACGGGTGTATCTCTATCGCGCTCACGCATAGACTTTAAGGCAAACCTGGAAAACACACAAAGAACCATTAGCAAAAGACTGCTAAGTAACAACCATTCACACCCGCAAGGAAGATAATAACATATAAGTTATAAATAGGTTTACACACCCATATAGAATATAAACCCAACAAACTGATTCAATAGTTCAAACGCGATACTCAACAACAATAAAGCTGAACGAATCAATAACCAAGACTCAAGCAACAAAAGGCCCATAATCCAATAACGAAGTAAATCAACGACCATAAACGAGACACCAACTGAACAACAACAAAGGAACCGAACCAAACCATCAACCAAGAATCAAAGGATATCAAACCGAATAACAAAGAGACCCATGACACATATAACCAACCAAGAAAGAACTCCCAATCCAATCCCGTACCCAACATCTCAACCAAGTCATCATACCACAAACCATCAAACCACAGTACAGAAGTCGAATCAGATCAACGGAAACTGGTACCAGGGGATGCCAATACGACGAGCGTCCAATCACAGGGACCGAAGTCCAATCACAGGGAGTAGTCAATCACAGGACCAAGCATACGGGGTAGCGAACCATCACAGCAATCACAGGGACCGTAAGTCCAATCACAGGGGTAATCCATCACAGGGCAGCAATCACAGGGACCAAGTCCAATATCAGGAAGTACCAATAAATCCAATAGTAGCACAGTATCCAACCAACAATTCCAACAATAACGCAACAAACCACCACTCACATACCTCATACTCCAACCATCACTCAAGAACACACCAAAGTGTCATCTCAATATGAACACAACCAACTCCCAAATAATAACTCATATAATGGACTAAGAGGTATGAATAAATACTCAGAATCAAGGTAAACATATCCAATGGAATACTCCAACAAACTCCAGAACAAAGAAGGAAACAAATAACGGATCACTCACATCCACCAACCACTACCACCTTACTCTTGCAGAAAACCCCAACGGTTACATTGTCCCGCTAGAGTGCCCCGCAAGAGCAATTCCCACATACCGAATCAGACACAGCTCAGAATACAAAGAGATACTCCAGAATACACAGATCACATCACAATACACCAATATTCATTTAACAGAGGCCAAATAACATGGAAATCCAAACCAACAAATGATCATAACAACACTAGGCAAAGGATCGAGACACAAGTCCAAGAATCCACAACACGATCAATGGTAGGCTAATAATCAAGGAATTTCAGGATTTCCAATCACCAAATAATATCATATAGAGCGAGAGTGTAAAAATAGGTTTTGATGGACATAGTGGTTACCTTTGAAGCGTAACTAATTCAAAAGCATTTTAATCCGAAGCAACGTCAATCCTAAGCTCATAAGCTCGGTTCATAATCGTGAACTTGAAGAATTAACATAATCTAACACCGTCACTAACTATTAATAACAATACTAATATTCCTATTCGGTCCATATAACTATTACCTATAGTTCATGCTTAAAGGCTAGGGTAATACGATCATATGATTTAATCTAATTACTCACTAATATCAAAACAAGGGTACGACCACTAAAACAATTCTAAACTTAATCTATCACATTATAACTAATACTAACTATAAGCTCAATAATTAACCAAAACATTACCTTAAAACAGAGTGCTCACTCCCGGGTTCAAACCTAAGCCCTCCGGCTCAACACACAACCACCACACCGCTACACCATTTCGCTTCTTGTGTTACACTGTGCGACCATAAGCTTATTACCCTTATTGCATGCCTTCGGTTACCATAACGGAGAAGGTGATACCGCCTACGTGATCTGCTATCAACGAAGGATTGAAGGCACGGCTCACCTCCACGGAAACTCCACCACCGCCGCTTGCTTCCGCTAGGTCAAGGTGAGGGAGGAATCAACTTCGCTGTCGTCGCAAGCTCGCCGGAAACAGAGGAAGGAAGAGATGAATACCGCCGCCGAAGGACTGCCGACGCTTCTCACGTTCTTCACTACTCCGGCTCACCGTCGATCACAGCCTGCTGCCGCCGGTAATGTTTCGTAGCTCCGTCGCTGCCGAGAAGAACAGAGACGAGAGGTAGTCGAAGCTCGCTGCTGGGAACTCCACCGCCGTCACTCGCTGCCGCTACTGGCCGAGCGGGAAGGGGAGATCGCCGGTCACGATCCTGTTGCTACCGAGAACTCATCATCGCCGCTCGTCGCTCATGCCGGGAAAAACATAGAAGAAGGTGTAGTCCGCTCCTCGTTGCTGGGGGGGGGAAACACTCGCCGGAGCTGCCTCACTGGTACACCACCACCAACACGCTGGATGAACCATCGGAGAAGGAGGAAGCGTTGCCTTGGTCGAACATTGCTGCTTCCCGAGCCCCTTGCCATCATCGAGCGAGAGAGACCACGTTGCTCCCCTGTTCTGATCGTCGTTCGCTAATGGAGGTTGCCGTCGGAGCCCTTCCTCATATCGTCGCCGTTCGGAGTTCATCGAGTGGGAGAGAGGGTGACGATGCCTCGTTTCGGAAAAATGGGACTTTTGTTCAGCAGCTCACACCTAGGTTTCCCTAATTGGAAACCTTCCATTTTGGGCTAGGTTGGGATGGGCTACATTAGTGTTTTTGGACCAATTTAGAAGGTTGGGTTAAAAGAACACTTGGGCTTATATAATTTGAACTCAAGACTAATCATAGTTTATAAAATAAATATCCATAACTTATGGGCTTGTAGCATTTAGGTTCTAAAATATTAGTTTATATAAGATGGCTCATTTATAGCCCATAATAAAAGATCATGTATTCTAATATATATATATATATATATATATATACTCACATAGGCATTTCGGGCTAAGAACATTTAGTATCCTAGTAATAATAATAATAGGTAGTCCAAAATACATTGCTCCAAGCCCATGCGAAAATAATTTATACTTACAATTAATTTAATAAGAAAATAACCCCTCGTTTATTTCTTTAAAATAGAAGTAGGAAATTTCGGGGTGTTACACTCTACCCCCCTTAAAAGGAGCTTTGTCCCCGAAGCTCAGAAAAAGGAAAACGTTTTTGGGGACAGAGAATTAAAACTAGTACGGTAGTACGTATAGGAAAAATATTTATATAGTATATACGCCCGGCTAGGAAATTTGACCCAACGGGAAGGGAAAGGAGAGGTTTAAGGTGTACGGTTCAAGAACGACGTCGGTTAAGAATAGAATCAAAGGTTATCAAGGTTACAGCTTAGGAGTTAGGATTGTCACTTTGCGCAAGATATTTTCAAGAAGTACATAAGAACAACGTTTGAGAGGATGGGAATGGTTTGCAATAGAAAAGGGGATGTCCAGTTCCTTAAAGAAAAGAGAAGAGCCCGGCTTCGAAAGAAGATAAGAATAACTAGGTTCAAAGAGGTCAAAAGAATTCCTAAATTTAAGGGAGTATCGAGTTCCTTCAACAAAAGAATGAACGAAAGGAATTTGGCTTCGAGAACAGATAAGCACGAGATTGAAAACGCAGAACGAGTTTCTCAACGGTAGAATATTCAACTTACTCAAGGAAAGGGAAGAATCAGGTTCCTAGAGAAGTTAAGAGCGAGGTCTTGGAGAGGCAGAAATGATTTCTCGATGGTAGGGTATTCAATTTCCCAAAGAAAAGAGAGGAGTTTATTTCCCAACGAAGTTGAGAAGGAGATTTAGAATGGATAGGAAGGGATGCCTTAATAGGAGAGTGTGCAATCCCCAAGGGAATGAGAGAGATTCGGTTCCAAGAGTTGATAGTAATGAGGTCTAGAAAGATGGAAAGGATTCTTTAATGATAGGGTATGCACTTTCTCAAGGGAAAAGAGGGATTCAGTTCCAAGCGAAAATGCGAAAGAGATTAGAATAGGTAGAAGGGATGTTTCAGCAAGAAGGCATTCAGAGTTTCAAGAATCAAGGAGAATTTAGTTTCCAAGAATAGATAGGAATACTGATTAGAATAAAGAGAAGGGATTTCCTAATGGAAGGGTAATTGGGGTTTCAAGGAACTAAGAGAATAACCCATAAGTTGGAAAGATCCACCTCTCGAATACCAAAGTCCAACACTTTGCGTGCCCTTGAGATATCTAAGAATATTTTTAGATGCATTTAAGTGACTCTCCTTAGGACTTGCCTGAAATCTAGCACATACACCTACTGCAAAGGATATATCTGGTCTACTGGCAGTTAAGTAAAGAAGAGATCCGATTATACCTCGATACGTACTTTGATCGACCTCTCGACCTTCACTGTCGACATCGATGCGTAGAGAGGTTCCCATGGGTACTTTGACTGAAGATTTCCCTTCTATATTGTATTTCCTGAGCAGATCCTTGGTGTATTTCTCCTGATTGATGAAGATACCTTCCTTTAGTTGTCTAATGTGACACCCCCAACCTCACACAAGCTGAGATAGATAAAATCTCAACACAACAGCTGCCTATCTCAACCAAAACAGTACATAGCGGAAGCGAATTTAAAACCTAAGGGGCGTCATGCCACATCTAGGAAAGATAACACAACCTAGATGCACAAGCTAACCATAAAAACGGAACTGTATAAACGATAATCCTTAAATATATCTCAAACATCCAACAACCAAACCAAAGTATCTAGAATTCTCAAAACGGCACACAAGCCAAAGCATAAGTCTAAAACATAACCACTATCTAAGCCTCCTCATACGGGTGTATCTCTATCGCGCTCACGCATAGACTTTAAGGCAAACCTGGAAAACACACAAAGAACCATTAGCAAAAGACTGCTAAGTAACCACCATTCACACCCGCAAGGAAGTATAAATATACATATAAGTTGTAAATAGGTTTACACACCCATATAGAATATAAACACCAACAAACTATTCAATAGTTCAAAACGGATACTCAACAACAATAAACTGAACGAATCATAAACCAAGACTCAACCAAAGGGTCCCATATCCAATAACGAGAGTACAATACAACGAGTCCATAAACGAGACACCAACTGAACAACAATCATAAGGAAACCAACCAACCATAACCAAGAATCATAGGATATCAAACGAATATACACAAGGAACCCATGAACATATAAACCAAGAAAGAACTCCCAATTCCAACCTCCAAATCTCATACCGATCATCATACCAAAACCTAACCACAGACAGAAGTCCGAATCCAGAAATCTGGTACGCAGGGGTGATGAACCCAATCACAGGGACCGAAGTCCAATCACAAGGACCGTAGTCCAATCACAGGGACCGAAGTCCAATCACAGGGAGTAATCAACCCTAATCACAGGGACCGAAGTCCAATCACGGGGGTAGCGAACCCAATCACAGGGACCGTAGTCCAATCACAGGGACCGAAGTCCAATCACAGGGGTAACGAGCCCAATCACAGGGGCAAAAGCCCAATCACAGGGACCTAAGTCCAATCACAGGGGTAATCAACCCAAATATAATCCATAGTAGCACAGTTAGTCCACCCAACAAGTTCCAACGATATCGAGAGACCACCACCACATACTCATACTCAACTCATCCCAAGAACCATCACTCAGAGTGCTCATCTCAGATATGAACACCAACCAACTCCCAAATAATAGACTCATATAATGGACTAAGAGGTATGAATAAATACTCAGAATCAAGGTAAACATATCCAATGGAATACTCCAACAAACTCCAGAACAAAGAAGGAAACAAATAACGGATCACTCACATCCACCAACCACTACCACCTTACTCTTGCAGAAAACCCCAACGGTTACATTGTCCCGCTAGAGTGCCCCGCAAGAGCAATTCCCACATACCGAATCAGACACAGCTCAGAATACAAAGAGATACTCCAGAATACACAGATCACATCACAATACACCAATATTCATTTAACAGAGGCCAAATAACATGGAAATCCAAACCAACAAATGATCATAACAACACTAGGCAAAGGATCGAGACACAAGTCCAAGAATCCACAACACGATCAATGGTAGGCTAATAATCAAGGAATTTCAGGATTTCCAATACCAAATAATATCATATAGAGCGAGAGTGTAAAAATAGGTTTTGATGGACATAGTGGTTACCTTTGAAGCGTAACTAATTCAAAAGCATTTTAATCCGAAGCAACGTCAATCCTAAGCTCATAAGCTCGGTTCATAATCGTGAACTTGAAGAATTAACATAATCTAACACCGTCACTAACTATTAATAACAATACTAATATTCCTATTCGGTCCATATAACTATTACCTATAGTTCATGCTTAAAGGCTAGGGTAATACGATCATATGATTTTATATATATATATATATATATTCGAAATTGAAGGAAAGACTAGCCCAATTAAATTAATAAATCGCCCAAGGAATTAATTAGCGATCGAAAGGCTTGAAATGAATTTACGGGGTGTTACATGGAGGTTGTCGTCGGAGCCCTTCCTCATATCGTTGCCGTTCGGAGTTCATCGAGTGGGAGAGAGGGTGACGATGCCTCGTTTCGGAAAAATGGGACTTTTGTTCAGCAGCTCACACCTAGGTTTCCCTAATTGGAAACCTTCCATTTTGGGCTAGGTT
Organism: Ipomoea trifida; assembly: GCA_003576665.1. NCBI lineage: Eukaryota > Viridiplantae > Streptophyta > Magnoliopsida > Solanales > Convolvulaceae > Ipomoea > Ipomoea trifida. The sequence continues at coordinate 17,990,987 of CP025652.1, read as the reverse complement.
GGGATGGGATACATTAGTGTTTTTGGACCAATTTAGAAGGTTGGGTTAAAAGAACACTTGGGCTTATATAATTTGAACTCAAGACTAATCATAGTTTATAAAATAAATATCCATAACTTATGGGCTTGTAGCATTTAGGTTCTAAAATATTAGTTTATATAAGATGGCTCATTTATAGCCCATAATAAAAGATCATGTATTCTAATATATATATATATATATATATACCCACATAGGCATTTTGGGCTAAGAACATTTAGTATCCTAGTAATAATAATAATAGGTAGTCCAAAATACATTGCTCCAATCCCATGCGAAAATAATTTATACTTACAATTAATTTAATAAGAAAATAACCCCTCGTTTATTTCTTTAAAATAGAAGTAGGAAATTTCGGGGTGTTACATCTAACTTGTAGTCCAAGGAAGAATTGAGTTCTCCCATCATGCTCATCTCGAACTTCCCTTTCATCAAACTGGAGAACTTCTCGCACAAGTCTGGATTGGTGCTCCCAAAGATGATATCGTCCACATAGATTTGCACCAATAAGATATGATCCCCATCCTTGATTCTAAACAATGTTTTGTCCACTAGGCCTTTGGTGAACCCACACTGAAGTAGAAAAGAGGATAAAGTGTCATACCAAGCTCTCGGAGGTTGTTTCAAACCGTAAAGTGCCTTCTTCAACTTGTATACTTTGTCAGCTCCCACGTCCTTCAAGAAACCCGGAGGTTGTTCAACGTACACCTCTTCTTCAAGAAGTCCGTTCAGAAAGGCGCTCTTGACATCCATTTGATACACTTTGAAGTCTTTGAAAGCGGCATATGCGAGAAAGATGCGTATGGCTTCGAGACGTGCCACCGGAGCGAAGGTTTCATCAAAATCTATCCCTTCCTCCTGGCAATATCCTTTAGCAACAAGTCTGGCCTTGTTCCTAACAATGACTCCATCCTCATTCATTTTGTTTCTGAAAACCCACTTCGTGTCAATGACATTTTGATGACAAGGTCTCGGAACTAGTTCCCAAACGTCGTTCCTTTCAAACTGATGGAGTTCCTCTTGCATGGCTTGCACCCAATCTGGATCACTTAGAGCCTCATCAATCACCTTAGGCTCTATTTGAGATAGAAAGCAAGCAAGCATGCTTTCTCGATATGCTGATCTGGTTCGAACTTTGTTACGTACATTCCCAATCACTTGATCAGCGGGGTGACTCCTCAGCCATCTTAGATCTGGTTGTGGTTCCTCAGTTGATGCCTCCGTTGTAGGTTGATATGTGGGTTGATCATCTATGATCTGGATTGGATCAACTGATTCAGAAGCATCCTTCTTGGTAGGCTCTTCATCATCCGATTCTGATTAGAGTTCCGCTACGTCTTGAACTATCGGCTGCTTCCCATCGAGAGGTAAGTCTGATCTCTCGATCGATTCCGGCTGAATTTCCTCAGAAATTTCAGCTGCCTCTATTGACTTTGATGGTTGATCTGTCAGTGCTCTATCATCAAAAGAGACATGTATGGATTCTTCAACCACCAATCTTCGCTTGTTGAAGACTTTGAATGCTTTACTTGTTGATGAGTATCCCAGAAATACTCCATCATCCGCCTTTTCATCAAAGGCTCTTAGTTGAGTCTTTCCATTGTTGTGAACGTAACATTTGCACCCGAATGTATGGAAGTAGCTTACATTCGGTTTCCTCCCATTCCACAACTCATATGGAGTCTTTCCAGCTCCTTTCACAATTAAGGACCGATTTTGGGTATAACACGCTGTGTTGACTGCTTCTGCCCAAAATCCTTGTGATATGTTGGCTTGTGAGATCATGGTCCTTGCTGCTTCCTTGAGAGTTCTGTTTCTCCTTTTAGCAACCCCGTTCTGTTGAGGTGTTCGAGCAGCTGACAGCTGATGATGAATCCTGTTCTCGTTGCAGTAGCTCTCGATCACTTGATTAACAAACTCTCCACCTTGATCTGACCGAATCTTTAGTATCGAGACATCCTTTTCAACTTGAACTTGCTTCAAGAGGTTTGGTAGGGCAACTTTTGTCTCGCTTTTCTTAGTTAAGAACACGGTCCAGGTGAATCTTGTGTAGTCATCTACTACCACAAGAGTGTACTTTCTTCCTCTCATGCTGGGTGGATCCACCGGGCCAAATAAGTCCATGTGAAGGAGACTTAATAGTCTAGTGGATGATGTCTCGGCTTTGTTTTTGAAAGAGGATTTGATCTGTTTGCAACGTTGACATGCCTCACAAATCTTGTCCTTTCGAAACATAACTCTAGGTAGTCCTTCCACAAGGTTCCTCTTAGCAAGCTTGTTGATGGTTTTGAAGTTCAGGTGGCTAAGCTTACTATGTCAATCCCAGCATAAGTCCTCTTTGCTCCTTGCTAGCATACATAGGGATGGTTTGGCAGATCTCCAATCCAATATGTACATGTTTCCTTTTCTTGCTGCTTCTAGGACAACTTCGAGAGATTTTTCTTGTATGATTCGGCACTTGCTTTTGGTGAAGATAACTTTGTAGCCCTTGTCACAGAATTGGCTCGTGTTAAGGAGGTTGAACTTGAGTCCTTCAATGTAGGATACCTCTTTGATCACCAATTCATTTTTATGAATCTCACCAACAGCCTTCGTGTGTCCTTTCTTCTCGTTGTCTCCAAATGTCACCAAGGGACCTTCGATAGGATGGATGTTCTCTAGCAGTGTTAGATTTCCCGTCATATGTCTCGAACATCCACTGTCAATGAACCATACGTCCCTGGTGTCCTGCATGTAATTCAAGTAGATTTAGGTACCCAAACTTTGGGTCCTGGTTGGTTAGTAAGTTTAGGCATCCATTTATACCTTGGGCCCATTATACGATTGATAATCATAGGGAATGGTAGCAAAGACTCTGGGCTTCTTAGGTGCATAGATCAGCTTAGTGTAACACCCCAAAATTTCAAGTTTCGGGCTTACTAAAAATAACCTTACTAAAATTAGTATTTTAAATTTCAAATATCATAACTTCAAATAAAATCCATAAAGTCTAGTTCCAGGGTGCTACCGCCACACTTATCCTTACCAGGATAGGTGTAAGGCAAAACGAAACATAAAATTTGAGTTCTCAAATCATAATTCCTTTCCAAAAGATAATGTAAAGTCTACTAAGCTACATAAACTTTTATTTAGTCTTGATAACCACCAAGAACTTGATCTACCGCGCTCATAGCAACCTCATCAGACATTTCCTGTTACTCAAATAGACAACAACAACACATAAAAGAGAAAGGGGTTAGCAAAACTTTGCTAAGTAAGGGACTGCCTGCCCTTAAAACAAATTGAGTAAATAAAATACTTTACCCAAAAACTTAGCTGCATTGCCTTTGATTCAAAATTTTATAAATCAAGAATGATAGAAACAGTGGAAGTAGGCTAAACATATACAATGGGACAGGGTCCTTTAAATCTTAGGCCCTAGTGAACAGCTCCACGCTGAACACTCCGCATAATTCCCATGCTAATGGAAACAGGACTCCAACCTTAAGTGTGCACACCCCCGAGTGAGGATTCCAAGCCTCACCGAGAAGTTACTAGTCCTAGTATTCGGGGATTTTTCCTACCGAATACTCCTTAAAACAGGGTACAAAGGCCCTAGTGGTAGGCATAACCTAACCACTCCTCAACTCAACAGGACAATAAATGCCCTAGTATCCGGGGATGGTTCCTACCGAATACTCCTCAAACAGGGTATAAACCCTAGTGGTAGGATTATCCTAACCACTCCTCAACAGGGCATAGCCCTAGTATCCAGCATATGACTGAATACTCCACAATGTCAAGTAATTCAATTATCAACATACTTCCATAGTTTGAAAATAATACTTTACTTGAGAAATTTTACTCATACAATAAGAATTTATAGGGTAATTTAACCCTTAATTCATCACCATACAATAACATTTTCAAAATACACTATACATATATACACTTATACTCAAAGTAGATACTCATGTCCACATATCCTACAATGGTACATAACGTCCGTATAATTGTACGGCATTCACAAATAACCAACTACTTATTTAAAACTCCCTACGGCATTAGCAAAGAAACCAATTAAATTATTGTTATTAAAAACACTATTAATATAAAGATAGCGTACCTGCATACTATAATTCCTCACTTAATCATAAACTAAATTTCATACATGTAATTAAAGAAAATAAATATTCTTGTACCAAACAAAGGAGAAATAATTATAATACTTGTATCCAACTACATACATACGTAAATGCACATATGCATATCCATATACTCCAACTATATACATATATACGTAAATGCACATATACATATTACATATGGTAAATATACATATATGTAAATATACTTATACATACAATCGGTTATAGATACGGTAATTGGATATATATATATATATATATATATATTTATATACACACACACGGTACATAAATATATCTATGCATATACTAGAATTTTGTATATAAGTATATTTATAAAATTCTATAATAATACACACACGTACATATATGTACACCTACTGCATAGTATAAAAAAAATATATATATTCACTTATACTTAAATATATCTATGCATATATACTCCTAAACTAATATATACCTACGTACGTACTAAAATAAATATATATATTTTTCTTTGTTTTGTTTTTTTTTTTTCTTTCTTTGGACCTACGTACGTACATAGTTATATATATATTTTACTATTATTATTACAATTATTACATACGGTAATATTTATATAAACATACATATACTTATAGAATTTATAGATATATATATGTATATAACAAGCAATCCTACACACAGACAAACATAATCATACATATATTTTTATTTTTCTTTTAAAAGTATACATACGTACAACACAATAGGAAATAAAATAAATATATATATATTTTTTTCTTTTTAAAACATTACACAGACTATATATATACTCATATATTAAATAAAATTTATAATAACAATTGCATAGTTATAACAAGAATTTCTTGTTTCAAATTTCATGTATAGGATCATACTATTCATAACTAAAAATTTTACAAATAGAGTGCACATCAACTCCATTCCACCAATACATATGTTTTAGTTTTTTCAACTAAAACATAAAATTAAGGGCAAGCATGAGGTACAAATCCACTTACTTGGAGATGTTTCTAGGATCCCCTTTTTTTCCAAGCTAGCTTCACACTTGCTCTACTACTCCTTTACCACCATCAAATCACCAACAAAACAACAAACACAGTTCTATAAGATACAATCCTAAGACTATAAAATCAACATGACAATAAGGAGAACTTACTGCCAAGATTTTTGCACCCACACTTGAGGAATCAACAAGAGGAAGAAAGAAGATTTTTTTTTTTTTTTTTAAAAAAAATAACGAATGGATAGGAAAAGGAAGAGCAAAAGAAATACTTCTTTTACTGATGAAACAATCGGCTAAGGGAGAAAAAGTCAAGGAAGAATATGGTTAAATCATCACTAAATTTGGATAGGAATATGGAAATAAATAAATTGGTCATAAAATTAGAATTATAACCTCCAATTAGTATTTGTAACTTCCAATTAGTATTTGATCAAATCAATATGATGATTATCCTATATATATAATTTATATAATAATAATTGTCCAGAATATAATACATACATATATACACGGTCACACAATATATATATATACATACTACTATTATATGGTTATTAAAATAATTAGATATGAGATCCAAAAATATTCATACGCATAGTTATATAATATGATGTACCAAATATATATATATATATATATATATATATATATATATAAACAAAATATTTGTATACATACACTATAGATATATATCATACGCATATATATACATAACATATAAAATAATAAAATTACTATATGTACCATATAATTTAAAATGTAGCATATCATAATAAAATATACTAAATACTATTATTTAATCCAAATGAATAGGGTTCACGATTTCAATGAATATAGAAGTAGAGTCCAATGAATATGGCTTAGAAACTAAATGAATATCGAGAAAGAATCTGGATAGGATTCAAATGAACGAAATTGGGAGCAGAAAATCTCGGGTATTACACTTAGGTTGAGGCTTGACCTCGAACTTACGCACCACGCCCTTCATAGCCTGTTTGGTCATGTGGTACCGTTGAAACTGGGGTTTGTTCCACGGTTCATATTCTTGTGACCAATCCTCATCAGATGGGTACTGTCTGCCTTCCTCCATCTGTGAGTTCCTAACTCTACTGATCTCAGACCTTCCATATTTACCTTGAGGCGCATTATATGGAATGTAGCTTCTCTTGTACTTGGAATGGCCTTGCGAGAGATAGCTAGGTGATCTTTCGATATTATTCACCCGGCCATTCTTCGTAGCTTTCCTATACTTTCCATTGCTGGTGTATAGGGACGGTTTATGGATAGCTACTCTGGTATTTTCTGTCGGTCCTTTATGACCCTTATTTGGTTTGGGTTGAGATTCTCCATTTATTGAAGTCCCCAAACCATTGGTCTGTTTATCTCTCGAGAGACAGTTCTGACGTAACCCTAGTCCGGTTCTATCATTTGTGGGTCTATGATCATTTACCATTTTCTCCACAGCTTTGGAGGAATTAGTATATGATGCAATGACCTCTCAAAGATTAAGCTCTCTCGCCTCTCGAGCTTTGCACTCTTCCTTAAGTTGGATTACTTCAGCTTCTAAGTTACTTACTTTGAGAGTTAACTCTGAGTTCTCTTTCGAGACATTCTTAAGCGTTTCTCTTTCAGCAATTAGCCTGCTGTTTTCTTCCAGATCTTTAGCATGAGTGCTATTAGCGATGTTGAGGTCCCTCCTTAGCAATTCCATGGTCTCAAAGGGATCCTCATCGCTTCTAAAAGAAGAACATTGAGAAGTAGAGATAGAGCAGCGAGATGTAGAAGTAGAGGTTACCTCATTATTGATAATCATCAAGCATTGATCCTCATCTTCTGTAGTGTATAAGCAGATGAGCCCCCTCTCATCCTCTGAGCTGCTGCTGCTCTCGTTGGAGCTTGATGTCTCGGACTCCTCGATAGCCTTCTCAAGTTCCTCAGCCACAAGCGCCTTCCTGCGCGGATGTGTCTTTGATGTACTATTGAAGCCTCCTTGTGTTGGCTTCTCCCTGGATTCCTCTTTCCTCCTGGAATCCTTTCCTTCTTGGCCTTGATATTTGCTTACCGGTGGGTAAGGACATTCGGCCTTGAAGTGTCCTGGTCTCCTACAGTTGTAGCATAGACCTTGGTTCTTCCTCCGTCCTTCTGGATGGATATCTTTCATTTTTCCTTCTTAAGGAGGAAGGTGAACTTGTATTGCTCTCCGGTGTCTTCTTCATAAACTTCCTGAATTTTCTCATGAAAAGAGCAAATTGTTCGTCAGATAAAAGATATGTGGAATTAGGATCTGACCTTGAGGAGGTGGATGGTTGATCAGCAACCAGTGCCACATTTCGTCTGTCCACCACGTCCTCATCTCTCGGAAACATCTCAAATTCGAAGGCTTTGATATCTCTGAAGAGTTGGTCGGTTGTGGTGTTCTTCAAATCCTTGTGATCGCGCATTGTGATCACCTTCATCTCCCACTCCTTGGTAAGGCCTCGTAAGACCTTCAGGTTTAGCTCCTTTTGTGGGATTTCCTTCTTGAGATCACTAATCTCGATTGACAGCTTCATGAACCGAGATTCCATGCTGTCGATGCTCTCTCCTGGCTTCATCTTGAAGTCCTCGAACTTCTTCATTGCCACAGTGAGCTTGTTCTCCTTTTCCTGTTCGTCACCTTCACCAATTAACATCAAAGTATCCCATACCTCTTTTGCCGTGGTGCACTTTCTTACTCTTGGGAAGATGGTTTCGTCTATAGCTCTGAAGAGTATGTCCTTGGCAATATTGTCAAGGTTGTTTCTCTTCCTATCATCACTTGTCCATTCTTCCTTAGGTTTTGGTACGTACTTTGGTGAATCTTTGGTTTGTTCTGCAGCAGTATTGACCATTAAGATCTTGACTGGTCCAGTTGATATAACCTCGGCCATCTCATCATGGAGGGTTGATAAGTACGCAAGCATGCGTGTTTTCCAGTCATCGAACCTGCTAAGATAAAAAAGAAGATGTCTCAACAACATGCTGTCCATATTGAAAATTATCTCGTGCTTTGAAAACTTTTTGAAAGATTTTTCAAAGAAGGATCTCTAGGCAATATAAACAAAGGTTTATATCGATCAGAGAACTTGCTCTGATACCAATTGTTGGTCCCGAGGGGATGGGGTACAAGCCTAGAGGGGGAGGGGGTGAATAGACTTGTATAAGATTTTGCAAATCTTTTTCGACCTCTCGTGTGTATTGGACTTAGGATGTTTAGGTCCAATATCTCACAAGATGAAGACAAAGTTTTATGTGCAGCGAAAAAGTTATCCCCTTTTAATTAGCACGAGTTTGAGTTAGTTCGAGAGGTGTGGTTATATGTAGTGCAGATCGAGAGATAGATAGCGAGAGATAAAAGCAAAAAGTAAATGCGAGAGAGATTTTTAAGTGGTTCGGCCAACCCGCCTACGTCCACTCTTCTTCTAGATACTCCCTAGAAGGATTGCACTAAAACTTCCCTTTTTAGTACAATATCGAGCACTTGAGCTTTGATCACGAAGCCCGCCTCAAGCCTCAGGTTTTTCGCCCCGCTTCTTGTTACTCCACCTCTCGAGCACTTGAGCTTTGATCACCAAACCCGCCTCAAGCCTCAGGATCTTCACAAGACAGCTCCCAGGTTACTCCGCCTCTTCTTGCCTTCTCCAAAGCAAGGTTGTTCCGGTTGTCACAGGTTGAGTGTAACAATCTCCAATCTGACCAAAAGCTTTCGTTGGATAATCTTCTTTGTGGAGCAGCTTCGGTCACCTTCTAGATGTGTAGCAATTTAAGCTTTGTAACTCTCTCAAACACTAAGATGTGTTTTTCTCGCTGTTATGAATATCAAGGATGATATTCCGGATTGAGCACTTGCACTTTGAACGTTTGAATCAGACACCTCTTATGATAGCTTAGAATTATCGAACCTCTTTTGAACTTGTGTCCTCACGTCCTTTTATATGAGAGTTGAGGAATAATTCCGTTGGAGGGAAAATTATTCTGTTTGAAATCTGTCTCCCATGCTGATCATGGGACTTGCATATTTTCAGCATTTTTCATGGAATGGTGGTCTTGTAACTTGAACCCTTTGTCTTGTAGTGATTATCCCATAATCCACTTTCTTGAGTCCATGCTCCACTTGCTACTTTTGGTAAAAGTTACTCTTTTTATATTCCCATTGATCCTCGTTTTAGGAATAAGACCGACCTTGAATTGGTGCACTTTCTATCCGTTTGTTGTGGAGTTCTGACGTGGCATCCACTTCCGATAGTTATAATATTCTTTAGGCACCTCCTTAATATTTTATCTCCATGATATTCTTCTCCAAACTTAGATTACTTTATCTATGATTCTTGTCCGTCATTCAGCCTTTTGGAGAAGTGTCGGTTTATCGAGACCGATGTTGATGTCTCGACTACCTGATGTCTCGATCCCATGTCTCGGATTGGATTGATGTCTCGAGCGAACCCATCTCTCGAACTTTGCTTATGTCTCGAGACTTAGTTGATGTCTCGCAGACCCTTATTCCTCCAGTGCAGTCCCGTGCCTTCTTCTGATCTATTTATGAGCTTACAACACGAAACTTCTAAGATGTTCAATCAAGTTCACCTTAAGCTTAAATATTTTCCGAGTTGAGCTCAAATTACTCGGTTGTATTTTCGCTCTTAGTTTACTTGTCGAACTTACAAGAATTTCCTATCTTTCGAGACTTGGGGGATTCTGGATTACATTTGGTATCATCAAAACCTATTTCTGCTTGGAGATCAAGTCTCAATTTGGAGCTTGGAGAGTAAGTTTCTATCAAGACGTATCCTATAATCTTCCTTGCAAGACTTATTCCATAATTCATCCTAGTTAATTAATTAAAAATTACCATATGGTAAATAATGTGACACTTGTCACAATTCCATGGTGTGTCTTGTAGAGTAAGACTTCCTTGCCAGTTTGGGATTAAATCAGATATAGTTACGGTAGAAAATAATTTAGGGACAATAAGGTGGCTGCCTAGGTTCTAGAAGAGACAAAATAAAATTAAAACATAGATGATATCAGTCAAATAATTGGTATCAAATTGAAGAATACATGTGCTTGTAGAAAGAAATTGGCAGAACACTGGATCCAGATATAAAATATTATTGGGAGTATTTGGTAAGGTAGTTTGATACCATTTTCTTCAAATATGTAGTTAAGCAAGTCTAGAACCTACATATAAAATTTCATAGAAATCTAAGGAGTAGAAGTATGGTTTTCGAATTTTTTTCCAAAACTAGTCCAGAGAGAAAAATTCTGGACAGCACACTGCCAAGAGCAAAAACGTAATTTTCTGTGTTTGCTCAAATATCCAAATGACCAAAACTTTTTAAGGATATCAAGTACTATAGGTTAGGGTTCTAAAATAAAAATTTCAGGTAAAACGGAGTTCGGGAAGTATGTTTACCGAATAAATCTTTTGGACTGCGCCGAGTTGAAATTTTCTGAAAAAATGAATAGTTAGAAACATTTTTGGCTAAAAATCATTTTGTAACAAAAATGGTGAATAAATTTCGGGGTGTCACACATAAAGATCCATAGGAATAGATCTCGGGGCATTCTGGGACTATCGCAAGAAACCTATATCAACAAAGTCTTAGAAAGATTTCGGATGAAGTATTGTTCACTGAGTCCAACCCCTATCGTGAGAGGTGATAAATTCAGTTTGGACCAGTGTCCAAAGAATGATTTTGAAAGAGAATCCATGAAGAATATTCTCTATGTTCTTCGGGTATGTTCAAGTCTGTACTAGGCCGGACATCGCCTTTGCTGTTGGAATGCTGGGACGATATCAAAGTGATCCGGGTTTAGACCACTGGAGAGCTGCAAAGAAGGTTTTGAGGTATCTCAAAGGTACCAAGGATTATAAGCTTGTGTTCAGGAAGATGAACACTTTGGACATTGTTGGGTACTCTGACGCGGACTTTGTCGGTTGCATTGATTCTCAGAAATCAACTTCGGGAAACATTTTCCTTATGTCCGGTGGAACTATTTCATGGAGAAGTGTTAAACAAACTCTTGTCACCACTTCAACCATGGAAGCCGAGTTCGTTTCTTGTTTTGAGGCTACATCTCAAGCTGTATGGCTTAAGAATTTCATTTCGGGGCTTAGATTTATGAATTCTATTTGTAAGCCGTTAAAGGTTTATTGTGACAACTCAACTGTGGTCTTCCTGGCTAAGAACAATAAGAGTGGGAGTCAAAGCAAGCATATCGACACCAAGTACTTAGCCATAAGGGAGCGTGTTAAAGATAAAAAAAAAAGTGGTTATTGAGCACATAAGCACTGAGTTGATGATTGCTGATCCCCTGACTAAAGGCATGCCACCATTCAAGTTTAGGGATTTTGTTGAGAAAATGGGACTTGCGCTCACATTGTAAAATTTGTATACATACAGTTATTTATATGAAATTCTTAAAGCATTTAGATATTTTCTCGTTATTGTATTGTGCACACATTTTGTTGAGAAAATACATTTGGACCTAGATTAAACATAAGGTTTATCCATTAAGTTTTGATTACCACAAGAAATGCTTAGAGAACAAGTTACATTATGATTATAGTAGATGCTACTCACATTAAGAGGACGTATCTCTATGGTTCATGTTTTTTAGTTTTCTTTGAGTTTGTAATTGCACCAAGTGGGAGAATGTAACATTTTATATTTGAATTGGTGCAATTATGGTCTTCAATGGCCATAATGTGGTACCATTAAATCAGATATTGTAACGGTTGTTGTTATAACCGTTACAAAGGCCTATATTGATGGTTCAATAGGCTATATAAGTGATAGGTCCCCCACTGCTCAGGTTACTATTTTACACCATCCCTGAGAATAAGTAGGAGACATTCTACTAGACACTCTGCAGGAATCTATCCACTGCCAACACAATCAAGTGAATCACCAGCATCTAAAACAAGCAATCTAACAACACTATGGCTTGAGGTTAGTCTATATTGTTTTATGCTTACATATATATATATATATATATATATATATATATATATATATATATATATATATATATATATATATATATATAGAAGGAAATTGTAGTTTCCCTTTTTGGAAGCATCAGCAGCCGATCATCCTCTTCATTCCATTCTTTGTCTCTCTCTCTCGTCTCGCTTTTCTCCCTCGACTAAGAAGTAACCATGGAGGATCCCCGGTGGCAACCACCAACCTCCACCCTCTCATCTCCCTTCTCGGCCAAGCAGCTCAGACCTTTTACCTCGTAACTCGACGGCGTAGGTGACTACAGCAGCGTGTAGCAACTGGGCGATGGGTAGCAGATGGAGGAAGATCCGGCGCGGCTAACGACCACTGTCTTCCTAGTGTTCTTCTTCTCATCGGCGAGGCAGTGCAGCTTTAATGGTTGACGTAGCAGCTCGTCGATCGCAGCAGCGACCCAGCGAGCAGCGAACCTTCATCCTCGAGCGTTCCCTGCTCCTGGTGGCGGCAGCGGCGGCGTCACCAGCTGAGCTCGTAGCGGCGGCGTTTGACGGTAGCGGTGTGTCTCGGCGGTGCTGGCCTTTCCGTGGCTTCTTTCCGTGCGATCTCCCCTACTCTCTTCGGCGTCCCCCGTTTCCAGCAGAATAGAGCACTCGAACGTCCGTTCTCCTCGACTCGTGGTATCTCCGGCGTAGCATGGCAGGTAGTAGCGGCGATGGTGTCGGCTATGGTCGACGGTGGTCTGAGAGGCGGTTCTCTCCTCCGATTCCTCCTACTGGTGGCGAGCTACGTTGGCATGCCTTGGAGCAGCAAGCAACGATGTGAGGATTCTGGAACCTTTATACGTATTCATGTGCATCTATTAGGTTGATTGATTAAGGTAGGATTAAAGATGGATTGGAGTCTGATCATTAAGGTAATCTTAGGTTTAAATGTTGAGCTTAGGATTTCTTATTATTATTTTATGGATTATCATGGATTAGTAATTAGATTATTAGGTTATTATTATTTTGTGATCATTTTATTATGCTTAATATTATAGTTAGGTAAAAATGATCCCTAATAATGCCTAAATAAGGATTAAAGTACAAATATCCATTAAGCATCGAGTCTGAGCAATACTATGATGGGCCAATTAGGACTATTAATGCCATTATTATTAGTAGTCATTAGTGATGGTGCTAGATTGCATTAATTCTCATGTTCATAATTGTGGACTTGCCCTTTTGAGTTGAGCTTAGGATTGGTGATTGCTTTTGGATTGATAAAGCTTCAAGAGGTAATTTTCCATGTTACACTAAAACCTACTTTCGCTCATGAATATATGAATATTATTTGGTGTTGTGGAATCCTGTGGAATTTCTTGGGGTTTAGCCTTTGATTTGTTGGATTATTGAATTTATTTTGTGGATCTATGGACTTGTGTTCATTATCCTTTCATCTTGATGAATATAAGTATTTATTGTTATGGATTCCATGTATTATTTGGCCTCTGTGATGTGTAATTTGTGTGTTCTGATCATATTATGTATTCTGGATTGGATTATCATGTATTCTGTTCTGGTCTAGGAGTTAGTTTATTGGGATTGCACTTGCGGTGCGTTAAGGCGGTATAATGTGTCCCGCCTGAGTGGTCCGCAAGTGTAGTGGTGGAAGAGAGTGGCGGGAGGTGGTGATCCGTTGGGTGGCCCCGTGTAACCCTTCACTCATTCCAATAAGTCTAGAGTTCGAAAAAAAAGGGGGTTTAAATTTATTTTATTCTAAGGCGTTGGCATGCACGAGTTATGATTTATAGATATTTCAAAATAATCTTTACTAGTTAGAATAGTCGTTAATAAGCCGAATTCGAATGAGGCGTACCAAATCATTTTTTAAAGGTTTTATTTTAAAATATATACTTATTAATAGTATCTTTTATAACCCAAGTCATTTGTAAGTTATATTTGTAATCTCTAATCAAAATTTTAAATAAGTCAGAGTTTATATCGGTTGTATTGAGTTTTTTAGTTATATCATTAAGTTGTTGTTCATGGTATCTAAGACGCCATTTGTTTATGTCTAAAAATTTTATCCACGACATTATAAAATTTAAAAGGATCTTTATAGACCTCGCAGAGGTAGAAGGTAGTAATTTATGATTATACTTACTAATTCATTTATGCGTAATATCATATCATTTATTACTATTATAATCTCGTTTAACATGTTTATATATGCAAGTACACTTGTTAAATTATCCATTAAATTCTTAATGTTCTCTCTATAACCTTTACCAAAATCCTATGTAAACAAATCATTCATAATATAAATCACAGAATATAATTGGACAATTATTTAAATAGATAAAGGATCAGAAATTATACCTCCGTTACTAGGTCACCGGAATCCTCTTGCCCTGCCAACCACTCCCTTAGGTTCCACTGGTTTCAACGGGAATAGGCTAGGCTCTGCGGGACTCAACATATTCTTCCTAGTTTTAAAGATAAAGGGTCTGATACTTATCTATCCTTAATAATTGCTCGATATTCTATAATTTTTCTTCTTGATATGTTTTTCTAGGCTTGGATCTGGTTATAGAGAGAAAGGAAAGTTTAGCTGAGAGTCATGAGAGATACAAAAGGAAATTGCTTAGATAGATATCTCGATCATATCTTACACATACATTGAGGCTCCTTATATAGATAACCTCAGGGGTAGAACATGTATTTAAATATTTACAGAATAGTAAGAACAATAGTAGGCTACATTACTTTTTACAAAGCCTATCACACTTTATTTGTTTTTTACATAGATAGTCTAAGACATACAGTACGTTGTCTGCCACGCTTTACTTTTTATATTCCATCCGTCCTTCTTGATAACTCTGAGTTGTAAAGTAAGATTCCTTCATCTTGTAGGTTGCCAAGTGTACGTTCAGCTTGCATCTTCCAGTCATTGCTTTGTCCATCTAATTTGATTCCTGTCATAGTTGGTCTGCTGCTGCCTTTTGTAATATCTCTGCTGATTACAGCTCTCGTAATATAGTTTTGTAGTAATTCTTGTAATATTTATGTGGCCGTGATATTGAGTGATAATTTGGCCTTTGGTTATAATGAATAGTGGTACTGTAGCAAAGTCCTGTAGCAGTTACTGTAGCAATTTTGTCTTTTTGTGGTATTTTTACATATTCATAAAAGGACTAGAATTTTCTTTTATTTCTATCTTGGTCATACCTCTTCTTTTATTTTTAAAGTTATATTCCTCTATGGTTTTAGGTGCATGAGTATGCTCCAAATTTGTTAGTCTTTCATTAAATTCTTCTAAAATTGGATTATCATTGTCACTAGTAACATATTTACTGTAATATAAGGTTATAATTTCTTCTACTTCTCCACCTTTCTCCTGTCCTAATACATAAGTTTTTCTTTCATTTATCATGCTTTCTATTTTACTTTTTATTGTTAATACTCTTAAAGCTCTTTTTTCACATAGCCAGTTATGAAAATGTTCAATTTTACAGGGAATTTTAGCATTTATACTCATATTATTTCCTTCTATGGTAGTTTTTTCTCCTGTCTTGAATTATTGACATATTATTATTGGTTTTCCTATTAGATCAGTACTAGCATCGAAAATTTGTATTCCATATAAGCCACTTCCTATATTACCCATCATATATAGCTTTCACACTTTTAACTATTATAGATGGTAATTTACTAATAGAATATAATGTTTCATCTACAAATACTTTATCCAAACATCCATAGGTAAATAGTTTTAGTACTATATCAGGTTTAGCATGCTCCATACATATATATCTTGGATATTTAGGGTCTCTTATAGGTCTATATATGGTTTGATTAGACTGATAACTGTAAAAAGTATTAATAATGTCATATACTTCTTGTAGGTTTTTATCATATTTTAATTTGTCCGCCATTGTTAGTTTTGTATCATTATTTGGAAGTGTTCCTAATCTTGTAAACTGTCTTATGGGTGTAGTAGGTTCATCAGAGATTTTCAATTTCTTTATTAGTTTATAGTCTTTTAGAGTTTCTTCCATTTGTTCTATTGCTTTATCTTGTTCTTCTAATTTTTCTCTTAATTGTTTATTACCTTCTTTTAGCTTCTTAAGACTTTTCACCAAGTATTCTTCCGTACTATCAGTTGGTGTCATTTCTCTTGTAATATCTGCTCAAAAAATCAGCTAATACATTCTTAGTACTAGAGATAGTTTTAATATTAAAACTATAATATTGAAAAAATGTTTGCCATTTTCTTCTCCTATTAAATTCTGGTAAAGGTTCTATTTTATTCTTTATAAAATAAGCTACTTGTGTATTATCTGTTCTAACAACAAAATGTACAGGTAATAAATGATAATGAAATTTCTTAATTCCATATTTTACTGCTAACATTTCTTTTTCATTTATATGATATTTTTCTTCATTTGGTTTCCATATTCCTGATGCATATCCACATATTAAAGGTTTTTCTTTATCTATATCCTGTTTATCATGTGCTATAAGGACTGCTCCCCATCCTACATCACTAGCATCTGTAAATAATTCTAATTGATCATCTGGTTTAGGTAGTCTTAATTTTGGTAAGTTTTTTACTTTGGCGTTTATATTTTGAATTGCTAAAGTATGATCTTTTGTCCATTCAAATTTATTTTTGTTTTTTAATTAAATTTTGTAAAGATTTTCGTAGTATTGGTAAATCTTTTATATAATCTGAAGCGTAATTCACTATTCCTAATAATTGTTGTACTTCCTTTTTAGTTTCTAATTTTCTTTAAAGTTTACTATTTTTGTAACAATGTGTTCTTGTAATTGTAATCCTTGTTCATTTATTATGTATCCTAAATATTCAATTTCATTTTTAAATATTTCAGATTTTTTCTCAGACAGTAATATACCATGTTTTCTAACTGTTTCTATAAATATATCTAAGTGACGAATATGTTGTTCTAGGTCATCACTAAATATTAATATGTCATCTACATAAACTATACAAAATTCATTTAAGTTTCTAAAGACTTTATCCATTCTTCGTTGATATTGTTGTGGTGAGTTTTTTCATCCAAAGGGTAATACCTTGTATTCAAATTGTCCTTGAGGTGTACTAAATGTTGTTAAGGGTTGTGATTCTTTTGTTAGTTTTATTTGCCAAAATCCACTTTTACAATCAAATTTACTAAACCATTTCTTTCCTGCTAATCTATTTATTAAATTTCTTTTATACGGTAGAAAATATCCATCAAATACTATCTTCTTATTTAATTCTCTATAATCTATAACCATTCTAGCTTTTCCTCTTTTAAGTTCATTATGTTTTCTTACTAAAAATGCTGGACTACTATGAGGACTTGTACTTTCAGATATTATTCCTAAATCTAATAGTTCTTTCAATTGTATTGTAAATTCTTTTTTATCTTCTGGACTATACCTAATAGGTGTACATCTTACTATATCATTTGCATTTATTAATTTAATTTCAGCATATACTTTATCTCTATCCCATAGTGCTATTGGGTTTTCTTCAAAGTTTATTTTTAATTTTTCTAAGTATTTTTTCTTTAATAGTTCTAAATTATGATTTCTATTTAATTTTAAAAATTTTATCTCTACTGAGCATGTAGGTAATATCCTTTTTAACACAATCCATTTTCCACATGGTGTCAGTAAACTTATATCATCTCTTCTTATTATTTGTGTTTTAAAATAGTCTAAAAAATTGTTTCTTAGTAATACCTGTTGTTTAAGATTATCTTCTTGATATATGATTGGTATTTTAAACATTAATTTTCCTAGTATTATTCTAGTGTTTTCTGCTACAATATCTAATTCTTTCATATTTTCATTGAATCCAGCTACTCTTATTCTGTGGTCTTTTGATTTTTTCCATTTATGCATTACAAACACATCTTTTTTAGCTAAACATATTTCCGCTCCACTATCTATAAACATTCTTCTTGCTATCATTTTATTATTACTATATTCCATCTTAGCTTCTATATATATTGCTACCATTCTAATACTGTTTTTTCCAAATATCTATAATAGATTTCCATTATTATATTTTTTAATTCTTCTCCTAATTTTTCTTCTAATAAATTTTCTAATCTTTTTAAGGTCATCATTCTTTCTACAAAATTCCTTTCCATATTGTTGATTAGTTGTAGTACTAGAAATCCTTCTTCCATATCTTAGTCTGAACTGTCACTATCTTCTGATTCTGTTTCTAGATATCCAACAAATTCTTCATTATTATCTTCTATTTCTGTTTCACTTATATAAAATTCTTCATAGTTATGTATTTCATCTCCGCTTATATATTCTAAACTCATAATAAATTCCTCTGTATTTATATACCTTACTTTCTTTTGTTTTAACTTAGGGCATTTATTAGCATAATGTCCTTTTTCATTACAATTCCAACATCTACATTCATATGGTTTTTTATTATTTTCTTTAGGTCTGGTATATCTTTTCCTTCGTCTAAACTTTCTCTTTTTCTTAAATCTTTTTCTATTTTCAGGAGTGTTTTTGTATTTCCTAAATCTTTTCCTTTTATAATTTTTATAGTATGGTTTATAATCTTTCTTCCTAAATTTTTTATAAGACTTATATTGTTTTCTCCTTTTTCTCCCTTGCCTATATTCTCCATTTTCACATCCAAATCTTAATTTTTTCTCAGTAAGTCCGCATATTTCTCTTAATCCTTTTCTTTTATCTTTTTTGATTCTTTGTTGCATCCTATATTCTTCACATTTTCTTAGTAAATATGCTCTTAGTACTCTAATTCTTTCTCCTAGAGTATTTTCCTTTGGTTCTATATTATTGTATTCTTTTGATATTTCTGTATTATAAGGGGAAGGTAAATGATCATAATATAACTTTTGATATATTAAGCTTTCTTCTGTATTAAATCTTGCACTATAATAAAATTTACTAAAACTTATAGTATATTCAGGTAATTTGCTAATTTTACAACACCTCATATTATTTAAATTAGTTATAGCTTCCATTTTTCTTTCTGCTAATACCGTGTTTTCTGATACTAACCATCTTTCTCCTAAAAATTCTCTTATTATTAATGCTTCAAATATTCCTAACAAATGTTTCCAATCTGATGCAAAGCTTAATACTTCTATTTCTAAATTTTCTATAGATTGTATCCAATATCCAATTTTTCCTATTAATGTTTTAGATATCAATTCATATATATATGCTTTATCATTAGTTTTATTAGAATTCATAAGTGCGATATACATTCCTAATGTCCAATATGATATTCTTCTGTTAATTTCTTGCTCATCATAAACATTGTCTAAGTCTAAAAAATATCCATTATAATTTATTCCTTGCGACATCGATCCTATAAATTCTTTAAATTCTTGATGTTGTCCTATAGGTATATGTTCTGGTATTTTATTAATCTTTCTTCCTATCATCATTTCTTCTTCTGGATAATCATTAGTATCTTCATTTACTATATCATCTGTCTCTACTTCTGTCTATATGGCTTGTTCTTCATATTCTTCTTCTATATCACTAGGTTCTTCTTCAATAATTGCTTTTATCTCTTTTTCCTTACCTAAAGCTTTTATTATTTGTTCATTTTCTCTTATAAGATGTAATTTCTCATCTTATATGTCTTCTATATAATTTATGCTAGTTATTTTCCTATTTTCTCCTTCAGTTTCACTTTCTTCTGTACTAGTTTCTTTTTCTGTGCTATCTTCTCTTTCTTTTCCATTTATTTTCTTTGTCAATTTCCTTAATTCTTTTTTCAATTCATCTATTTCTTTTCTTATTTGTTTATTTTCAAAATTTAAAGATTTTAATTCTACTTTAGTTTCTTTGTATAATTTTTTATATTTCCTATATTTCTCATATCATTCTTCATTTGTAGTTTCTAATAATTTTATATTTTCTTGTTTTAATTTGTCAATTTCTTGTTGTTGATCAGTATATAGTTTTATTAATTCTACATCAATATTTCCCATCTGTGAAGGGTTATTATTTTTATTTTCATCTATTTTAAAAGGGTTGTTTTCGATAGTTTTTTCTCTAATTGTTTCATATTTAGCCTTTTCTTTATCTATTATTTCTTTTCCATGATTTTTAAGGAAAGTTATGACACTATGTTCTTTAAACATTTTTAAAATTTTCCTTGTCTTTTTAATTCTCTTAGTTTATTTAATGTTTTTCCTATTGGTTCTGGAAGATTAGGTTTCATCTTACTAATATCCATCATCATTGGTTCTATACCTCTTTTCCAAGCATTTATCGGTACTATTTCTTTTTCTTCTATTTCTTGACTCGAACTAGTTTCTCCTTGTATTATATTTTTCTCTTTTAATATTAGGTTTAATTTTTCTATTATTAATGCTAGAGTTGGTATCTCAGAACTATTCCATGCATTTCTTATTTCTTCTCTTACTATTTTTCTTATTTCGTTTCTTACTATCTTCTTTATTTCTTGTATTCTTATATCATTGGAATTCATTCCTATTATTTCCGGTATATTATGATTCATCTTTATAGATTCTCTTTCTCCAGTTATTTTCTAAATAAATCCACACTTTTTGCTTATCTTTTTTCATTACTTCTTTAAAAGTTTTTATCTCATTTTCTAATTTATTCTGTTCTTCCTTATATTCAAAATATTTTAATTGTGATATAATTATTTCTGTTTCCAATCTATCCTTTAGCATTTCTAGTTTCATTTCTTTAGCCTTTATTTCTTTTTCTAGATTCATATCTTCTTAATATATCTTTCTTTATTCTGATATCTTATTTCTATTCCTTCATTTGTAATTTTATAATTTATAGTATTTAAAAAATTAGCTACTAGTAGTAATTCATATATACTATCATATTCCAAGACTCCTAGTTTTATATTATATTCTAAATCTTGTATCATAAATTTTAAATTTATTGCTTTTGTAATTACAATATTCCTATTTTCTTTTGGGTAATTACAAATTTGTGGTGTTATAATTTCACAATCATCCTCGTTTATCATATTTTTATTTATCAAACTCTTTAAATTTCCTGGTGATATAGTTATAATTATTTCTGAGGCCATTATTCTATTAAATATTATTCCCTTTATTTTTATATCTTCATTTATTATCAAGTTTATCAAGTCTAAATTTTTAGGTATATCCGGTTGTAAACTTGTTTCAGGCACATGTTTAAAAGATAACCTACTTCCTTCAATTATTGGCATCATTTTTCTTGTTATTTGTGTTTTCTTATTTTCAAAGTCTATATACATTTCTTCTGGTAATGTAATTCTAGTATTTTTCTTATATTCTAATGGTTCTAATACATCATTATATAACTTAGGTATTATTATATTCTCATCATTATATTTTCTAACATGATGTTTTCCAATTAATGCATAAACTATCTTAGTTTCTATACTCATTACTTTACAATCTTTTGGCATGTCTATTCTATGTAATTTTTAGTATAATGTTAAGGCTAAATCTTTATGTCCATCTTCCGATCCATAGATATACTAAAGTCTGGATGCACAGTAAATTTTACCTTTTGATATATTAAATTTCCTTTTAATACGGCTATTATAGAATCTTCTAAATTGCTTAGAATTCTTTCATCTCTTAAATAAAGTTCTAAGGGTAAATTAACCTTATTTTGAAAATATGCTTTTATAGTAAATTCTATTGATCGAAAATATATGTTTCTATAATTTTCTCTAGATTTTGATGGTACCTTTTTAAGTTCTCTTTTTATTATATCTTCTGTTATTAAGTTTATTTTTGCCTTTCCTTTTAATGCAGTTATGTCTATATGATTTTCATGTTTTTGTGCAATATATCTAACTTCTTTATTTCTTTCATACCACTTGGTTTTAAATATTTTCTTAATAGGTATTTCTGAAAAATCATTTTTTATTTTATCGTACAGTTCTTGATTAAAATTTAACGTTTGTGTAACACCTCCTTCATAAATATCTTTTTCATAATAAGCTTCTGAACTTTCACCTATTTCACTCATTTTATTTACCCAAATGTTAACTTATCAATTTGGAAATAACATTCGTTTATAATTTCTTTATATTGTTTTATTTCTCTATCTTTTTGGTTTTCTATTCTTAATTTTTCTTCTAACAATACTCGTATTGTAACCCCTCGGTTTTTTTACGACAAAGTTAAGATTCGAGAATAGCGATATAATTTTTTTTTTAAGCTATGACATTTAAGAGAAGACTGTTCGGTGCTCGAAATAATTTTTCTCTTAAGGATTAGTTATCGATAAGCTGCGAACTACGTACCGGTCACGAACCGAGAAAACTTTAAGGATATGGATTCAGTTCGAATTTTCTAGAATTGGGATTATTAAATATCATGCGATTAAGCCTGAATTTCTAGTTAGTTCAAGAAAAATTTCAAATTGACTGTAAGGGATAAATTGTTACGGACTCTGTACCTAAATTTAGCGGGATACCGAAAAATTCCCAAACTTGGTGATTTGCGACGGGAATATTTTTACGATAATTTTGGTATTAGAATTTCCCGGAATTAAGTTGTAATCCTCCGAACATTCAAATGATTTAAGCATAAACTGGCCAATTAGATTTGAGATCTTGTAAGGACTCCATGGGGTGTTGACATGTGGCAAGTGAATCCAAGCTTGGATTGGGCATTTAATGTGGCATTAATGAGGTATGGAGGCAAATCTAGACTAAGATTGATCATTTAATGTTGCATTTATGAGGTATGGTGACTTTGCACTTGTTACTTGATCTTCAAGAACAAAATCTACACTATCACACTCATATCTCTCTCTCTCTCATTTTCGAACCACACTTAGGAAGAAGAAGAAAAAAATTAGTTTGGTCTTCCATTGTGATCCAAGAATTCCTTAGGCATTTCTTCAACTCCAAGAGCTCTTCTATAGGTAAGAACTTC
>CP025652.1:17953493-17966974 GCA_003576665.1 Ipomoea trifida | reverse complement strand
GGTGGGTGATGTGTTCCCAACGTATGAATTAAAGGTGGGTGATGTGTTCCCCACGTGTGAATTAAAGGTGGGAGTTGTGTACCCCAAGGGTAATGTGTGAGAGCTAACTGTCGGGTGTCTTAACAGTGGTGTGGGTGTTGTGTACCCCACGTGTGAATTAATGGCTGTGTTATGTGCCGAAATTACTGACATAATGTGAAATTGCTTGTTGTTAGACTGCTTGCAGGTAGACTGCGATTGCTGGGTAATGTTTATCTTACCTTATTGTATTACTAATTGTGGTTTCGAAAACCTTTGTTTATTTTCGAGTGACCATGGATATCCTTACTTAGCTGTCGCGCTAACTACACTTCATTGTGTCATTTATTAGATGCAGTCTAGCGTGGGCCCCTGTGGCCGATGAGCTTTGAATAGGATGGGAGTCGAGGTTGAAGTCTACTCTATCCTAGAATAGACACCCTGGGAGGATTAGTTTCATATGTACACTGTTGAACGTTGATGTGGTTGTTGATGTTGTAAGTTTAGCCTTAACGTTTGGGTATAGGAGAGATACCTGAGCGTGGCGGTAACACCCAGTTTTCTGCTGGTTGGTTAGACGCTTCCGCAATGTATTGTATTATCAGGATTTTGTAATAAATCCCAGATGTGAAAATTGGGGTGTTACAAATTGGTATCAGAGCTTAGGTTAAGAAATCCTTGTTTGGATAGTAGAGCTTGATACGCTCTGTTACTAAGTGAAAATCGAGAACCTAAGGTTATGAGATCTTGAAGATAGATCAGAGTTTTAGGTTGTGAGATCCTTGCCATGGGCAATAGAGTTTGGTAAGTTCTGTTTACATAGTGGAGATCAGAGTTTAGGATTTGAAATCCTTGTTATCGATAATAGAATTGGTGAAGCTCTGTTACAAAGTGGAATCTATCAGAGCTTAAGGTTATAAGTTCTTGGAAACAGAGTTTGGTACGCTCTGTTATAAGTTGGTATTAAGGCAGTTCAAATCCTTGGGGGATAGGTTGGAGCCTAGGCTGTGAAATCTTTGTAAGATGTGACATCTTTGTTATAAGATTTGGATTTGAGATCATTGTTATCAATGATGGAATTTGGGACGCCCTTTTGCGAGTAAGATTTCATGTTCACTAAAATTATTATTTACCCCATATATCTGTATATTCATATATGATATGATATGATATCAAAATTATGTGTTTTGCAAAATTATGCGCATGTAACCACAAGTGCATTGCATAATAGGTGTATGATTCTCGAATTATCGAGAATTGTTTGTTGCGAGTCAAACCCGTGTGTTGTGTAAATGCTTGGCTTGGAATTTTAGTATATGTACATTCCTATGAAGAATGATATATTCTTATGGAATAAATTATTGTGGAGAAAAATGTGTTTTGAGAAATTATATATTTTTGAAAAGATATTTATCATGAGGAAATGATATATTTTGAAAAATTATACGTACATATTTAGTCTTGGAGGGTAAGAATACTTGCAGCCGGTGTGA
Source organism: Ipomoea trifida (assembly GCA_003576665.1). Classification (NCBI taxonomy): domain Eukaryota; kingdom Viridiplantae; phylum Streptophyta; class Magnoliopsida; order Solanales; family Convolvulaceae; genus Ipomoea; species Ipomoea trifida. The sequence goes on along the minus strand of CP025652.1, from coordinate 17,965,463 downwards.
GCCGGAAATCTCACAATTTGGTTTATGAAGTATGAAATTTGAGTATTGGTGCAGATTGAGTCCCCCAATTTGATTTTGATTTGGCTTATGATGCCTATTGGTGATTATGGAGAGAGTTTCTCCACTTGGTATCTAATCCTCCTTGACAAATATGTTATTTTGGAAAATGATATCTCCACATGTATTTTGGGAAAATATTTTACGAAGATTATGAGACAAATGATATATATATATATATATATATATATATATATATATATATATATATAGGGGTGCACTCTCGTGAGAACTCTCGCCCAGGTAGGAAATGAGAACGCTCCACAATCGTCCATGTGTCCAGATCAACGAATCAGATGCAATTTTAAAAAAATGACGCGGTGGCATTTTCGTAAATAACTGGAACTTTGGTGCACCTAGTTTCACTTACAAGTGCACCTAGTTTCACTTAAAAGTGCACCTAGTTTCACTTACAAGTGCACCTAGTTTCACTTACAAGTGCACCTATTTTCACACATATTTTCACTTACAAGTGCAAGTAATTTACCTTATTAATATTCATGCACCTATTTTCGCAAATACTTTCACTTGCAAATGCAAATAATTTACCTTGTTAATATTCATGCACCTGGGTGCAACCTAGGTGCACCTAGTTATAATATAGGTTGCACCTAGTTATAACATAGGTTGCACCTAGTTATAACATTAGGTGCACTTAGTATTGATGCTCACTGTACAATTCACTTGCATCTGTAATACATTTTACTTGCATCTGCAATACATTTTTCTTGCACTTCTGCATGTAATTTACTTTGTTAACATTCATGCACCTGGTTGCAACCTATGTGCACCTAGTTATAGCAATAGGTGCACCTAGTTATAACATTAGGTGCACTTAGTATTGATGCTCATTGTATAATTTACTTGCACTTGTAATACATTTTACTTGCACGTATGCACCTATTTTCACTTGCAGGTGCAAGTAATTTACCTTGTTAACATTTATGCACCTGGGTACACCTATGTGCACCTAGTTATAACATGAAGTGCACCTAGTTATAACGTTAGTTGCAACTACATTCTGGACACGTGGCGCGCTGTGATTCGTCCGCAGTTCTCTCCTGGGCGGCCAGTTCGCACCTGAACGCGATCCTATATATATATATATATATATATATATATATATATATATATATATATATATATATATACGATTTTGGAAAGAATATGATTGTTGAAAACCATAAAACCCAAGCCCATATTTTACGGAGTGAAATGGAACTTACTTGCTTATGCTAATTTTGGGACATACACCCCTTTGTCGTTAGGCTAAATGATTTTGGGAAAAATGTGAGTACACGTCTTATGAAATTATTTGATGAGAATACATATTGGTTGCTCTAGTGATTGTTAGTGAAATTATGATGTTGAAGAAATTTGGTGATGAAATTATTAGTATATGGATTATGAAAAGGAAAATATTAGTATGGGGATATTATGAATATGAAGGTTATAGACATAAGATATGACATTGAATAAGTAATTTTGGGTTATAGATGTAAGATATGATATTTTGAAGGATATGGTTATTTATATATTTTGTCCCGAAGAGTGGTGATACTTGGAGGTTTTGAACTATCCTTTATGACTATTGTCATGATTATGATTATGATGATGAGAGTTGAGATCTCTCTATTTGGTTTTGGCCACCGGTTCATGGAATCGTCCGGTTGGTTTGGATTTGATTTTGATTTGGTTTTGGCCACCGGTTCGTGGATTCGTCCGGTTGGTTCGGTATTGGGTTGGAAGTTGAAACTTTCCATTTGGATCCATTCCTCTTTTGTATTTTATATAATACCTATTTTTGGATATATGAAAAGTTTAATCAATTATTCGAAGAGTTATCTTTGGTGGTTATTTTGAGGGATTGAGATTATCTCTTTGGTATTTAAGTTGAGATAGTGGAATTATCTTTTGGATATTTATTGTCAGGTAATGGAATTATCCTTTGGATGTTTAGAGATATTGGAATTATCTATTTGATAAATATTTTGAGATATTGGAGTTATTCCATTTGGTGTTTATTTTGAGAGTTTTGGAAATCTCTCTATTGGTGAATAAGTTTTAGTTTAAAGGAATTTTGAGTAGTGATGATATTATGGTATATATTGAAGAAATTGGTATATGGAAATGTTGATATAAAGATTGTATATGGTGAATCTTGAAGAAAGAGTTGATTATGAAATAGGCAATGACCTTATCTCTTGGAAATTTTATAGATATTTTCAGTATGCACTTTTATACATACTTGGATGAGTATGATTTCCTCAAGATATACTTCTGATGGATTAAAGGTGATTTATATTGTTGAAATTAAAGATGCCGTGTTAAGAGGTTGAAATTTATTATGTGGAAATTTATGTGCTCCAAGATGATATCAAAAGCTATTCGAATCTTGGGAAGCTTAAGATATGAGATGTTGGGAATAAGAAAGTAGTAGAGCCTAAGTGATAATCTTGGAGATAAGAATTGAGTGATGATCTACTTTGAATCCATGGATAACGAGAAGGAAGTTTCGGGGACGAAACTATTTTAAGGGGGGAAGACTGTAACCCCTCGGTTTTTTACGACAAAGTTAAGGTTCGAAATTTTTTTTTTATGAGATGATCTCTCGGTACATCAGAAGAATTTTTATAAGTGAGACTAGTTATTAACAAGCTGCGATCTACGTACCGGTCTCGAACCGTAAAATTTTTAAGGACGTATATACAATTCGAATTTTCCTAGAGAATGGATTATTAAGCATGATACGATTAAGCGTGAACTTCCTACTCAGTTCAGTGAAGATTAGACGAACTGTAAGAGTGAAATTTGTTACGGACTTCGTAGCTATATTTCGCGAGATACCGAAAAATTCCCAAATTTTGTGGTTAATGACGGGATTATTTTTAGAATAATTTTGGTATAGAAATTTTCCCGAATTAAGTTATATTCCTACGAACTTTTATCTGATTTAATCCCTAACTGGCAAAGGAGCCTTATTCTACAAGATACACCATAGGATTGTGACAAGTGGCATCCTTTTTTACCACATGGTAATAAATAATTAATTAAAGGGGAGGAGTATGGGATAAGCTAGCTAAGAGAATTGGGCTCCAAGTCTTGCATCTCCCACACCCATTTCGAAAATTGTAAGGAAAAAGAAGAAGAAAGAAAAAGCTTAGTCTTCCTCTTGGATCTAGAACTCCATAGCCATGTTCTTCAACACGAGTGCTTCCATAATAGGTAAGACTTTGGTTTTGTTCGGTTAAATCCTCCCTAGAACTTAAGTTTAAGCTAGGAGTTCATGAAAATGTTGTTGTTATGGTGATTTTGTTTAGGATCTTCGGTGAAAGGTTTGAAGGAGAAGATCACCATCTTTCTACGGTTTAAAAATCTTCTTGGAAGGTAAGGAATCCCTTAAGTCGGTTCAATCACTTGAAGGTGAACAAATGCTAGTAAATTATATGACTAGGAATTTTTACGTGGAAATTATGTGTTAAGTTCGTGGATCTACAAGTTAGCCTAAGAAACTACACTTTGGACTTTTGGTAATTTTTGTATGCATGTTCATAGCTAGTACATGCATGTATATGCTATATTTGTGTCCATATAAACTTATGTTGAAGAAAAATGTTGAAAAATAAGTGTTTTTACACTGTTTTTGCTGCCCAGAAAATTACAGCGCCGCTGTGGACGCCCCTGTGGACGCGCGTCCACCGTGCGTCCACTGGCGTCTACACTATCACACTCATATCTCTCTCTCTCTCATTTTCGAACCACACTTAGGAAGAAGAAGAAAAAAATTAGTTTGGTCTTCCATTGTGATCCAAGAATTCCTTAGGCATTTCTTCAACTCCAAGAGCTCTTCTATAGGTAAGAACTTCGGTTTTGTTCGGTTCAATCACTCCTAAGATTTAAGCTTGAATTTAAGATTTATGAAAATATTGTTATTATGGTATTATGTTAGGATCTTTGGTGAAGGAATCCAAGGAAAACACCATCAACTAGTACGGTTTTTAAAGGTTTCTACAAAGGTAAGGAATCCCTTAAGTCGGTTCAATCACTTGGAGATAGACAAATGCTAGGAAATTATATGATTAGGAATTTTTATATGAAAATTATGTGCTATGTTATAGATCTACAAGTTGGCTCAAAGAAACTACACTTTAATGTTTAGTAATTTTTGTATGCATGTTCATAGCTAATTTATGCATGTATATGTTGTATTTATGCCTATATAGGCTTATACTTGTGAAAATAGTGAAAGAAAATAAAGGTAGTCTCTGGCAGTAACTTCCGAGATTTATTGGGAAAAATTGGTAAGGTATTTTGATCCTATTTTTTTTGGACATGTAGTTCTATAAGTGTAGAACCTACATATAAAATTTCATAATGATCGGAGTAGTATAAGTATGGTTTTCGCCCTTTTTTCCAAAACTGGTCCAGAGAGAAAAACAGCACACTGCCAAGGGCAAAAATGGAATTTTCTGGGTTTATTCGCGGATCAAAACGACCAAATCTTTTTATGGACATCAAGTACTATAAGTTGGGGTTCTACCATAAAAATTTCAAGTGAAAAAGAGTTCGGGAACTATTTTTACCGGCTCAATCTTTCGGACTGCGCCAGAAAATTTCTGGCAGATTTGGGGTGGACGCGGCAGTGGACGCGCGTCCACCGCGCGCCCTGTGCGAAACTTGGTTCGGCGCCTTGGCCGAGAGGCTGGACGCGGGCACGGACGCGCGTCCGCTGCGCGTCCAGACTTCGGCGAGAAATGTCGAACCAGCGGACGCGGTCCGGACGCCTGCGTCCGCTGGTGCGGCCAGCCGCGAGTCCGCACGACGCGAACTCGTTTTTGACTTGTTTGTGACCCGGTTTTTCCCCGATGTTTTTAACCTCGAGTGATGTGATATTTTGAAAGCCTACGAGCATCCGGGTGAATATTTTTGAAGGCAAATTATTATTTTGGTGTATTTTACTAACTTGGAAAATATTTGTGCTTTGAAAATTATCATGACTCCTATACTTGAATTTCTGTGATGTGACTAACACTAACCTAAGTATGCGGGTTGGGGAAATATACTTGAGTAAGTATATTGGTTATGGAATCGTGCAGTAATAATGAATGAATGTGAGGGAGTCTGTATGATTAATTCTAACTGTAGAGCGAAGTCTATTCGCTGAGTGTTGTGTGACTTAAAGGTGGGTGATGTGTACCCCACGTGTGAATTAAAGGTGGGTGATGTGTTGTGTGACTTAGAGGTGGGTGATGTGTTCCCCACGTGCGAATTAAAGGTGGGTGTTGTGTACCCCACGTGTGAATTAAAGGTGGGTGATGTGTTCCCCACGTGTGACTTAAAGGTGGGTGATGCGTTCCCCACGTGTGACTTAAAGGTGGGTGATGTGTTTCCCATGTGTGACTTAGAGGTGGGTGATGTGTTCCCCACGTGTGACTTAAAGGTGGGTGATGTGTTCCCAACGTATGAATTAAAGGTGGGTGATGTGTTCCCCACGTGTGAATTAAAGGTGGGAGTTGTGTACCCCAAGGGTAATGTGTGAGAGCTAACTGTCGGGTGTCTTAACAGTGGTGTGGGTGTTGTGTACCCCACGTGTGAATTAATGGTTGTGTTATGTGCCGAAATTACTGACATAATGTGAAATTGCTTGTTGTTAGACTGCTTGCAGGTAGACTGCGATTGCTGGGTAATGTTTATCTTACCTTATTGTATTACTAATTGTGGTTTCGAAAACCTTTGTTTATTTTCGAGTGACCATGGATATCCTTACTTAGCCGTCGCGCTAACTACACTTCATTGTGTCATTTATTAGATGTAGTCTAGCGTGGGCCCCTGTGGCCGATGAGCTTTGAATAGGATGGGAGTCGAGGTTGAAGTCTACTCTATCCTAGAATAGACACCCTGGGAGGATTAGTTTCATATGTACACTGTTGAACGTTGATGTGGTTGTTGATGTTGTAAGTTTAGCCTTAACGTTTGGGTATAGGAGAGATACCTGAGCGTGGCGGTAACACCCAATTTTCTGCTGGTTGGTTAGACGCTTCCGCAATGTATTGTATTATCAGGATTTTGTAATAAATCTCAGATGTGAAAATTGGGGTGTTACACGTATTTATGCTTCTTTTTGTCTAATTTCTTCTTCTTTTATGCTTAATGTATTTCTTATATTATCCATTTGTTCCCTTATTTGCGATATTTCTAAATCCTTTTGATATAATAATTTTAAACTTATTCTACAACTTATAATATGTTGATCAATATCTCTATTATATCCTAACTTTTTTCCTACGATTAGTTCAATTCTTTCCATTTGTCACTAAATTATGTCAATACTGTTTAAATAAATTATTTCTCTATTATATAGTCTTTTAGCAATTTTAATATCTCCTTTTAAATTTTCATATTTATTTTTAAATTCTATCCATTCTAGATTATTAGGATTCACTATAGTAATTCTTCTAATCTCGCTTCTTTAGATTCCATAATTTCTACAATTTTTCTACTCAATTTTAAGTATTCTAAACAATACATCTTTATCCACTGCAATTTAATTTTAATATTTCTTGTTTTCTATAGTAGATTAATATTCTAACATCTCTATATATTCTATATAAAATTCCTAAAGTCTGTGCTAATCTTTTACGTTCTTGTCTATTATTCCAGTCAGTATTCTCAAATTCATCTTCTACTACTTTTATTTTTCTTAATGTATCTTTTTCTATGCTTTTTAAATTGTATAAATTAATTTTGACAAAACTCATTCTTTAAAATATCTATCTTTATCTGGATTTTCTTTTAAGTATTTTTCTCTATAATTTTTCAAAGATTCCAACTTCTTATATAGGATTGCTAGATTTTCTTCTTGTATTCGTGTATTGTTTGCATTTATTTGACTTCCAATAAATCCTAAATTTGTACTTTGGCTATATAGTAATAGTAAGTTTCTACTATGTTCTATCTTTAATTCTGTTCGTGCTATTTTTGACTGTATGTTATTTATGTTAATTATTGCTATTCCTGGCATCTTAATCTTAATCTTTTTTCCAAAACATTTTCTAATACTTCAGATCTTCTTTCAATTCTGATTTCTTCTATTTGTTGATTATAAATTTCTATTTTTTCATCAATTTTACTTATATTTCTAATAGCTTGTTTATATTTTTCAACATGATATACTTTTCCTGTAGTGTTATAAAAACAAGTGATATATTTATTTTTATGGTAAGTACAAATTTTTCTCCAATCTAATTGTTCACTAATCAATTTATTTCTATTATCAATTAATATATCTATATTTTTATTCATATTACTAGTTGAAGCTTCATTATTATTCATTTTTTATGTAAATAGGTAACTTAATAATCTACGTCTTAATTTTGCATTATCTTTAAGTGCTTCCTCTATTATTCTTATTCCTTTTATCAATTCTTTGTATTCATCACAATCTTCTATCCATGTTTTTGATTCTTTATGTTGTTCTAATTCTATTAGGTCTTCTTTCAAAGTTCTTATGTCTGATTCTAATTCAAGTAACATAAGTGAAGCTGCGATCGTACGTACCGGTCACGAACCGTAAAAAAATTTTAAAGTATGTGTTTAGTCCCGATTGTCCTAGGAAGTGGGTTATTATTAGGCACCATACTATTAACCTTGAATTTCCTATTTAGTTAAATTAGCCCGTAAGAGTGAAAATTTATTTCGAACTTAGTATCGCTATATTTCGCGATGTAACGAAAATCGCCCGATTTTAGAATTTAAGGTTAGAATTGAGTTCGGAATAATTTTGGTTTCGAATTTACCCCTACCTAAATTATTTCCTACCGTAACTATATCTGTTTTAACCCTTAACAGTCTAGCCAAAGATATTTTTCCTTGAGTTACCACATGAAGTTGACACATGTCACTCTTTCTAGCCACATACTAGTAGTAAATTAATTTAGTGTTGATTTAAATAGAGCTTGGTCTTCAATCCACACCCCTTGGCTGAAAAATTGAAGGGAAAAAGAGAGAGAGAAACTCCATCTTCATCTTTAAGCTCAAGAGCCTTCATAGCTAAGTTTCTTCATCAAGTCTACCACTATTCGGTAAAATTCCATTTTTATTCGGTTAAAAGCTTTGTTTTCTTCCCTAGAACCTAACTATAGGTTAAAACCTCTTAAAAATTATTGTTATGGTGGTATGTTTTGCCTAGGGATTTTGGTGAAAAAATTGAGTAAAGGTTCAAAGCTATTCTTGCCAAAAGTGCTTCACCCAAGAGGTAAGAAATCCCTTAAGTTGGTTTTCTCACTTAAGATTTAATGATTGATATTTGAAATAAGAATTTATGAGCTTTGTGTTTAAATATATGGATATATGTAAGTGTTAGTAGAATATATAAGAATATAACTAGGTGGGTAGTATATGTTATAGATGTATATATATATATATATTCTCGGTTCAAGTGATTCATATATGTGTGTAAAATATTGTAAATAAAAAGAAAATCTTTATATAAATATACATACACACGTGAGAAAAAAAAAATATATATATATATATATATATATATATACATATATATGTATAAGTGCCATAAAGGATGAATATGCATATGACTATACATATATGTGTATGTATGTATAAGGAAGAGGTTATGTTGTATATACATGCTACCTATGAGTAATATGTATAGATGATATATACATGTGCATAAAGTGTGTTTTGTGTTACTAGTATTGTACATGAAACTTACGTAGAAGAATGTATGCTATTTTGGTAAATAGGTTGTCAAAAACCTTATTTTTGAGGAAAATGTCACTATTAGTAAGTGGGTACCTTACTTGAAAGATGAGAAAATGGTATTTGGAAAGCCTGCGGGCACTGGAAGTATTTTGAATATCCATTTTAAACAAAATCACCGTCATGGGCTAACGAGGTAGCCAATTTCAAGTATTGGACTCAAATGTGAAATATGCCCAAAAGGAATGATTTAAGAAAGGAAAACTAAAGAAAGGAAAATGTTTTCCAAAACCTTAGTTTCTAAGTAAGTTGAGGAGGACCTTGATTAGCCTGCGGGATGAAGCGGGCATAAATGCCATTTCCCAGTGGTTGTTTACATCGTATGATCAATTCATACTAAAAGGGGCGAAGTTTGTTCGTTGAGTACTGTATAACTCATAGGATGAGGTATTCCTATGGGGGTGTGCACACATAAGGTATAGTTACTCCAAAAGTCCGGGTAGGTGTCGTTTTAACGGACCTGGCTAGGCCAGCTAGGAACCATTTTAACGAACCTATAAGTCCAGGGGATCAGTGTTAGACCGGGGGACGACCACTGACCCCGAGTTAGATGATCCAAGAAGTCAAAGAGGGAGTTAAGAGAATACTCCAAAGGCATCACGCTTGCTAATATGAAACAAAGGAAGATTCAAAAGTAAGAAAGAGTTATTCTGTAACGACACTAAGAAGAAATGATTGTATCCAGAATGAAAGGTGTTGGACGTCGGCAAGGTTGGCCGAGTTCAGCCCTTGCTCGATTCGAGACGTGGGGTATTGGTTCACTAATATGTTTTTGTGCAAGTCTTCGTTGTTAACTTATATACTTGTTTTGAAAAACCTTTGTAATTGAATTTTGAGTGACCATAGATTTTCTTACTTAGCCGTCGTGCTAACTACACTTCAATGTGTTTTTTTTAGCAGATGTTGTCTAGCGTGGGCTCATGTAGCCCGATGAGCTCTGAGAGCTCATCCGAGTTTGTGTTCCCAATGATGGAGTACAATGATTACGAACAGTTCCTGTTAGGCGATGACCCCTACGCTCCCGGTTACGCTCCTACTCCTCCCTCTCCGACGTATACTCCTCCTCCAGTCTATCGTACCGCACCCGCCTACGCTCCTGTTCCCAGTGGACCGCCGAGTTTTCTTGATACAGTCCAAGCTAGGCATGGATTCCACCCCATTGAAGTGTTAGAGGGGAGCAATCCCCTGGAGTTTGTTGTTTTTTATCCCTACCCGTGGGACCCCAGTCCTTCGGAGTTTTGGGACGAGTGGTCCATGGTAGTCATCCCGTGCCACTTCCTAGATCACCTCTGTAACACCCCAATTTCCCGTTCTGACAACTATTACAATATGCGTAATATAACGCTGCGGAAGCTTACCCTACAGCAGAAAACCGGGTGCTACCGCCACACTTAGAGTGAAGCCTATCACCTCTTTGATAAGACTTCCACTCTGAGTGCACAGGCTAAAAGAAATACACTCAACCTCAACACCCCGACATCAAAATATAATATTCTAGGCATATATATATATTAATATCAAAAGATATCTACAAGAGTTTGCCCGACGGGCTGTCATTACAACTCCGGGTCCTCCACAACCTAATAGATTAGAGTCAGCCAAACTAAGGCAACTAAAAGATATTTTCTGGGCTGACTGGGGTTACTGGAATATAGTCAGGAGATGCTGGAGTATAGCCTGGAGAGCCTGGAGAATAGTCTGGAGAATCGGGGTGTCTGTCCGACGTGTCATGCAAAATCTGACCAACAAAAATAGGTCCCGGGCAAACATGATCAGGAGTGTTTGCCGGGCTACAGGATCCCTCACTGGATGACATCTGAAATGACGTACACGGTGAAGTGTGTAGTATATATATATATACGTGTGGTGCGTATATATGTAAATATACGTGTATTATGTATGTAGGTATACATATGGGTGGTGAGTGTATATATGTACATATATGAGTATGTATATAATATTAAATAAAGTGTTGTAGTGTGTATATATTTGGTATATGTACCTTAAGAGACTATGCATAAATATATGGAAAATGTTATGTGGTATGCTTATATACACAGGTGTAGTGTGAGGAAGGAAAATATTTTGAGAAAATGTTTTGAGAGTGTGACTTGGAATCAAGTTGAGAATGGTGGTTGATTTCAAATGAGGACTTGATTATGTTCAAATGGTTTTGACTCAAAGAGATGAGAAAGGAAGGAAAATGTTTCAAACCTTAGTTTCAAGAAGTTAAAGAGGACCTTGACATTTATATTACCTCGGGCTATTGACCGATGGTCTCCTTCAATATATAATATGGCAATATTAGCCAAGTCTCTACCACTCGTCAAGCGTTCTGCGTCACTCAGTCAGGCGTAGGTTTTATTCATATATAAAGCGAAATCTATTCGTCAAGTCTCTACGTCACTTTGTCAGCGTCTCCTACGTCACTTCGTCAGGCGTAGTAAGTCTCCGCGTCACTCAGTCAGGCGCAGGAGTTTTCTATAATATTCGCCAAGTCTCTACGTCACTTCGTCAGGGTAGGGAGGCTTGCGTCACTCAGTCAACGCAGAGGAGTTTTCTATATCACTCAGTCAGGCGTAGGCCGTGGGGGTGTGCACACTTAAGTATAGATGCTCATGTCATTTTCGGGTTGGTTTCAGCTTTATGGACCTAGATGGGGCCAAACTAGGGATCATAATGATGAACCTTCGTCCAAGGGATCACGAACGAGACTTGGGGTAGGACCGTAATCCCTTGTCCAGATCCGATTTCGGTCTAGTCAAAGACACTTGTATTCTCTATAAGGTCTCTTGCTTCTAGTCAGAAACTAAGTAGCGTTTTCGTACTTAAAGACAACTAGAAGTCATAATTGTGCATTGACATATGTGATAGACATGGGTAGTTCTGAAAACCTATCCTGTATGGAAAGAAGTCAAAGGCAGCCTAGTTTGATGAACTAAGAAATTTGATAAAGGAAATATGTTGTGATTTGTATTCTCATTATATGCTTGTGATTATATGGTATTAACCGTTGATTGCAGTTAGGAAAGACATGGACACTATATTTGGTAATGTGTATTTCCTTTATGAATTATTTGTCAACCTTTTACTGATGAAGTGACAAATGGATTGCCTTACTTAGCCGTTGTGCTAACT
>CP025652.1:17846671-17951671 GCA_003576665.1 Ipomoea trifida | reverse complement strand
GCTTAATAACAACTATATTTCCTTATAAAAATTCTTTTGACGCTTCGGTCACTCATCTCAGGTATGTCTTAACTTAAGGACATATTTCTCGAACCTCAAACTTATCGGAAAAGACGAGGTGTTACAACCTCACTTGGTTCGCAGGTGAGTGGCACCTGGTATGGGGGACGTACACAGGACCGGTGTACCGTCCTTTAGGATAGATGACGTGTTTTGGGGGAAAGTCTAGAACAACTCCTTTTGTGTGAATATCTTTTGTAGCCACAGTAGTATTAGTTTGGCTAGTAAAGTTGTAACCGACATGAACTTCTATGTTTTTGGACCCCATAGGTCAATCCCTGTATGTATTCGTAGCTAACCTAGCTACCTTTTGTTTCTTTCTGCTACAATATATATATATAATTATGTCGGGTAGAAAATGTGTGAATCAGATTCCTTCTTTAGCCTGTTCATCTAGAGTGGACTCTTTCTTGATCTGACAGGGTTCAATCTAGGTGTGGCGGTAACTACTCCGATTGTATGGTATAGCCGGGCCGGGGTGTTACAAGTTGGTATCAGAGCGGTCCGAATCTTTGGAGGTTAGATTAGAGCCTAGGCTGTGAAATCTTTGTAAGCTGTGAAATCTTTGTTATGAGCCCTAGTTTCGAGTCAGCCCTAGTTTCAAGTCAGCTTAGGTTCGTTAAGATCGACCTAAGTCATTATTACAGCTTAATGAGTATAAGCTTTGGAGCAGAGCTGGAACGGAAGCCAGGCAGCGTAAGAAGGGGTATTTCACTTCTACTCTACAGAATCTTACAATTCTGGTTGTGGAATAATGTGATCAATACTTGTGATTTCCTGCATGTGTTAATCATTGCTTAGCATTATTGTGAGTAAGCTTACTAGCGTAATGCATTAATTATCGTTATGCTATGATTGAAACCTTTGCTTAGTGGGTATGATAAATTGAATGTTAGGGAGTGTCGTATAGGACTTGAGTAATTGCTATACTAACTGCCTAGCTAGCTAACTCTTTAAGAACTCCTATACCTCGGGCACTAATCTGAAACTGTCATCCAGTGAAAATGCCACCTCGACGAAGTGTGCCTGCTGGTAACGACGACAACATCTCAGCAATGGATCGTATGGCCCAAGCGATGGAACAAATGGCTGGGTTTATGCTGGCTCAGCAAGCCCAGAACCAAAACCAAGGGCAGTCACGGGTTGACTTTGCTAAATCAATAGCAAATCGAAAACCATCGTATTACGCTGGAGAAAAAGACCCGGTGATCTTGGAGGAATGGATCCGGACGTTCGAAAAATTGCTTAATGTAGTAAACTGTCCTATGGATCAGCGAGAACCTTCCGCAGTCTATTACCTGACGAAAGCTGCAGACAACTGGTGGGCAACAGTTGGACCCGACCTCCTGCAAGACCCAGACTTCGGCTGGGAGGAATTCAAAGTGGAATTGAGAGGACAATTCTACACGGTGCGTATCAAAGGAATCAAATGCGAAGAATTCTTACGACTAAAGCAAAAGGGAGCAATCATCCAAGAATACCATGACAAATACGTGGAGCTGATGCATTTCGCTCAAGAAATCGTGCCTGACGAGGCGAGTAAGGCAAGAAGATTCGTCCATGGACTGGATTGGGACGTAAGAAGGGTGATCGCACCATTCATGTGCTCTACTCTGAAGGAGGCATACGATAGGGCATCGGATCACTATCAGGTGTATTTGGACCAACAGGAAGTTTACGGCCGAAACAAACGGAAGGCTGATGATAAACCATGGAAATTCCAATTGGGAAATAAGAAAGCTAACCAAAGTAACTTTAACCCAACACAAGGAAGAGGAAGGGAAGGAACCAATCAGGGAAACCGTCCTGTTTGCTGGAAATGTGGAAGGAATCATCCCGGAGAGAATTGTCAAGGAATAAGGATTAAGTGTTACAAGTGTGGCCTCCTAGGACACAAGGCCTTTGAGTGTCGAACCCAGGTAGACAATCTCCAAAAACCCCTACAGAATGCAAGCCAAGGAAGAGGATTTAATGAGAACACCGGCCGGAAGCCCGCAGAGACAGAAAATAAAGTGGTCAATTTCCAGTCAGCAAATCGAGGGAGACCAACAAACGCCACATCCGGTCCCAACCACAAAGGAAAGCAAGCGATGGGAGAAAGCAACATGGGGAACCAAGGCAGGATTTACGGCGTCAATAGCACTCAAGCTCAGGCTAGCGACACCATAACTGGTACCTTTCTCATAAACTCAGTGCTTGGTTTAGTGCTATTTGATACGGGGGCTACCAATTCATTTATATCATCTACGTTTGCTGATAAACTGAAGTTAAGGCCTACTACTAGATTAGATCTAAATGTCAAAACTGCCTCGGGAATAATAGTAGCCTGTAGAGATGGTTATGACAACGTTGCAATATAAATAGCTGGATCTAACTATCCCGGAAACCTCGTTCGTTTTGAACTTGAGGGCATCGATGTAGTACTCGGGATGGATTGGTTGGATAAGTATAAAGCTCGGATAGTGTGTAATGAGCGAAAGGTTGTCCTACGAGGACCAAAGGGGGGGAGAATATCCTACCAAGGAATTGACAAGCAACCCGAGCCAAGGTTATTGACAATGCAGAAATTGAAGAAGTACGCTCACCAGGGATGCGAAGCGTATCTCTATTTGGTGCAGGATGCCGAAATAGAAGAACCTGAGATTAATCGAATCCCAATTGTGCGCGAATTTCCTAACATATTCCCCGACGACCTCACGAAAATGCCGCCGAAGAGAGAAGTAGAATTCACCATCGATCTCGTACCAGGAACCTCACACATCTCGAAAACACCTTATCGAATGGCACCTAAAGAGATGGAAGAACTGAAGGCGCAATTGGCAGAACTATTGGAAAAGGGATTCATCAGACCAAGTGTATCACCTTGGGGCGCGCCGGTACTGTTCGTTAAGAAGAAAGATGGGAGCCTTAGACTGTGCATCGATTATAGAGAACACAATCGAGTCACAATAAAGAACAAGTACCCGTTGCCCAGGATCGACGATCTATTCGATCAGTTGAAAGGAGCGGCGTATTCTCAAAGATTGATTTACGGTCAGGGTATCACCAAGTGCGAGTCGCGAAGGAGGATGTTCCTAAAACAGCGTTTCGGACGAGATACGGGCACTACGAATTCACGGTTATGCCGTTCGGAGTGACCAATGCACCAGAGACTTTTATAGAACTAATGAATCGGATTTTCCTTCCGTATCTGGATAAGTTCGTCGTCGCCTTCATAAATGACATCTTGGTCTACTCGAAGACACCAGAGGATCACGAAGAACATCTCAGAACGGTGTTACAAACGTTGAGGGAAAATAAGTTTTTTGCAAAACTGTCGAAATGTGAATTTTGGAGGGAAGAAGTAGCATTTCTTGGACACATAATTACCAAGGAAGGAATAGCAGTGGACCCAGCCAAAATACGAGCAGTAGCTGAATGGGAAGCACCCAAATCGGTCACTGAAGTCCGCAGTTTCTTAGGTTTGGCGGGTTATTACCGAAAATTTGTCCAAGACTTCGCAAAGATAGCGAGACCGTTGACAAATCTGCTCAAAAAGACTACCAAGTATCGTTGGACTGAAGAATGTGAGCAGGCATTCCAAGAACTTAAGAGAAGGTTAACAACTGCTCAAGTGTTGACCTTACCTGTTGGAATGGAAGGCTACGCGTTGTACACTGATGCGTCTCATAAAGGACTTGGATGCGTCTTGATGCAAGATGGAAGGGTAATAGCTTATGCTTCTCGTCAATTAAAACCTCATGAAGCTAACTACCCAACACATGACCTGGAACTAGCAGCCGTGATATTCGCTCTCAAAATTTGGCGACACTACCTCTATGGAGTCTCTTGCAAAATTTATACAGACCACAAGAGTTTAAAGTACATCTTTACTCAGAGAGACCTCAATTTAAGGCAAAGAAGATGGTTGGAGTTGATTAAGGATTATGACTTGGAAATTCAATACCAAGAGGGCAAAGCAAACAAGGTAGCAGATGCCTTGAGTCGAAAATCAAATCATGCTCTTTGGGTATTACCTGAGCAGCTATGCAAGGACTTTCAAGGACTTAATTTGGAGATAAAGATGTGTGGTCAAGTGGAACAAGAAGTAAAATTTTATTACCTATCGGCCACTCCAACCCTATTTGAGGAGATCAAACAAGAACAAGGGGAGAACGATTGGTTAAGGAAAATCAAGGAGAAAATGGTGGACGGAAACCACGGTCTATTTGAGTTACACCCGGATGGGAGCATAAGATTCAAGGGTAGATGGGTGATACCTACAGGTTGTAAGAAGATAATGGATCAGTTAATGAAAGAGGGTCACTACACACCCTACTCAGTTCATCCTGGTGGGGACAAGCTTTATAAGGACCTGAAACAACATTTCTGGTGGTTAGGTATGAAGAAGGATGTAGCCGAATTTGTGGCCAGGTGTTTAAACTGTCAAAAAGTCAAAGTTGAGAGAAATAAGCCAAAGAGTTTACTGCAACCATTGGAAATTCCTCAGTGGAAGTGGGACTCAATCTCCATGGATTTTGTGGGAGGATTGCTTAAAACAAAAACTGGAAACGATCAAGTATGGGTGATTGTTGATCGACTGACCAAAACCGCAAGATTCATTCCAATGAACAAAACTTGGTCAATGGAGAAGATGGCGAGAGCCTATATTAAACGCGTAGTTAAGTATCACGGAGTAACGCAAAACATCGTTTCAGACAGAGACTCACGATTTCTGTCACTCAGCTCAGGCTGAGCACAGCTTTTCATCCTGCCACTGATGGCCAAACGGAGCGAACGATACAAACATTGGAAGATATGCTCAGAGGTTATGTACTTGACTTTCAGGGTTCATGGGACGAGCATCTAGATCTAATAGAGTTTTCATATAACAACAACTATCATACGAGTATAGGAATGGCTCCTTACGAAACGTTGTATGGACGGAAATGTCGAAGTCCTCTGTGTTGGAGCGACAAGAGCGATGTTGTTCTACTTGGACCTCAGTACCTACAAGAGACTACTGAGGCAATCAAGGTAATTCGAGAGAGAATGAAAGTCGCGCAGGATCGTCAAAAGTCTTATGCCGATTTGAAGCGACAATTCACCAAATATCAAGTTGGGGAGAAGGTGTTATTAAAAGTCTCACCCACTAAAGGAGTCAAGAGGTTTGGAAAGAAAGGAAAGTTGTGTCCTCGTTACATAGGACCTTACGAAATTTTGGAAAGGATAGGAAATTTAGCCTATCGATTGGCCCTACCGATTGATCTCGACAGAGTACATAAAGTATTTCATGTTTCTCAACTTAAGCGGTATGTACCTGATGCATCCCATGTATTGGAGCCTGAGAAACTGGAAATGGATGATTCGTTGGCATATGAAGAAAGACCAATTCAAATCTTGGATTCTAAAACCCGAGACACAAGGAGAAAGTCAGTAAAAATGATCAAAGTTCAATGGTCGAACCACAGCCCAGAGGAAGCTACGTGGGAGTTGGAAAACATTATGATGGAACGTTATCCTGAACTATTTAACTCAGGTGCGTAGAGTCGATCTACTCGTTATGTACCTAAATTAAGTTGTGCGCTAGATTAGGCGTAATAAATGTCGTTATGTGTAAAGGGAAGTGAGTGGTGGTCTATCTTGAACCTTAGATGATAAGAAGGAAGTTTCGGGGACGAAACTATTCTTAAGGAGGGTAGATTGTAACCCTTCACTCATTCCAATAAGTCTAGAGTTCGAAAAAAAAGGGGTTTAAATTTATTTTATTCTAAGGCGTTGGCATGCACGAGTTATGATTTATAGATATATCAAAATAATCTTTACTAGTTAGAATAGTCGTTAATAAACTGCGATCGTACATACCGGTCACGAACCGTAAAAAAATTTTAAAGTATGTGTTCAGTCCCGATTGTCCTAGGAAGTGGGTTATTAGGCACCATACTATTATCCTTGAATTTCCTATTTAATTAAATTAGACCGTAAGAGTGAAAATTTATTTCGAACTTAGTATCGCTATATTTCGCGATGTAACGAAAATCGCCCGATTTTAGAATTTAAGGTTAGAATTGAGTTCGGAATAATTTTGGTTTCGAATTTACCCCTACCTAAATTATTTCCTACCGTAACTATATCTGTTTTAACCCTTAACAGTCTAGCCAAAGATATTTGTTAGGAATAAAATTGTAATAGTTTTGATGAGCCAATTTGTAATTTTAGAAATCCCCTATTTTATTTTTAGAGTGTAGAGTTTGGACCCGGAAGGCAAGTCTTGACAATAGTTTGGTTCGAATTATTGTCTTATAGAGTTCATTTGGTTATGACTCTTGTAAGTCATTTGCTTCCACTATACACATGAGTATACATGATCCAATGGACAAGGCGTGTTCATCATTGCTAGAAGACTAAAGTTCGAATCCTATGGAAGACTTTTTAAGTTTTTAAGAGGAAGGATTGGAGCTAGTAGTATCACGGCTAAAAGTCAATTTAGTCAATAGAGCTACTCATGGAGCAACTCTTGGGGAAGTTTGGTCAATGGAGGAAGTTAAGTCAAGATGGAGAAGAACTTCAAGATAACTATCCTTACGTCTTACTCCATCCATACTAAAAAGGATCAAATATATTTGTTGATGGATATGACCGAATGAGCTGAAATGGAGAAATGGTGAAAGACTTAGGCATACACACGGAGGTCCAGCGTTCGAATCCTACTTGCTACATTTTAATACAAAAGAGGAAGCTCTTGGAGCTAGTTACACGGCCAAGTCAAAAGAGCAAATTTTGGTCAATAAACTTTCCAATGGAGCTAGTTTGGTCAATGGAGCAAGTGATGGAGGAAGTCAAAGTCAACATGGAGGAACTTTGCATGGATTACACACGCATGGACTCTACATCATTTCTACACACGTAAATGTTACTCTAAAACAATTTGGAGCAACTTTTGGAGCAACCTAAAGTGGAATTTATACTTAACCATTTTTGCATGGTTCAAGTTCATTCCAGTACGTGATATATGAACCAGAAGAAATCTGAAGATGGTGATTTTCTGAAGATCATTGTTTATACTCAAGCAAGAATCACCCGGAAAATATTTTGAAAGATCAACTTGCCCAAGATCAAAAAATCAAGAGCACAACAAAGTCAAAAATATCAAGCTCTGAAGGATACACAGTCTGCAATATCAAGCTGAGAAGGCAACAAAGTCAAGATTGGAGGCTACAAGTTTCAAGAATCAATCAAGCCGTAAAAGAAGACTTTGTGAGCAATTACAGAGGTAAATTGTCAAAAGTTACCAGCGACATTAAATGTGCAGATCAAATTGGAGATTTCATCAGATCAATTTGGCAAGTTATCAGATCAACGGTATGGTCATTTAATGAAGGTATGGCCATCAAGATCAGATTGGAATGGCCAATCAGATCAAGTGAACGTTCAAAATTTGAATGTTCATAACGGGCAAATAATTCTTTGAATTATAAGAAGCCCAAGAAGACTTGAAGACAAGAGAGCACGGTTGAGAACAGAGATCGGACTTACAACGAAAATCATAAAGTGCTGAGATATTGAGCTATACACGAGAGAATTCAAGTCTTAGAAAAGAAATCTTTATTTCTTTAAACATATTGTATCTCTACCGAGGGTAGAAAGGAGTGTAGCTGGGTGCGAAACACTCGGGTGAACTAAGTGCAGCTTTGTGCGTACCACTTAGTTGGGAACGTAGCTTTGTGCGTAGCGTTCGGGGAGCGTAGCTTTGTGCGTAGCGCTCGTGAGCTTAGCTGGGTGCGAAGAGCTCGTGGTTGAGTGTAGCTTTGTGCGTAGCACTCGGGATTTTCACTATTGTATCTGGGTGATTGAAGATAGTGGAAACCTTCCTTGGAGCAAGGAAGAAGTGGACTAGGAGAATTACACCATCTCCGAACCACTATAAATCTCTGCCTCTCATTTACTTTACAGCACTTTACATATTTGCATGTTTTAACATACTAACCCTTTACGTACTGTGTTGATCATATCTTCTGGGTTTGTGTGTTCCCACGTTCGCATGTTGCTCAAACTTTGCATACTTGTTCTTTGAGCTGTTCTGAGTATTTCCAACGTTTTGCATGCAAGTTATCTCTTCAGTTTTACGTAGTTTCGTCCTATAGCACTTTTACCGCACTATTTTCCGCTGCGGATTTCAAGTTGAATTTATTCACTTGGGATCACTCTGGTTGAAGTGTTATAAAGTTTTTAATTGTTTGAAAAGTCTATTCACCCCCCCCCTCTAGACTTTTCCCACCCTATCGGGACCAACAATATTTTTCCTTGAGTTACCACATGAAGTTGACACATGTCACTCTTTCTAGCCACATACTAGTAGTAAGTTAATTTAGAGTTGATTTAAATAGAGCTTGGTCTTCAATCCACACCCCTTGGCCGAAAAATTGAAGGGAAAAAGAGAGAGAGAAACTCCATCTTCATCTTTAAGCTCAAGAGCCTTCATAGCTAAGTTTCTTCATCAAGTCTACCACTATTCGGTAAAATTCTATTTTTATTCGGTTAAAAGCTTTGTTTTCTTCCCTAGAACCTAACTATAGGTTAAAACCTCTTAAAAATTATTGTTATGGTAGTATGTTTTGCCTAGGGATTTTGGTGAAAGAATTGAGTAAAGGTTCAAAGCTATTCTTGCAAAAAGTGTTTCACCCAAGAGGTAAGAAATCCCTTAAGTTGGTTTTCTCACTTAAGATTTAATGATTGATATTTGAAATAAGAATTTATGAGCTTTGTGTTAAAATATATGGATATATATGTAACTGTTAGTAGAATATATAAGTATATAACTAGGTGGGTAGTATATGTTATAGATGTATATATATATATATATATATATATATATATATATATATATATATATTCTCGGGTTCAAGTGATTCATATATGTGTGTAAAATATTGTAAATAAAAAGAAAATCTTTATATAAATATACATACACACGTGAGGAATATATATATCTACTATACTAATAAGAGCCAAAGAGAGTTAGGCCTAATATGGGTAGAAAAAATGGCGGTCAAATTATTTAATCAAATGGATGGTTCAGATGAATTATTTAATTGTATAGATGGTTAAGATAATTCAGATTAATATTATTAATAGAGATTACCTAATTTAACATTACTTTTATGATTATCCGTTAAGTTTTCCGTTAAATATTCTCTTCTCCGTTAATATTCTGTTAACTTTTAACTTACCCATTAATTTCTATAAGAAAGGTCTTAGGTTCGAACCTCATCTCAATCAAATTTGACATAATTAAGTTTCTCACTCTATTTTACTCTTATTAAATTAAATAAATTAGTAGCTACAACAAAAACTGATACATATGTATTTCTTTAATTTAGAATTATGTGTCTACAATACCTTTTTTTGAAAAAATTATTCATTATCAAAAAATTAAATTAAATAAGAGAAATAATTTCATTAGTTATATTGTCTTTATTTTCTCTCATGCAAAGATTCTTACATTCAAATTTATCAATTGATATTCATTACATTGTCCATTATCTTATTTTTACAATATCTTGTAATTAAATATCAAAGTTATAGTACAAAATAATGTTATATATTTATTTACCAAGTATTTTATTAATACTATGAAAGAAATTTTAAAATAATTTGAAGCTAATTATATTAACTACTTGGGGTTTTCAAAAAAAAAATATATATTAACTTCTTGGAGATTGGTTGACAAAGAGAGTACTCAAATAATAACCCAACAAATTGAAGCAGAATCACTCTATTTTACTCTTATTCGATTAAATAAATTAGTAGTTACACCAAAAAATGATACGGAGTACATATGTATTTCTTTAATACCATAAAAAAAAATAAAAAAGAATAGTTTGAAACCAATCATATTAATTACTTGGGTGATTTGTTGACAATGAAAGTACTCAAATAACCCATTACCCAGCAAATTGAAGCGAGAAACTACCTTTTAATATCTTTAGAATACATAATATTTTAAATTTTCAAATTTTTATTAATTTATTTAATCTTTTTTCTTAAACTAGGGATTTATTTATCCACAATAACTCATTCAACAATAATGGTTAAACCAAATGAACCCCAAGCAGAACACCTAAAGGAAAGTCCATAGCTCCTATATCATAATCTCATTGCATGACATTGTCATCTATGCTACCAACAATAACCGAATTGCAAATAACACACTACCAACAAAAAGGAAGAAAACAAATAGTAAAGATGAAGACAATGACAATGTTACTCAAAAGATAATTAAGAACACTTAGAAAAATTCAAATTAAAAATAGTATTTATTTAGACTATTATTTTTAGACTATCGATTTTACAAGGTTGCAAACATTTATTTTAGTAATAATTATAATGAATTTTCTATATTATCTTGGATTTAAATACTTTGAGTTAGATATTTAAATAAAAAAATTCGACATTCAATTACCCATGTATAAACTTCTCCTATATAATCTTGCATTAATATACTTTTAAATATTTAATTAAAAATAAACATTGGGCATTAACCCATTCGCGCAATGCGCGTATAAAACTAGTATATATGTATAAGTGCCATAAAGGATGAATATGCATATGAATATACATATATGTGTATGTATGTATAAGGAAGAGGTTATGCTGTATATACATGCTACCTATGAGTAATATGTATAGATGATACATACATGTGCATAAAGTGTGTTTTGTGTTACTAGTATTGTATATGAAACTTACGTCGAAGAATGTATGCTATTTTGGTAAATAGGTTGTCAAAAACCTTATTTTTGAGAAAAATGTCACTATTAGTAAGTGGGTACCTTACTTGAAAGATGAGAAAATGGTATTTGGAAAGCCTGCGGGCACTGGAAGTATTTTGAAAATCCATTTTAAACAAAATCACCATCATGGGCTAACGAGGTAGCCAATTTCAAGTATTGGACTCAAATGTGAAATATGCCCGAAAGGAATGATTTAAGAAAGAGAAACTAAAGAAAGGAAAATGTTTTCAAAAACCTTAGTTTCTAAGTAAGTTGAGGAGGACCTTGATTATCCTACGGGATGAAGCGGGCTTAAATGCCATTTCCCAATGGTTGTTTACATCATATGATCAATTCATACTAAAAGGGGCGAAGTCTATTTGCCGAGTACTGTATAACTCAAAGGATGAGATATTCCTATGGGGGTGTGTGCACTTAAGGTATAGGCCAGCTAGGAATCATTTTAACGAACCTATAAGTCCAGGGGGATCAGTGTTAGACCGGGGAACGACTACTGAACCCGAGTTCGATGATCCAAGTGGTCAAAGAGGGAGTTAGGAGAATACTCCAAAGGCCTCACGCTTGCTAATATGAAACTAAGGAAGATTCAAAAGTAAGAAAGAGTTATTCTGTAACGACACTAAGAAGAAATGATTGTATCCAGAATGAAAGGTTGGTATTGGTTCACTAATCTCTTTTTGTGCAAGTCTTCGTTGTTAACTTATTTACAGGTGAAATCTCAACAAATGGGTAAAGTTACAAAACTCTTACATACTTGTTTTGAAAAACCTTTGTTGAATTTTGAGTGACCATGGATTTACTTACTTAGCCGTCGTGCTAACTACACTTCAATCTGTTTTTTTTTTAGCAGATGTTGTCTAGCGTGGGCTCATGTAGCCCGATGAGCTCTGAGAGCTCATCCGAGTTTGTGTTCCCAATGATGGTGTACAATGATTACGAACAATTCATGTTAGGCGATGAACCCTACGCTCCCGGTTACGCTCCTACTCCTCCCTCTCCGACGTATACTCCTCCTCCAGTCTATCCTACCGTACCCGCCTATACTCCTGTTCCCAGTGGACCGCCGAGTTTTCTTGATAGAGTCCAAGCTAGGCATGGATTCCACCCCATTGAAGTGTTAGAGGGGAGCAATCCCCTGGAGTTTGTTGTTTTTTATCCCTACCCGTGGGACCCAGTCCTCTGGAGTTTTGGGACGAGTGGTCCATGGTAGTCATCACGTGCCACTTCCTAGATCACCTCACTTGGTTCGCAGGTGAGTGCCACCTGGTATGGGGGACGTACACAAGACCGGTGTACCGTCCTTTAGGATAGATGACGTGTTTTGGGGGAAAGTCTAGAACAACTCCTTTTGTGTGAATATCTTTTGTAGCCACTGTAGTATTAGTTTGGCTAGTAAAGTTGTAACCGAAATGAACTTCTATGTTTTTGGACCCCATAGGTCAATCCCTGTATATATTCGTAGCTAACCTAGCTACCTTTTGTTTCTTTCTGCTGCAATATATATATAATTATGTCGGGTAGAAAATGTGTCAATCATATTCCTTCTTTAGCCTGTGCATCTAGAGTGGACTCTTTCTTGATCTGACAGGGTTCAATCTAGGTGTGGCGGTAACTACTCCGGTTGTACGGTATAGCCGGGCCGGGGTGTTACACCCCGTCCTTTCTCGCGGAAGAGGACGACGGACCAGTGGGCTCCGCCGGTGAGCTCCATCCGTTGGGGCGGGAAATTGTGGTTGTACGTGGTGTTCCGCCAGAGTGTTCCTTCAGTTTACTTTTGGTTCTGTTCCAGTAGCTATTTTAAGGTCTTTTGACTCTGTTTCTTCATCCTTGATTCTGGAATGTGTCTTGAACATATTGTTGAGTATTCCACCTTGGTTGTTGAGTAATTATTCATGATCTTTGATCATTTATCTTGACTTATTGAGTTAGTATTGTTGGTTGATTCTTTGGTTATTATCCTGAGTATGTATTATGTTCATATTCTTAGTTGAACATTGTTGGTTGAGTAATTCTTTGGCTTCTTATGTCTTTGATATCCTTGGGAAGTGGTTGGTGGAATTATGGCTTTACTTGTGGTTGGGATTGAGAGGAGTTATTTCGGCTTTGTGCCTCTGTGGTAATGGGCATTATATGCCACTGTGGTCGGGCTTCGCGCCTCTGTGGTAATGGGCATTGTATGCCTCTGCGGTCGGGCTTTGCACCTCTGTGGTATATATGCCTCTGTGGTCGGGCTTTGTGCCTCTGTGGTAATGGGCATTATATGCCTTTGTGGCCGGGCTTTGCACCTCTGTGGTAATGACCATTATATGCCTTTGTGGTTGGGATTTATGCCTCTGTGTTGTGATATTGGTATGGTGGTTTGGTGGTTGTGGGTTGGATCTTATCCTTTGTTTTGTGGTTTGGGTCACTTTGAGAGAGAGTGATGTGAGATTGTGTTTGGTTGGTTTCACTTGTGGTTATTTTGTTGAACTTGTGATTCAGTTGGTATCTTGTTATAGAACTGTTGTCATATGTATTCGTTACTTGATATTGGATTCATTTGGAAATGTCATTGGTTTGTGATTCATTCAGCTTGTTGTTGTTGAGTCATCTGATTTAAATAAAGAACAGTTTCGTTGGTGCGTATATTATATACGTGTGTGTAAACCTATTTACAACATATGCTATACTATGTATTTCTCACGAGTGTGAGTGGTTGATTACTTAGCATTTCTTTGCTAATGTTTTCCTAACTGTTTTCCAGGTATGGAGTAGACTAAGCCGAGAGTGCACTAGAGATAGATCTACTTCGTTCTACGCTTAGTCTAGTGGACTATTTAGATGTTTTTCAGGCCTGTGTGCCTTAGACTATGTTTTATGTATTGACTATTTCAGTTGTTTACTTTGGTGGATTAGTATTATGGATACTTAGCATGTGCATCTAGGTTTGGATTCGCCTAGATGTGCCATGACACCCTTTTGAGTATTAGTATGCTTCCGCTTTATTATGTTGTTAGTTCTGAGATTGCTAGCTTTTATGTTAAGTTTATGCCTATCTCAGCGTGAAAATTTAGGGGTGTCACAGTTGGTATCAGAGCCTGTGTTGAGGTCAAAGTAGGAATCCTAGGGCTTGAAAAATTGAGACTCTAGGACTTGATCAGTAGAAATTAAGGTAATTGTGAATCCTAGGATGTGTGAATTCTAGGACTCGCGGTGAGGATGCGCTTTCATTGTTTAAATTATTTGTGCTTTATTATCTTGTTGTTTGTAGCTTGCCCTTGTGGCTATTGCACCCTGCGAGCGCGCATCTTCCCGATAAGTTTTTAATCGTTATTGAATAAGTTGCTTCGTTTTGGATTTGCTTAAGAGCCTGATTTAGACTAAGAATAAGAAGTTGGGTGTCTATTAATGCGAAACGATGGGTAGCATCGTATGCGTCTAGACACTTGAAAGATCGGGCGACTCGTTGAAGAAGATTAATCTACTCGTGGCTCGTAGTCATCGATAGCAGCCTACGTTCCCCGGGATTGGCGTCTTCGCGCGTATAGCATCGTCTGCAAGATCTTCGCTAACCTCAAGACTTGAAGAATGAGTTCTGTGCAGCTGAAGTTCGATGTGAGACGAAGAAAGCAATTGGAGCCCGAAGATTGAGGACTCGAAGACCCTCGGCTATGAGGGAACGTCAAGAGCGGACGTTGACGCGCCAATAAAGAGTTAAGCACGCCAAGTAGAAGCTTCTAGATCGACGATGAAGAATCCTGTACGAGCTAAGCTTGGTAATAATGAAGCCTGAAGAATTATAACTTGGGGTCGTGATTCGCATACCTTAAGATAGTCTTACCTACCTCTGAAGCGGCCATGAAGGAACAAGTTAGAAGTTGCAACCTTGAAGGCAAAGAAGACTAAATCAAGTAGAAAGGAAAACTTGGATCCTTAAGACCCCCGAAGAAACGCTATGAGCAAGTTGTCTGACCCCATGAAGTACGAAGAGACTAAGAATTGAATTACGGAGTAAAGACCTCGCGTGGCCTATTCAACACACCTTGGAAGTGGTATCTTGTACGAGGACTTAAGGAAGGAACCTCGGTGGCAATAAAGAAATAAGGAGTAGCTAAGCAAGCTAGTAGAAGACCGAATCTCCAAAGATCAAGACCAACAGAAGTTAACCTAAAGGCTAGTGATGTTGTTTGTGTAGTGGGAGTGAAGGTGAAGTGGTAAAACGAAGAGTCAAGACTCCCCGAGTGTCGTGTCTCTCAAGGATGGCGAATGGGAACCGAATACGTGTGGCATTTAAGAGGTTGAAAGGTAAGAGTTACAAGAATTAAAGGTAGAGTTCATGGTTGGTTGAAGGGTTTGAAAGTAAAATAAGATAGAAAATATAAAAGGTAAAAGGAAGGGGTGCATGCCAAAGTTAAGCCAACGGATTGATTATCGTAGGTAGCTTGGAATTGGGTTTCGGGATTGATCTAGGGAGTCACGGTCTTTGTATTGAGTGGCGTCACACTCAAACTCTCAATCCTCATTCGGTTGAGGCATTTTATCGAACACCTTGCCTACCACTCCTCTCGGATCTCATCCTTTTGGATTAAGAGCGGAGATATGGATGATCTAGGCTCGTGAGTGGCCGCTATCACGCACACACTCACTTCCTACGGGTTTACTACCTATCCCGGCCGAAAATAGAAGCAAATATTGAACAACATCATCCATACATTCATCAATCATACTCCCACAATACCAAGATCATAATATCAAATTATAAGCATCAATCCATAGATCAACAAGGGCACACACACCCAACTACTCTATTCTAACATAATAAACATAAATAGAAGCAATATAAACAAAGCAAGAAAGTAAAGATTCAAACTTTATATTAAAAGAAGAGAAATTATACCCCAAGAGTTCTTGGATCTACATCTTCATCTTCAAATCCTAAATCTAAATCTATTCTATTCTAAGGAGTGTTTTCCTCCCCAAAGGGGAAGAATTTGGAAAGGGAAATTAGATCTAAAGCTATTGGGGGCTGCTGAAAAACTGATCTAAAAGACCTATAGAGGGCATATATATAGCCCCAAAAATCTCTCCCTAATAATTTCCGCGCTGTGTCGCGTCCACGCGGCTCACACGCGTGTGAGCGTGCGTGGGAGCGAACCAGTAAGCAACCACGCCGCTCACACGCGTGTGAGCGTGCGTGGTGAATTTTGCTTCTTCTTTCTTCTACTATGTTGTAGCTCTCGTCGATACGGTTCCATAGCCACCTGCCTCGCCTCATTCGGACATTCCTAGCTCCGGTTACGTCCGTTTTACTAAAATGTCGCCGGAATGCCCTGCGAAGTGCAAGAATTGTACAGATTATATCGAAACGCACAAGATAAGTTCCTAGACCTATATCCAATGAAATTACACTATCTTAGCATGTTTCTAGGCCTAATGGACATCTATTATAGCATATTTTACACCTAAATGACCCCTAAAATATGGCTACTTTTGGCACTTATCAGCTAGCTCAATCCTCGGATTTTCCTAAGTGGAATTGGACCGTGTATTAATGGATTCCCGTAGAAGACTTGGCATACCGAGCAAGTAAGCAAAGGTGCCATTGATCACGTCAGATGAGAAGTTGAAGTTGAGAGCTGCATTCCCCTACCTCCAGATGACCAACAAGAAGAACCATCGAAGACTAGAAAGATGATTTGATATATATTCGCACGTTGGGGGAGATGTAGCCATGGGATCAAATGATGGAGGTGGTGGCGGTACGATGAGTGATGGCTACATGGGCTAGGGTTGGGTAACGGAGGCTGAAGTTAATCGCTGTGAGTGCGGGGCTCAGTTGGGGTGGTTGGAGGCCATACCAAATGAATTTTTGGGGAAGTAGTGGTGGTGTGTATGGAAGTGGCAATGCGGCTAAAGAAAAGAGAGAGAGAGAGAGAGAGAAGAGAGAGAGAGAGGAAGTTAATGTTTCTGAATATATTTATAGGGTTTTGGGATGCTCCTAAGAATTAGGTAACTAATAGATGAGTCATTAAAGGATTTGAAATTTGAAAGGAGGTGGGATTACGATAATTAGTTATGGTATGGAGTTATACTTCCTTAAACAATCTTGCAGCATAAAGAAAGTGAGGGACTTGTGATGGGGATATGGGTTATGGGCTAGGATTATTGGGCTTTGATTGATCCAATAACGAAGGTGGGCTAAGTGAGGTAGGTCAAGGGGGCAGTAGGGTGTCGTCGGCCTAGTGCGGTGGAAGTGCCCCGGGTGCTCCACCGGCGGGGCCATTGTGTCCCTCGTTTTGCTGGGCCATGCGGCGGGGTGGTGTAGGGGCTGGCCAAGGGTTCGTGTAGGGGCAGCGGCGGTGGCGTGGTCGGCATGGGGCTACTACGTGCCCATCGCGGGTGCTGCGTGCCCGTCGTCACCCCGATGCGTCATGTCCCTTCCCTCTTTCTTGAGGGGGGGGGGTGGTGTTGGGTTTTCTCGCACATGTTGGACATGCGTAGTGTACGTGATTGGTGGAAAGGAGATAACATGGATCAGCGTACACGTGGACGACATCAAGAGGTTGGAGTGTAGTATAAAAGGTGGGGTGCTTGCTTCCTCAGGGCATTACTGTCTAAGCACGACCAATCTACTGGCTTGATGGTATTCTATTTTCTCCTTCAACCTGTTCACCTGGGTTTGATTTTTAGTGATTACATTATCATTTTTAGTCCACTCCTTGGGCTATAGCTTGCATTATTTATGTATTATTTCGGCTGTCACTTTGGGCCAGTATCTCAAACTTTGTATGTATACACTTTGGGCCTAGCGCCCCGGGTAATAAAGTTACTACTTTCTACTCCCGTTCTGTACTTTCATACATAGTTTAAGGTGGACCTAGTCATAACAAAGCCATAAAAAAGTATCACATATTTCTTCATAAATATTACATTTTCCCTCATAAGTAACAATCAATCAATCAATTTATCCTTATTAGTATTACATTTTTTTCTCATAAGTAATTGTTCAACCTATAACTAATACATTTTAATTTAAAATTATTGCATTTTTCCTCATAAAGTATTACTTTTCCTTTCAAAAAACAAACAATTTATTTCTAATTAGTATTACATTTTTACATTTCTAGCTTGACTCAATCCGTCTCACGCATAAGAATTTGTGAAACGATCTCATAGATGACTCACACTTCATTTTTACACTTCAATTGCACTGAAACACGACTATTGTATCATGTACCAATTAAGAAATATAATATATAAACACACACAATCTTGTTTTCAGAGGCGGATCTATAAAATTTGTTGAGTGGGGACGAAAGATTAAAATAAAAGAGAGAGTTTAAAAAATAAAAATGAAACACTTAGAAGCATAGTCATAAATATTGTTGAATATGGACGAAAAATTAAAACACATCAAAACTTTATAAAAAAATATTCATAACAAAATATGAAACATAATTAATTTGATCAAATGATTCGAATAGAAAATACATTATCAATCATACATGTATCTCACTATTAATATAAAAGAACGCTTGCACATCTTATATTCTAAAGAATAAAAATGAAAATATAACTATTAATAATATTTTTAAAGAGAAAAAAAAAATAGTGTAAAAATCCTATGATAAGAATGAGAATAAACTCTTTGACATTTCCTACATTATATTAAAGACATAATTTACCATCTTACCTAGCTTATGATTTGATTACTTATATACACACACACGAGAGACTACTATATATATAAGGATGGGGTGGGGAGAGGGGGCAACTGCACCCATCGTAAATCCGTCACTGCTTGTCTTACAATATATTGTAGCTAGTATTGAATATTAATAATCTAAATACAATAAGCAAGATGAAAGTTTAGTCTTTAATTTCACATATATTGTTCTAGACTAGAAGATGTTTTATTGAAGTAGTTAAATGTATGTTTCTCTCCCAGTCAATGATAGAGACATATATGGTTCAATGTTTCACAGCCTTGGCCTAGAGCCCCAAGTATCGATCGTTATATCGTGGACAGTGGTCTAAAACAATGTCGTTTCGATGTTAGTGGATGCGGACGCGAATGACTTCAGGGAATTCATTGTCTACAGTACACCGAATCTTGTCTAGAATACACAGAATGACTTGAGTAAATACACAGAATATTGACACAACTACATAGAAATCATCCTCCTAACATTCGAATACACAAAACACGTCACAACCTATGTTTAAGTACCCCTAACATGAATACACAGAATCGTATAGTAGTTCAAAGAATACACAGAATATGAAAACACCAAATACACAAACACATCACCCCTGTATTTTAGTACCACTAACATGAATACACAGAATCCTTGTCTAAAATACACAGAATGACTTGAGGGAATACACAGAATATTGATACAACTACACAAAAACCATCCTCCTAACATTCGAATACACAAAACACGTCACAACTACCCCTAACATAAATACACAAAATCATAGTCTACAATACACAGAATGTCTTTAAAGAACCTCCTAACATTCGAATACACAAAACACGTCACAACTACCCCTAACATAAATACACAAAATCATAGTCTACAATACACAGAATGTCTTTAAAGAATACACAAAATATTAACACAAATATACAAACCGACCGAAACAGAAAATGTGATTTCTAAAAAAAACAAACCATTAATTAAAATGATCAAAACGACGTCGTGTACCCCAGTCCACCACATAAATTGCGACCAAGTATTGCCAATTAGAGGACGTTTTAAAAAAAGCAAGAAAACAGAAATTATATTTGATTAGTTATGTGCATGTGAATTAGTCGTTACCAACTGTGTGGTTTCGCCGCCTGTGCTCAAAGTCAAAGATATGAGAAGGAAACCAATAATTAACACAAACTCTCCAACTCATGTATGGAGTCAAAGATATTATTTTAAGAGCCTAAAGCTATACTGTACGTATAATTTTTTAAAATTTATTTATTTCCTCTCCGAAATGCTAAAAGTGTTACATCATTAATTTTTTAAGATACAATAGATTTACATTATATAATTTGAGTAAGAAAAATATAATTAGTGAATTTGAATACAATTAAGAACACTAGTGCAGTGTAAAAAAAATTGGAAATATTTTACAGATGAGGCAAAGAGATGTGGGAGAAATCAAAATATTTTATGAAAGTCAGAGATTTTCTTTACACAACTATCTTTCCTAAAGACCTATGTGAGCAATGGAAATACTGACAATAAATTATGGTATTTAATATGAAATTTAAAATCAAAATTAACCCCATAACTATATTTTAATTTGAAAATAAAACTAAGGCACTACTACAGGAAACACCTTTAACGTCGGTTTTTTAGCACTTTTAACGTCGGTTAAAAATCGACGTTGATCTGGCCGACGTTGTATATAAATGATACGGCGTCGGTTGTAAAAACCGACGCCGTATGTATTTTTTTATTTTTTAAAATAAGAAACGACGTCGGTTTTTTAGAAAAACCGACGTCGTTTATTTAAAAAAAATTAAAAAAATAAGAAACGACGTCGGTTTTTTTAAAAAACCGACGTCGTTTATTTAAAAAATAATAAAAAAAATATGAAACGACGTCGGTTTTTATAAAAAACCGACGTCGTTTCTTTAAAAAAAAATAAAAAAAATGAAACCACGTCGGTTTTATTAAAAAACCGACGTCGTTTATTTAAAAAAAATTAAAAAAATAATAAACGATGTCGGTTAATAAGAAATAACCGACGTCGTTTATAATTTTTTTTTTAAATATTAAAATTATTTTACGAATCTACCTAAAACCTGTACAGTATATTTCCAATTCACACATTAACATTCGAATTCCTAATATGCATTATAATTCAATGTTATTTTTATTTCCGAAATTAGTTTCAAAACCGATATAACTAACCGAACCCGAACTATGAAAAACCGAACAGTTTTCAACATTACATAACCAAATTGCCCCCACCCGTCCGATGCACACCCCTAGTTCTTTTCTTTTGTTGCTACAATCATTAGGAATTTCTTGTTTCCAAGAACATTGTCACATTGCTGAAATGACTTGTCTTAGCTATCAAATGCTTCTCCGGCCATGTAATGCTTCCACACCATCTTTCTGTACTCTGCAAGAAAAGGTTTAAGAAGGCATTACACTACAAAGATATGTAGACTAAGCTCTTGACAGCATTGACATGCAATTCTCGAAACAGCAGCAAATATCTAGCTCTAGAGACAGGATGGAACTGAAATAAGCACATGCATAGCTCTAGAAACAGCAGCAATTAAGCTAAGAACAAACAATTAATTAATAATGTCCCATGCAACAAAAACCATAATTTGCATACTAGATGAGTAAGTTACAAGCAATCTGCCACCAACTTTTTGCAGCATTCCAATCTGAAGTTATATATTCCTTAAAACATTACATCCATCATAATTATTAATCATCTCTTTCAACTGTACAAGCCATACCTTGTCTATACTCTAGAGAAATGTGCATATCTTAACTTTCAGTGTTTGGTTCTGCATATAGAAAGTTAGAATCAGGCAAAGAAGGAAGGAATATAGGTCCAACAAAACAATGAAGGCACAGCAATGCTCCAAACCTCCTAATAAACTCTGGATGGAGAGAAGAATGGTTCTGCAATCATAAGCTGAAGACCATTTGTCCTGCATGATTTATCAATACCATTCTGAAATCTGAAGAAATTAAACTTGGATGGAGAAATTCAAGCTGAGAGGAACCCTGCAAGATGTGAAGAACATGAGGGATTTACTGGTTGAACATTTCAGCTTTCAGCCTGCTTCGATTCTGATTCTTGCAGGTAATGGAATTTTTTTTACTGAACAGGAAGAGGTGGGCAAATAATGAACCTCCAAGTCGTACTTACAAGGGTACACTTGGTGGAAAGGCAATTTGTTTTGGTGCTTGTGAAGATCATCAAATGGCTGCAGATACATCTGTAACATTTCTTCTTCGCTTCTTTTACTTGCTCCTTTCTGAGCTCAGCAGCCTGGCCTCTAACTTCTGTCAAAATTAATGCAGGCATTTTCCTCAGGAAAAGAAATGAATGGAGCAATGACATACACATTCATAAGAGCAATAAAGGAAAATCCAAATATAACATACGGTGGGCTGCTGAATTATATGCACCAGTCAATTGTAGCTGCCAATAGAGGAAGATGCCTGCCTTCTCTCAATCTCTTCAACCGCAAATTGGAACAGGTATTAAGCTCTATTTCCACCCATATGATTCGCACATGAATGAGCTAATATGCAGACAACCACCATCGAGTCACATCAAATTAGACAATAGAAAGATCAGTGTATAAACCACCACTGCCTTCTCTCAATCATAGTTTTCCTTATAATGCACAGGACACTGTTTTATCATCTTCCCAAGATTTTGACATCAACCAGAAGTTGAATCTGTAACTTTGACAGTGTGTGCAGCTGAAAGATAAGTTTGGAGGATAATCATCCAGAGACACCCCCATTGATTCCTGGCCTCATCAACAAGAAATAAAAGATATATATTCTCTGTACACTCGTATAATTTTTCAGATATATTTCTCATTAAGCATCAATGCTATGAACACAAAAACAGAGAGTCAGTTTACAACCATTTTGAAGAGTAGAGATGAAAACCTTAAAATGAAATTGAATGCAGATAATATTCAATTCCTGGGTTTTGTTTATGATCTATCTAACCTGTTTAATCTTTGGAAGATTGCAGAAGTGTCTGTCTTCGATATATAAACAACAATAATTGAAATCACAACACTTAAAATTTATGGAGTATTCACACAATATGATCAAATCTAAACTAAACAGGTGACAAAGAGCATTTAAATAAAGAAAAATAAAAATAAAATCAATCTAATAAAAAAATACGAAACTTACCGGCGGTGGCTGGGCAGGGCGGTAGCTGGGCGGAACGGCGCTGGCTGGGCGAGGCGGCGCTGGCTGGGCGGGGCTGTGGTAGCTGGGCAGGGCTGCGGTGGCTGGGCGTGGCAGCGATGGCTGGGCGGGGCGGCGCTGGCGAAGCGGATGTGCGCAGTGGCGAAGCTCGGTGGAGGTGCGTTGGCGAAGCGCGGTGGACGTGCGGCGGTGGAGGTGCGTCGGCCGGTGGCTGTGCGAGGGTGGAAGTCCGGCCGAGGGTGCGAAGGTTGCTGCGCGAGGGAGGCGTTGTTCGAAGAAGAAGAACGAAAAAAATTGGAAAGAAAAAACGCAGATCTAAAAATCTGCTAAGGGGCCTGTTTTATAAGAAATCTATGGCGTCGGTTGTTGCTACAACCGACGCCGTTGGTTTTTTATATAATATAAAACGACGTCGGTTCTTTAGAAGAACCGACGTCGTTTTTATATTTCGAAAAAATTAAAGACAAATTAAATATGTACGACGTCGGTTCTTTGGACGAACCGACGTCGTATTGTTGCCGTAATTTTTTAAAAAGTATTTTTTAAAAAACCGACGTTATTTAGGCGACGTTAAATGTGTTTTTTGTAGTAGTGAGGGTTAGAAAATTAATTTTTAAATTTTAATTAAATATAATTAAAGATACAAACAAGAATAAGATGATCTTTCTCTTGTGATAAATGGTACAAAAGGAATTGTCCAACCCTATCCCAACAGTTAGTGGAGGGGTAAATCATGGACCCCTTTCATTTTGAGAGATTGCTCCCACACTATCCACCACAAGGAAATGCTCATAGACAACGGTTAAAAACCGTTGTCTTTGAGGTAAAATTTCGGTTGTCGAAACCGGTGTTGTTAAAAGTCACGCCATAGACAACGGTTTTTAACCGTTGTCTTTTCTAGAAAAGACAACGATTATTCAACCGTTGTCTATTGAGTGTTGTTAAAACTAGTGTTGTCCAAAGTCACGCACATAGACAACGGTTTTTAACCGTTGGTTTTTGTGTGTTGTTGAAACCGGTATTGTTAAAAATCTGGAGAAAAGACAACGGTTTTTCACCGTTGTCTTTTCTAGAAAAGACAACGATTTTTTACCATTGTCTTTTGTGAAATAGATTGAAACCGGTGTTGTTAAAAATTTGGAGACTTTTCTAGAAAAGACAACGGTTTTTGACCGTTGTCTTTTGAGTGTTGTTGAAACCAGTGTTATTAAAAGTCCGGAGCAAAGACAACGGTTTTTCACCGTTGTCATTTCTAGAAAAGACAACGGTTTTGAGTGTTGTTGAAACCACTGTTGTTAAAAGTCCGGAGCAAAGACAACGGTTACTTACCGTTGTCTTTTCTGAAATAGACAACGGTTTTTAACCGTTGTGTTTTGTGTGTCTTCGAATAGTCAAGCATATACATTAGACAACGATTTTTAACCGTTGTCTATTCCGTGTTGTTAAAATAAATGTTTTTGAAAGCATTCCAATAGACAACGGTTAAAAACCGTTGTCTATTAACTATTGCCCAAACTTGTATTTGTTTAAAGCATTCCAATCTAACATTCTGTTAATGCACAAGTACCAAATACCAAGTGTAAATACTTCAAAGAACAATATAATGACACCATCACCAAGTCTTAGATACCACAACATTTAAAATATACAATAATCAATCTCCAAATCTAAATACTTCAATGGACAACTGTAATCACCAAACACCATCACCAAGTCCAGATACTAGCTACAATGTTCAAAATACAAAAGATCCAATCTCCAAGTCTAAATACTTCCAAACAAATCACAAAATACCATCACCGGACAAGTCTTAATGTTCACAAAGTTCTACTAAAAAGCATACCTATTGTATATAACTTGATACAGAATCTGCCCATTCAGAACGCACTAGATCAATATCGGTTTTGTTGTAATCAGCTCGTTGGAACTACATGTTAAAAGTATATGAATAGTAAATATTTAAGTACTCAACATAACAACAAATTTTATAAAATTAATTGATATCATCTTACCGGTGCTTGAATAGATTCTTTATCATCAATGTCTGGCATGTGCTCAATTAAAGTTCTCATGTAAGCCATGATATAGAAACCACACTGATTAGTGTCTGGTTGACAAGGAGCCTATACATATTAAATAATATTAACGATTTATCAAGATCTATATGTAGATATGCATACAAACACTTATATATATCTTAAATTACCTTTACAATTTCCCAAGAAGTTTTACTTCGCCCTTTTTTTCCTTTCCCTTACAGCATGAAACATTTTCATAGCCCTGCATATATTAATAACATCTTCAGATAATGTAATATCATACGGAAATAAATGGAAGAAATTGTTAAAAATCCTTACATATCGACAACATGTTTCCAATCATCACTACGAATGCGATGGCCAAGAGGATCCAACATATAAACAATATCCTTATTGATGTTGATAACTGTTAGAATCCAATGGAAACTATACAAAAACACATAATTATATTATATAATTCATCAAGGCAATATAATATGCAATCAAAAGTATCATTGTAACAAGTATTCTCACCCTATATTACATGGCACCAAAACTGCTGTATTAGGTGGTGTGTTAAAAAGCTTGTCTGCTAAGGCTCGTGCCCTGTTTTACAACTGTTCTTCAATAAACTGTGTATCCGTTCTTGTCGTTGGCAAATGACCTACACGATATGGGTGCACAAATCTAAAATTTTCAAGCTTGTTCTCATCCATCATCTTTTTTATACAAAGACCTAACATTTGATAATCTATTCACAAAAAAGATTCTACTCCAACTTCATATTCATAAGATAATCTATCCTTTGACATCCATTCTTTGTCCATTGTTTATATTTGTACATCAATGCTAGAAAAATGTCAAGCAACAAGAAAAATAAGTTCTCATATTTTCTTGAAACCAAACTCTAATTTTTTTAAATCTTTAATGAAGAAGGGTTGTTTACTGTGTAGTAGCTTTGTCTTATACACTGGGTTGTTTACTGTTTCTTTGGCATTAATTCTTGACTCTAGTGCTCTCTTTCTAAAGGAATTGGAGTTTTATTTATTTTAGTAGCTTTGTCTTATACACTGGGTTGTTTACTGTTTCTTTGGCATTAATTCTTGACTCTAGTGCTCTCTTTCTAAAGGAATTGGAGTTTTATTTATTTTTATACGCATAAATTTATGTACAGATTTTAATACATTAATTAATATATTGTCATGAAATACATTTAAAAAAAAACAAACAAACAAACCAGATTAGTATTACTATTATATAATCTACTACTCTACCTTAAAATCCAAAAATCTACCTTTTAATTACATGTAATCTTCCTAACAATTACTTACCAAAAAATTAAATGTCAATCTTCCTAACAATTACTTACCAAAAAATTAAATGACAATCTTCCTAACAATTACTTACCAAAAAAAATTAAATATCAATCTTCCTACCAATTACTTACCAACAATTGAATGCCAATCTTCCTAAAAACAA
The DNA here is from genome assembly GCA_003576665.1 of Ipomoea trifida. NCBI lineage: Eukaryota > Viridiplantae > Streptophyta > Magnoliopsida > Solanales > Convolvulaceae > Ipomoea > Ipomoea trifida. Next base: position 17,925,433 of record CP025652.1, on the reverse strand, counting down.
TTCCTACCCTACGGGATTATACTACAAGATTGTTTGGTTAAAGAATTTTTTTTAATAAAATCAAAACTAGTTGACTAATTCCCAGGTTGTAGCTTGTCAGAAGCAGAAAAGTATGAATTAATAAATTAACATCTTCTTCTAAAAAAAAATAAATAAATTAACATCCCATTTCTAAAATTATAAAAATCATACTAATTAATTACCTTGTTCCTGTAATCCAGTGGACGAGCGAGGTTGCTGAGGCCGGCGTTGGAGGGCGGCAGAGCAATGTAGACCGGCAGTGGAGCGAGGCAGAGCAATGTGAGGTTATCAACGGCGAGGCAGTGGAGGGCGGCTGCAACTAATGGAGGTTGTCGACGGCGAGGCGGTGGAGGGCGGCTGCAACTAATGGAGGCTGTCGGCGGCGAGGCTTCCAGAGAGAGGGCCAGAGGACGGCGACTGCAAGTGAGCGACTTGTCGACGGTGAGGCTGCCAAAGAGAGGGCCTGCGAATGGCAGACTTCAACTCATAGATGCAGTGGATGGCGACTCTGTGGAGACCGGCGGGGGAGGGCGGAGGGCGGAGTAACGCTGTGGATACCGGCGGTGGGAGGGCGGAGGGCGCAGTGACGCTGTGGAGACCGGCGGTGGGAGGGCGTAGTGAAGCTGTGGAGACGGCGGAGAAGGGTTTGTACAACTGAGAAGGGTATGTGAGAATGAGGGAACCGGGAAAAAAAATTCTACAATTACATTATATAATCGATTTTTGACTCACTTATACTTATCCATTTTGAATATACAAATATACAAAATGCATGTATTTCCTCATCACATAAATAGGAGAACTCAAAGCCACTTTAACCTGATTCAAATCGACATACAATAACTTATTAAAAATAATGTTTTAAAATGTGAAATTTATCCCAATTTTTCAACAATAATTTCCTTACATTGATACGATGAAAAAAAAATATCAGTATTTCTATTGAAATCTTCATTTCTTCTATCATACCACTTCTAGAGTCTAATTTTGATTGATGAAAGTTTCAAGGCCCATATAAGAAAATTACAACATTATCCTTACATTTGAATATTTGATGATTGGCTAATGAATTTGGCTAACATATAGCTTAATCAGACAAATTCTCAATATATAGTTGAAAGCTATATACGATCCATTTATAAATAAGAGGTACCCAAATGTGTGAAAGACCTGCGAGTGAAATTAACTCTAGAATTTATTTACTCTAAATACAAAAAGTAGGATATAATAAATAAAATGAACTTTCATTTATCTTCTTTATTTAAATTTTATTTATCGTTCTTTGTTTTGCTTATCATTTAATTTGATATAAAATTTAGATTATGCCCGAAATAACATTAATTTAATTTGAATTATGATGTGTCCAAATCGACTGGACTTGGGGAGGTGGTGGGCTTGGGGTTAATTAGAACTAGAGGATGGTGGGAATCCATGGATAAAGCTTGGGGGTCTATGTAAGAAAAGAAGAGTGTTAGGGGTGAGAATTGAACCAAAAACGAGAGTTTTGAAGGTTAGAGTGCAAATGTTGGAAGTTTGGGGTGGACAAAAAGGTTGGACATCTAGGGGTCTATAAAAGAAGGGGGAAAAGTTGGGGGCTAAAGTGTGAGAATGCATAAAGTTAGGATCCTAAGGCAATAGAATGGGAAGGGGCAAAGATAGGGGTCAAAAGTGAAAAGGTACATAAAATCTAGGATCACAAGGTGAAAATGCGAGGAAAGGGGATAGACAAGTGAGTAGGTAATACGATGCCTCGCTCAGCCAAATAATGGGCCATCGTCAACTACTACAAGTAGTTACTAAGCACTACGGGTTGTTACTAGTCGTGAAGAAGTCAATATGGATGACAGAAGGACTTTTTTGCCCCTTGCTCAAATGACAAGGACACAAATAGGTGTTCATTCACCCCACCATGGTCTTAGTTGGGAATGACAAGGGGCTTCCAAGTTTCACTGGTTGTTGCTAGGGGAGCTTGAACTCTGGAATGTGTGCTAAGGTTGACTAATTGGTGGGAGGTGACACTATTACATGCAAAAAATCATTTTAACGTCGATTTTTTGTACATATAACGGCGGATTTTTTTGTAGATATAACTTCGGTTATTTTGCGACGTAGTTGTGAACAACGTAGTATATAAATGATACGACGTCGGTTTCTGAAAACCAAAGGCGCATTCCATTTAAAAAAAAAATAAAAATTAAGGATTTGGCGCCCATATCTATTTTAAAAAATAAAAAAAATAAGTACAACATCGATTATGTGTAATAACCGATGTTGTAACAAATTAAAATTAAAATATAAAAGATACAATGTATCTTTAAAAAAACAAAAAATAAATAAAAAATTTGACTGTCAAACATGGAGGAAATAGAGGGCTACCACAGATTTGCTCAAGCTTCACCAGCAGCTTATCCTTCTTGATATCTGCGATAGATTTTCTCAAGATTCACATATCTGTGACACCAGCTTCTCCTTCTTCATCTTCAACTCCTGTCGTACAGATCTGCTTTGTCCGCATTAATCTCTGGCCGTACATCGCCGGTGTTTGTCGCGTTCGGAGGCTGCCTTGCTAGAGACCTCTTGCTGCTCTCTCGCCAAGAGGGACATGGGGTTCCGGTATGGTGTTGCTATCTGCCACTGTCAACGAAGAGGAGGAGCTCGCCGGAGACCTTGTTGGTTCGTCGGGTTCCAGCTGCTGCACGATGCTACCCGGAAGAATTAGCTAAGGTGAGAGAGGAAGCTGCTCCGATCCGTCGAAGCGGATCGTCGCCGTCACCTGTTGCCGCACTGTCCCGCCGTCGTCGCCTACATACTGTGCCAGAATCTTGCCACTGTTGCCTGACGACGAGAGAGAGCGAGCGAATGGAAGAGGCAGAGAGAGCGCTGAGACTGGGAGACGATAGAAACGTAGAGAGATGAAGAGAGCGAGGCTGAAGAATAAGAAGATGGAAAAATTTTGAAAGTTAATCTGTGGCTGAAGAAGAAAATGATGAGGCTGAGAGACCTATTTATTATTATATTTATTTTGGAGTTTATTACCAGAATGGTCCCTCGACTATTGCGAAATTACCAATTTGGTCCTCGGTAATTTTTCATGCCCAATTAAGTCCCTCGACTTTGAAAATTTTAACCAATTTGGTCCTCCGTTTAGTTTGCCGTTAAAATCGGGACCAAATAGGTAATTTTGCTATAGTCAAGGGACTAAATTGGTAAATAATTTTTCACTGAAATGGTCCCTTGACTATAGCAAACTTACCAATTTGGTCCCTTAACTGTAGCAAAATTACCAATTTGGTCCCCGATTTTAACGGAAAAATAAACAGAGGACCAAATTGATTAAAATTTTCAAAGCCGAGGGACTTAATTGGTCACGAAAAATTGTCGAGGACCAAATTGGTAATTTCGCAATAGTTGAGGGACCATTTCGGTAATAAACTCTTTATTTTGCAAGCGTGCGCAGTGGTTGATGTCTCTTTTTAATTTTTAAGTTTACCATATAACGTCCGTTCCTCTACGAACCGACATCATATGTCATATTATTATTTTTAAAATAAAACATTACTCCGTATAACATCGATTCATCTACTAACCGATGTATTTTATATTAATTTCTTTCTAAATAGAACATACGACATCGGTTCATAGATGACGTCGTATGTCATATTAACTTTTTTTTTAAATAGTATATACGACGTCAATTCTTCGACGAACCAAAATCGTAAGTCATATTAATTTTTTTAATTACAACATACGACGTCGGTTCGTCTACTAACCAACGTTGTATGTCATATTAAATTTTTTTAAAATAGAACATACGACATCGTATGTCTAATTCTTTTAAAAAAATTAGTACATATGACGTCGGTTCTTCTACGAACCGACGTCGTAAGTCATATTATTTTTTTAAAATTACAACATACGACGTCGATTTGTGCCAAAAAACCAACGTCTAAATAATATTATTTTTTTTATTTTATTGACTTATTACGTTGATTATTAAAAAATCGACGTTAATTGGGTGACGCAGTATCTTTTTTGTAATAGTGTGGCTTGGTGACAAGGGAATGAATCTGTATGGTCCTTGACTCTTAAGGCTTGGTTTCCACTCATCTTCTCATTAGAACTAAACAAAGGTTTGGAGGTTCCTATGTAAGATGTATTATCGTTTACACAAACGGAAGTATGGTTCAAAGACATTGCATTCTACTGCATAACTAGTAAAGTAAATATATTTTTATGAGAGAACGTTGAAAAAATAACACCTACCTACCCCACCATAAGGGTTCGATCGACCTTCACTCAAAGATAGCAACAAAGGTGTCATTTGAACACAAGGTGCTTGATATAGATAAACTTATCTATTTTGACCAACACATCCTCAATAATGTGTCTAAGGTACGTAATGACTTATCAATCAATTGAGAACTCATACAAGTTGGTTTAGACTCCCACAACCCTAATTTTTTAAATAGAAAGTAAGGCATTAAATTAATACTAGCTCCCAAATCAACCAAAATCTTCTCTACATACAAATAACCAATAAGACAATAAGACAGGGTAAAGTAAAACTCCTTAGGTCCTTCAATTCCTTTGGGATCTTGTTGAGTAAAATTGCATAAAATTCTTCAATCAAAGTAAATTTAGGCAACTCTTCTAGGTTCTTTTTCTTTTTTAAATCAAGAATTTTGCATAGTTGGGTACTTGGGCATCTATTATGGCCCCAACAAAAGGAAGATTGAATAACTATAGAAATTTATTTAATTGATTGTGTTTCTTCTCTTTTTTAAACCTAGATATATAAGGCAAAGGGGGTCTATACTCCATCAAAGGTTGTCTTGCCTCAAGCTCATTTTCCTTTTCCTTTTTTTTTTTTTGACAATTGGGCATCACCATTAACATATGTAAACTTCATAGGTTCATTATCACTTATCTATAACTCCATACAATTGTGAAAGGTGATTGATTGTGTACGCTCTGTAGGATTGGCCGGTTTAGTGTTGCTTGGTAAACTCCCCCATTGGCAACTCTAACACTACTATTATTCAACAATAAACAAGAAAAAGATGGATTCTTACATTGATTGATGAAGATATTGAAGAAAATATTGAACTTTGTTAGGAACCCCGAGTCTTTAAAATTTTTATGAAACCAAAGCACCAGAGGAAACCCCCAATTTTTCTTGTCTTAACTGTCTGTTTTCATAAGGCCGAGAACATAATGTAGGACTCGTGGTGTTTGGTTTATAATCGAACACGAGTCAATCTCAAGGGCGAAGACTTGAAGACATGAAGGCCGAAGCCTTGGCAAGCTGTTAAAAGACCAAGAAGGTACAGAGGCCGAATCTTGAAATGGCAAGTCTCTTGAAATTTAAGAAGGTCGAATGATCAAGATAAATCATTCGAGGAAATCATGGGAGAATATGAGCATTTAAGACATGAGTTGTTATTCACTCATGATGACAAGCTTGGACACATTCTCTGAAAGTATGTCTTGTCCATAGCCTTAAAATCATGGATGATAAACATTGGCAAACAAAGTCCTAGAAAGCAATCCTAATGAGCATTTAATGATATATCCTTTAGTGTAAGACCAAAAGACAAATTATCTGTACACTTTAGTGGACAAACGACTACAAAGGTGTTGACATCCACATGGCTGATAAACACAACGGATATTGCACACTGGTTAGTAGGTTTTGAATTTTTGTCTTTCCTCCCACAGACACAAAAATTCTCACCTATAAATACCCTCACCCTCACTCATTTGGGTTAGCTGGTTCATATGTGAAAAACGCTCAAACTCTCAAGCAATCTATGTGTGCAAGTATTCAAAAGCTAAAAGTCTTATCTAGTTTTTAGAGAAATCTTGGGCAGATTAAGAGTTGATTCAAGAATGTGGAACATCAAACCAAGATTTCTAGTTGGAGAAAAACGTTCAAACCATCTTACACAAATCTCTACTTGGAGAAAAGTAGAAAGAGGTGGAGTAAACTCGGAGTAATTGAAAAACCTTGAGAGCGTGGCTGCCTGGCTTTGTGATCAAAGGAGCACGTTAAGGAGTCATTGTACTAACAACGGAGATATTAGTGCAATCCTTCACGAGTTGTGAATAAGAGTGAAGTAGGCTTAGTTAACAGCCGAACCACTATAAAATTCTCTCTCTCTCACTCTTATATTTCTTGCTATTATCTTTGCTGCATTGCATATCATCACACCCAGCCTAAATATTTTCATAATCATCAAATCGTGCAAAGTAATATCAAAACTCAAATAACGTATATCTTTCCACTGCAAAACCTTTGATCAAGTAGTTATCTCGAAAGAGCTTCTACTTATGAAGAATTTTAAAAAATCCTAGTGAGTATATTCAACCCCCCCCCCCCCNNNCCCCCCCCCTTCCCTCTAGACTGACTCATTAATCTACTGGGACCAACAAACTTGGCACTAGGAGAGGAGAAGATGGCTGAATCGGGATGTTTTTCATAATAGGCTAGGGTTAAAATGAAGAAATTGGGGATAATTTGCCTAAATAAGAAAGAAAATTTGCATAACTAATGTATTGTGCCGCGTTATGAGCGTAACACACCTTGTAACAACAGAACACTGGTTGTAAAACCACTTATATTACGAGGTTGGTACGAGCATAAAGCCTCTTTTTATAGCAGAACCTGCTCGCAGAACGCGATTATTAAAAGTAGTGTTACGATTGTAATACAGCTCCTAATAGCTGACCCTCTGTTACCACGAGGGGCATTACGAGCGTAATAGCCCTCGTAACGGCAGAGTTACAGGCTGCTTACCTTTTCCTAAATTGCATGATCTTGCCTCCTCAAAAAGTAGTTTTCCAATGTCATTCCATGTTTCTTTTCACCAATGAAAACCAACAAATGATCAACAATCACACCAATCAAATAACAAGGAAAAAAACTAACACACAAAAAAAAAATAAAAAATGAAATGAAAGCTAACAAAAGAAAAATATGCTTGGTTTGCCTTCCAAGAAGTGCTTCATTTAACGTCTTTAGCCCGGCACAACTTTCTTACTCTCACGTTTTCCTAGACCTAGGGAGTGAAATTGTAACACCCCAATTTTTCACATCTGGGATTTATTACAAAATCCTAATATTACAATACATTGCGGAAGCGTCTAACCAGCTCGATGTTCATTCGGACAACCAATTTGTCATGGCGATTTTATGCAGGACAGCATACTTAGTGGTGAGGATTTTGCTGGTAGCTTATTTGTTTCACCAGGCCAGTAGCTATAGGTTCCTCCAGTGATGACCTTTGTGATGGCATTTGCTCCCAGAATTGGATCTTCAATGTCACTTGAATCTATCCCAAGATACATATTGATGGATCGTGTGTCAAAGCGTATTCTTTTCCTCTTAGCCAAATGCGTCCATAGACATGTGATCTAGCATCCTTGATGGTTGTGAGAAGATTGGCATAAAACTCTTTGATTGCAATGGGAGGATAGCTTGTCTGGGTTGTGACTGACTTGATCAGATTCAGCTTTTCAAAAATGGGCATAAGTTGACATTGGGACCTGAATTTCTCTACATCAAGATATCTTTCACTCAGGATTTTCCTGTTGTTGGTTGATTCCCATCTTGCAGCGTACTCATCTGAAACAAATTGAGGTATGATTGCTGCGAGAGGTGCTACTGCTGAGACATCAGGTTGCCCTTCTGGTTGCTGGGAATCAGAGACAATTTTCTTTCTCTTTTTACCGGTGGTTGTTTCCACTGTATCAGATGGTTCTGCCATTGGTTGTTTCCTTTTGATTTTCTTGCTGGTGAGGGAGTTTCCTTTTGTGACTGAGCTGTGGATGACCTGGTTTTTCGCCTGGTGATAGGGCAGGGAAGACTTGTATTTTGGCAAAGGATTTTTATCCACATGATCTTCTCGAATCTTTCTCTTTCCTTTTGCTTTTGCTTGGTTTTTCTTTACTTGAGCCAAGGGCACATCATCTTCCTCATCGACTTGTTCTGCAGCTGTTTCAGCTTGTTCAGCAACTGGTTCGGGTTGTTCTGCAACTGGTAGGACTGGTGGATTTCCTGTTTCAAACTCAAAATCTAGTGGAGAATCATCAAAGGGAATTGTGGGGTTATTTCTGGATTTTGTTCAGTCTGTGGTTCAGTCCTAGTTTCATCAGTGTGGGAGTTTTCTGACTGTGTGGGAAGGGGTTTTTCTGGAAGAGATTGTTGATCAATATTTTCTGTTTGTGGGATTTGAGGTGATGGTAGAGGCAGAGGTTTATCTTGTGTGGGTTCCATGTTTTGTGGGACATTCAGTGGAAGAGACAATCTATTTGTGAGAGAGGTTGTTCTTCTATGACCATCCAAGATATTGAAAAGATCTATTTTAGTGAAAAGAGATGCAGGAGGTTCAAGTTGATGAGGCCCATATACTACAGTAGACTCTGGAGTGTTTTTCTCAGATATGGGTAAGTTTTTCTCATGACAGGTGATTTTTCAGGGTCATCATCTACTGGTTCTGGTTTGACAGACACTACAGGTAAGGGTTTTTCAACATTAACATTTTCTGGATTAGCATCATCCTCAGTATCTGATAGAACAATTATATCCTGAAAATATTTAAGGCAGAGACTATGCTGTTCATATGTAAACATAAATGAAAGAAAGAAGAAGATAATAAGAATGTATGAAAATAAACCTCAGGGGCTTTTGCCGTAGTTGTTTCTCCTTTTTCCACAGCAATCGGTTTGAGAAACCCTTTCAGATAATCCAGTTGCTCTGCTCTTGAATACCATGACCAGATTGGTTCGCCTCCAGGAGGTTTCATCTTGTTGTTGATTATCATCACCATTTCTCGTGATGCTTGATGTTGAACTTCGGAGGGATATCTGTTTGTGAGTCTGGAGAAATCGAAATATTGGGTCTCATCTTGATCCATTTGGGTTCTGTTTGTGTTCTTTGATTTTTTGAGAGAGGATTTTTGAAGGGTTTGCAGATGAGAGAGATTGTTTTGATCAAGCTGCAGCTGGTTTTCAAGGGTTGAAGGACTTCCAAAAGTGACCGGCTTTTCGGGTCACGTGATGAGGCATGGGTTGAGTGGGAGTCGTGATGATAGGACGGTTGTCCTTTCCGTAATTAATGCTCTGGCAGTTATGGTCAGACGAGTACACTATCCTTCAGATATTATATGCTTTTTCAAAAATGAAACATTAGTATAGTATAGGCAGAAAGCAGAAAATGGTAAAAGATACCTTTTTATGATAAAGATACAAGAAGGATTACCCAAAAATAAAATTGAACCTAAAAAACTGATCAACTTACTGTACTAGCTCTGTGGTCCATTACACATTCCATGTTCGGATTTGAGAGTGTTGAATCTGGTCAGATCTAATGCCTTAGTGAATATATCTCCAAGTTGTTTGTCTGTTGGAATATAGTGCATTCTTATATCTCCACTTTCTACAAGTTCCCTGATGAAATGATGTCTGATGTCTATATGTTTGGTACGGGAATGCTGTACTGGATTTTTAGCTATGTTGATGGCACTGGTATTGTCACAATGAAGGTCAGCACTATTGAACTTTAAACCATAGTCGTTCAGCATCTGTTTCATCCATAGGAGTTGAGTACAGCAGCTCCCAGCAGCTATATATTCTGCCTCTGCCGTGGATAATGAGATTGAATTCTGTTTTTTACTGAACCATGAGACAAGATTTTTACCAAGGAAGAAGCATCCTCCTGATGTACTTTTTCTGTCTTCCAAGTTTCCTGCCCAATCTGCATCACTATAGCCAAGTAGTTCAGTTCCTGAGTCACGAGAGTACCACAGACCATGATTCACAGTTCCTTTGACATATTTGATTATTCTTTTAACAGCATTTAGGTGAGCTTCTTTTGGATTTGCTTGGAAACGAGCGCATAGACCCACACTGAACATGATATCTGGTCTGCTTGCTGTTAGATAAAGCAGACTACCAATCATACTTCGATAAAGTTTGCCTTCAACTGGCTTTGAATCAGAGTCTTTTGCCAGTTTCAGAGTTGTTGAAAGAGGTGTTTTGGCTTCTTTGGCAGTGTCAAGGCCGAATCTTTTGATCAAGTTGAGTGCGTATTTAGTTTGAGAGAGAAATAGACCTGTTTCTATTTGTTTCACTTGTAGACCCAAGAAGCATGTTAGTTCCCCTATCATGCTCATTTCAAATTCCTTTTCCATAACTTGGATGAAGTCCTTGACATTTGCTGGAGATGTAGATCCGAAGATAATATCATCTACATAGACTTGAGCTACAGTTATGTGTTTTGTGGTCTTTTTAACGAACAGTGTTTTGTCAGCCCCACCAATAGTGTACCCATTTTTTAAGAGATATTGCGTGAGTCGTTCGTACCAAGCTCTTGGCGCCTGCTTCAGACCATAGAGGGCCTTTTTCAGCTTATAGACATAGTCCGGATATTGAGGATTCTCAAATCCTTTTGTAACACCCAATTTTCACATCTGGGATTTATTACAAAATCCTAATATTACAATACATTGCGGAAGCGTCTAACCAGCAGAAAACTGGGTGTTACCGCCACGCTTAGGTATCTCTCCTATACCCAAACGCTAAGGCTAAACTTCCAACCTCAAATAACCACATCATCATTCAAAAGTGTATATATATGGAACTAATCCTCCAAGATTGTCTATTCTAGGATAGAGTAATCTTCAACCTCGACTCCCATCCTATTTAGAGCTCATCGGCCACAGGGGCCCACGCTAGACTGCATCTAATAAAGGACACAATGAAGTGTAGTTAGCGCGACGGCTAAGTAAGGAAATCCATTGTCACTCAAAAGTAGACAAAGGTTTCGAAAATATAATAGTTTGTAAGTTGTAAAATTTACCGACGAGTTATAGCTTTACCTGCAATCAGGTTATCAGTAATAGATAATATAATATAAGGCGTAAAGCTAACTCAACACGCAAACTTCTCCCATATAAAGGTACCGGCATCATTGCCACCTAAAACACATTTTTCTGTTTTTCAGACAAGTTTGTAAAAATATTTCATTCCCCGTAGTTTCCCTCATTTTATCTCAAAAGGAAGTTCGACAGCACACTTCCGTGCTCAAAATTCGTCATATTTCGGATAGAATCATTTTCCTCTCAAATCGTCACAGAGTAACACTTTCCTCATCTTTAAAACCTCCATAGTTTCTTGTTAGTAAGCGTGAGGCCTTTGGAGCATTCTCGTAACTCCCTCTCGGACCACTTGGATCATCGAACTCGGGTTTAGTGGTCATCACCCGGTCTAACACTGATCCCCTGGACGTAAGGTTCGTTAAAATGATTCCTAACTGGCCTAGCTAGGTCCATAAAAACCAACACCTACCCGAACTTCTGGAGTAACTATACCTTAAATGTGCACATCCCCATAGGAATACCTCATCCTACGAGTTATATAGTACCCGGCGAATAGACTTCGCCCTGCAGTATGAACTGGTCATACAATATCCACAACGACCACTGGCCATGGCACTTAAAGCCACCCGTGGGTCAATCAAGGTCCTCCTCAACTCGCTTTAGAAACTAAGGGCTTGAAAACATGATTCTTCCTTCAGTTTTTCTTTCTCAAATCATTTCTTTTGGACATATTTCTCATTTGAGTCCAATAGTTGAAATCGGCTATCTCATCAGCCCAAGAAGGATTTTCAAAATACTCTCAGTGCCCTTAGGCCTTTCAATCATCAATTTCTCTTCTTTCTCACGTAAGGTACTCACTCATTAAAAATGGTATTTTCCTCAAAAATAAGGTTTTGACAATCTGTTTATCAAAATAACATACGTTCTTTCGACGTAAGTTTTATAAACATTTTTATTTACTCACAGGCTTTCCAACACAATTCCCCAAAATCGCAAAATATTTAAGTATAATATTTTGGCTTCAAAAACACCCACCCGGATGCCCGTAGGCTCTCAAAACATCCCAACACATAAGTCTAAAAACATCGGGGAAAAACCGGGTCGGGAATAGGTCGAAACGAGTCCGCGTCGCGCGGACTCGCAATTGTCCGCGCCTGCGGACGCCCGGCGGACGCGGCGTCCGGACCGCGTCCGCGGTCTCGGCCTCTCGCGCCGAGACTGGGCGCCCACGGACGCGCAGCGGACGCGCGCGTCCGTGCGGCGTCCAGCCTCTCGGCCGAGGCGCCGTATGGCCAAATCGTAAGGGCGCGCGGTGGACGCGCGGTGGACGCGCGTCCACTGTCGCGTCCGTCCGTTTTTCTGCCCACTTTGGGCCGCATGTTCGGGGCCGTAACGCCCCGATCTACCACTTTTTCCACAAATATAGCATATACAGACCCCAAACATCATATACATGCATGAAAATAATTATGGACACGTACAAGAAAATTTATCAAGCTTAAATTCAAGGATTTTGGAGTCAACTTTTAGATCCAAAGTATAACGCACATTTTTCATGAACAAAACTCTAGCATGCAATTTTTCCTAGCATTTGCCTATTTCCGAGTGATTGAACCGACTTAAGGGAATCCTTACCTCCCAAGAAGATTTTTAAACCGTAGAAAGATGGTGATCTTCTCCTTCAAACCTTTCACCGAAGATCCTAAACAAAATTACCATAACAACAATATTTCCAAGAATCTTAGCTTACAATAAGTTCTACGAAAGGATTCTAGCCTTTTAACCGAATAAAATCCAAAGCCTTACCTAGGATGGAAGAACTTGGTGGAGAACATGGCTATGGAGTTCTTGAACAAAGAATGGAGATGAAGATGAGATCTATTTTCTCTCTCCTTTCCCCTAATATTTCGGCCAATGAAGAAGAAATGCAAGACTTGGAGCTCAATCTTCATGGCTAGCTTATTCTACACTCCTCCCCTTAATTAATTATTTAATTACCATGTGGTGAAATAGGGTGACACTTGTCACAATCCTATGGTGTGTCTTGTAGAATAAGGCTCCTTTGCCAGTTAGGGATTAAATCAGATAAAAGTTCGGAGGAATATAACTTAATTCGGGAAAATTCTAACACCAAAATTATCGTAAAAATATTCCCGTCGCAAATCACCAATTTTGGGAATTTTCCGATAATCCGCCAAATTTAGGTTCAGAGTCCGTAACAATTTATCCCTTACAGTCCATTTAAAATTTCTCTTGAACTAACTAGAAATTCAGGCTTAATCGTATGATACTTGATAATTCAAATTCTAGAAAAATTCGAACTGAATCTATATCCTTAAAGTTTTCTCGGTTCGTGACCGGTACGTAGTTCGCAGCTTATCGATAACTAATCCAAAAATTATTTCGAGCATCGAATAGCCTTTCCTTAAATGTCATAGCTTAAATAAAAATTTATATCGTTATTCTCGAATCTTAACTTTGTCATAAAAACCGAGGGGTTACAGAAATCTCCCTTTTCTTCTTCCATATTTGCCTCAAAATCCTTTCTCTATGTTCGCCTGCATTCCCTTTGTTGACTCCATTCAATTGATGTTCCATTATTGTCATTTCCTCTAAAGTCTTTTATTGCCAATCTCACTTCCTTGTATGCTTTCAAGTGATTAGCAAAACTACAAAAACCAAAGTCATTACTTGAAACAAATATTTCATCCCGAAAAGAATGCAGATTTACCAGTTGTTTTGCATAGTTAGATATACTAAAACAAACTTCATCATTAGCGACCCGAAGAATAAGCTTTTTGGATCCCACAACTATAATAACACAGGCGATAGCTAAGAAAGATATCCCTAAAATTAAAGGTACTTCAACATCATGATCCATGTCTAGCACAAAAAGTCAACCAGCAGGATGATGAATTTGTGAACCCACACAAGTATATCCCCCACTATACCTGAAAGGTATTTCGTTGATCAATTGGCCAATTGGATACATACTCGTTTCAATTTAAGGGGTGGCAATTTCAATTAGTTATACACATTTAAATGCATAAAATTAATTGAGGCTTCTAAATAATCAAAAGCTCTATCTATATGTAAATCACTAATAAAGCAAGGGGTATTAAAACTCCCTATATCTTTTAGCTTCTTTAATATCTCCTTCTGGACCATAGTGGAGTGTTCTTCATTCAACACCACCATAGATACCTCTTCTAGCTTATTATTTGTTCTTGATCAAGTCCTTGAGGTATTTTGGCATACTTGGGCATAAGTGAGAGTGCATCTACAAAAAGAAGATCAATATGTAATTGAGTTAGCATTTTTTATTAACTTAGCATATTGCCCCTCATCACTTGTTTTTCAACCTACTTGGAAAAGGAATATTAGGGGAGTAAGTAGGGATTTTATAAATCTCCTTCCCTTTTTCCTTAGTAGATCTCTTTAGTGGTCGTGGATGATAAGTGCAAACGATGATATATTTTATGGGGTATGTTGGAGGCATTTTGTGCAATAATTTTAGTTTTTTAAGCTTATTGTAGGCTTAGAAAAGATTAATTTGATTAAAGTTAAGAATAAGGACTAATTGTGATTGCATTTGTGCATTATAGGAAAACAAGGCCATTTCAATAGCACTTAGGTGTCGTCTCAGTATTTTGATCATATCTCAGCATAGAAGTACTCAAATGGAGTGATTTAAGTGGTATTGAAACAGAAACACAAAGAGCTACAACTTTCATAAAGACCACAAAGTCTAGCTCGAACATATTTAAGGTCAACATGTACGAGTAAGAATACGCTCGTAGTTGCACTTGTACTAACACTAGCTTAAAGTTGCACAAGGTGCAGTATACATGTACCGAGCTCATACACGGGATTGAAAATCATAGAAATGAAGATTTTGAGGCTTTAAATGCTTAAGGGACCAAGATAGATGAGGGAGTTAGCTTTTAGATCATTTTCTAAGTTTGTACCTATGCTTTTAGAGAGATAGCCCCTTTAGGGTTCATAAGACAAATTGACAACTTGATCTAAGACTCTAGGGGGAATTCAATCTCACTTGTTAGAGGACTACTTTGATTACTTTGAAGATTATACTTGGACATAAGTTTTTGTTTTTGAACTCGAACATAAGTTTTTGTTAATTCAATTGCAATTTACTTTCTTCTAATTACTTTCATCATGTTTCCATTTACCTTTCATTCTAACAATGCATATATGACAATGTGTGACTAGATCCTTAGGGAATCAGATTAGGTTTACATTGAGAGGGGGATCCCAAACGAATATGTGGACATAAGGTGTTCGATAAAATGACTCAAATAATTAAAGTTGTTACAAAAGTAGAACTCGAATTACTTGATAGGCCGATGTCTGGATTATAGCTTTGGCAATGGGCAAAACATCTTCCAAGGATCAATGTTAATGCATTACAATACTTCCTATACCTAGAGCCATTATATTGCATCCAAGTAAAGAACACCTAGCCCAAATCCCCTCCATTCACTTGTTTACAACTTGTTATTTACTTGATTTCCATCTTTACATTTGCTTGTTACTTTACTTTTGATTGTTGCTTTGATCATGCTCTTTTGTCAAGTTGAGAGACTTAGCTTCCTAGTGTTTCTATGCTCTTGTGCATAGCCACGCATTATTCAATTCTCGCGTGCCATCCTTTGAGAACAACATCTCGAAGAAGATTCCATCTTACTCAACATACTTCAATCCACCGCCTACTATGATTACCAGTGGAATGGTGACTTCTTCTTTCTTCATTTCTTCTTCACTCATCTTTTCTTTTTCAACCTTCTTCTCTTCAACTTCCTTCTCAAGAACTACCTCATCTTCCTTGTCATTGTTCATCTCCTTCTTAGCACCAACTTTCTTCTTCACTCCATCATCCACATTTGAAAAAATCACATCCTCCAATTGCTTGCCACTACGGAGGGTAATAGCCTGTACCTTTTCCCTTCATGGACTTTTGCCAATTTTCACTCTCCATAATCCATTTTTGTAGCCTTCAAAAAAATAATGCTTTTTTGTATGAAATCATCCATATATGTCTTTGGGGATTCTTAGACTTGCCTTTGAGGAACTCTATTTGACCTCCATTGATTGTTGGTGTTTCCCCTCCATAGTTTCTTTGTTGATTAGCAAATCCAGAGCTCTAGGTTGAAGTTGTCCGCCTTAAATATTGGTTTGATTACTGTTAGAGTTTAAATGTTGTAAAACCCCAACATGTAATTGACAAATTTTTATGGCAAACTAGATAGGTCAGGTTTAGTGTCAATTATAGTACTATGTGAAGATCTGGCAGAATAGACACTACACTAGAGCCTTTGGAAGCTAGCCGTTAGACTACACCGCCTTATCAAGAACAACTAGCAAAGTAGTTACACGCCCTGAGGTTATTTTACAAGAATATCCTTTTCTGATGGAAACACCTCAAAGGTAAGACAATAATTCATTCTACAGAGAAACCCTAGGAGAGATCTTGTCTTCTAAGAATCAGAGTATTATATAATATAAACTGGTTAAAGAGTTATTTACACAAGAGGGAAACAAGAGAGAAGATAACTTTACACGTAATATTCTTCAAGATTTGAATATCAAGAAACTCTCTCTACGAATTACAAGGAAAATACTCTGAGTAATCATTTTCTCAAGACATCATTGATGATTTGAGTTTAAGAAGGCTCTTGAGACTTTTCAAAAAAAAAAAAGAAGGCTCTTGAGAATAAAGTTCTACAAAGCTTAAAACAGTGGATCATATTCCATACAGCTATGTTGCAGTGGCACGTGAGTTAGCGAGACAAACAACATAGATCTCCAAAGGGACTTTGGACGCTGAAGCACAGATCTCTGGCCTCGACAATCCTCTATAGTTTTCAAAATATTGGGTACTACTATGTGGTGTGTATGTTGGGAAAAAAATCCCACTACCTGTGACAATGAAAATCACAAACCCAACACGGTGCACAAATACGAGATAACACAATAGCCCAAAAATAAATATAACACAAGGGACACACGATTTACATAAAAAATCCCAAAACCACGGGGAAAAACCACGGGACCACGACCAACAATATTTCTAAAATAACAAATCTTGGATACAAAGTTTCAGGCTACCACACGAGCCAAATATCCAAAAATTATCAAATACAACAACTCTAGGCCAAAGACTTCTATTATGTTCCACAAGTCTAAAAGGAAATACTAAATTGTACTTAAAATATTCAACCACCATGAACAAGGTGAAGGAAATTCAAATATTACGAGAATACCCAAAAGATGCCTGGAACAAACAAGCTAACCTCCCAAAATATTTGATGAAGAAAGCACCCAAGAACCTGGAAAACCACAACTCTTCTCCTCTCTCTTCCGAACGGAATAATGCAAAAGATGAAGAAAAAGGTTTCACCCTCACACACCCCTTCTCTGCCGAAAACAACATGTATATATATATATATATATATATATATATATATATATATATATATATATATATATATATATATAGGGTCATAATCAGGTGTGGCCGTGCCTTCCCGTGTGATCGGTGCGGTTTACACCACTCAATGTTAAGAAATGCACCACTCAATGTTAAGAAATACACCACACAAATATGCACTATTAGGTACACATCACCAAAAACACACCACTACGTATGAAAAAATACACCACACAGTGTTAAGAAATGCACAATTAGAAACAGGGGAGTTATGAGGTGTTTTTATGCATTTTCATTGTGGCGCATTTCTTAACATTGAGTGGTACGTTTCTTAACATTGAGTGGTGTAAACCGCACGGCCGCACGGGAAGGCACGACCACATTTGAACATATATATATATATATATATATATATATATATATATATATATATATATATATATATATATATCTATTATACTAATAAGAGCCAAAGAGAGTTAGGCTTAAAATGGGTAGAAAAAATGGCGGTCAAATTATTTAATCAAATGGATGGTTCAGATGAATTATTTAATCAAATAGATGGTTAAGATAATTCAGATTAATATTATTAATAGAGATTACCTAATTTAACCTTACTTTTATGATTATCCGTTAAATTTTCCGTTAAATATTCTCTTCTCCGTTAATATTCCGTTAACTTTTAACTTACCCATTAATTTCTATAAGAAAGGTCTTAGGTTCGAACCTCATCTGAATCAAATTTGACATAATTAAGTTCGTCACTCTATTTACTCTTATTAAATTAATTAATAAATAAATTAGTAGCTAGAACAAAAAAGGATACATATGTATTTCTTTAATTTAGAATTATGTGTCTACAATACCTTTATTTGAAAAAATTATTCATTATCAAAAAATTAAATTAAATAAGAGAAATAATTTCATTAGTTATAGTCTTTATTTTCTCTCATGCAAAACAAAGATTCTTTACATTCAAATTTATCAATTGATATTACATTGTCCATTATCTTATTTTTACAATATCTTGTAATTAAATATCAAAGTTATAGTACAAAATAATGTTATATATTTATTTACCAAGTATTTTATTAATACTATGAAAAAATATTTTAAAATAATTTGAAGCTAATTATATTAACTACTTGGGGATTGGTTGACAAAGATAGTACTCAAATAACCCAACAAATTGAAGCAGAATCGCTCTATTTTACTCTTATTGAATTAAATAAATTAGTAGTTACACCAAAAAATGATAAATATGTATTTCTTTAATACCATGAATAAAATAAAAAAGAATAGTTTGAAACCAATCATATTAATTAACTACTTGGGGAATTTGTTGACAATGAAAGTACTCAAATAACCCATTAGTCCATTACCCAGCAAATTGAAGAGAGAAACTACATTTTAATATTTTTGGAATATATAATATTTTAAATTTTCAAATTTTTATTAATTTATTTAATCTTTTTTCTTAAACTAGGGATTTCTTTATCCACAATAACTCATTCAACAATAATGGTTGAACCAAATGAACCCAAGCATAACACCTAAAGGAAAGTCCATAGCTCCTATATCATAATCTCATTGCATGACGTTGTCATATACGCTGCCAACAATAACCGAATTGCAAATAACACACTACCAACAAAAAGGAAGAGAACAAATAGTAAAGATGAAGATAATGACAATGTTACTCAGAAGAGAATTAAGAACACTTAGGAAAATTCAAATGAAAAGTAGTATTTATTTAAACTATCATTTTTAGACCAAATATTTAAACTATCGATTTTACAAGGTTGCAAACATTTATTTTAGTAATAATTATAATGAATTTTCTATATTATCTTGGATTCATATACTTTGAGTTAGATATTTAAATAAAAAAAATTTGACATTCAATTACCCATGTATAAACTTCTCATATATAATCTTGCATTGATATACTTTCAAATATTTATTTAAATATAAACATTGGGCATTAACCCATTCGCGCAATGCGCGTATAAAACTAGTATATATATATATTGGCGGAAAGAAACAGAACAAAAAAAAAAGAAGGAAAAGTAGCTTCCTTTTAACAAGGAAATTTGTTTCCTTGTACTAATTTCCGAAAGCTGCCGCCGTGTTCAATTATATATATATATAATATTAATCAAATGTGGCTGTGTTGTTAGGTGCGGTCGTCGCCGTGTTCAATTATATATATATATAATATTAATCAAATGTGGCTGTGTTGTTAGGTGCGGTCGTGTGGCCAGACGTGCGCCATTCGATTGTGCTGATCTGACGGTGGTTGTGATATATTAGGATTTAGGAAGTTTAATTCGCGTAACTTAAGTGGGGGCTTTATGGTAATTGTAAGTGGGGAAGGTAATGTTAGGATACAGAATGCACCAACAAACATATTATTAAAACACACCATTCTACGTTATAAAATGCACCACTGAACAAATTAAAACACACCATTCCCCACCATACCGAAATACACCACTCAATTCAAATGCACCAACAAAATTAAAACACACCATTATACGTTATAAAATACACCAGTTCTCATATTAAAACACACCACTTAACCACCACACACAAAATGCAACTACTCTCAGATTAAAACACACTAGTCTACGTTATAAAATACACCAGTTCTCAGATTAAAACACACCACCTAACCACCACACACCAAATGCAACTACTCTCATAAAAATTCACCATCATGTGTATTAAAACACACCATTCTATGTTATAAAATGCACCACTGGACAAATTAAAACACATCATTCCCACCATACTGAAATACACCACTCAATTCAAATGCACCAACAAAATTAAAACACACCATTATACGTTACAAAATGCACCACTGGACAAATTAAAACACACCATTTCCCACCATACCGAAATACACTTAGTCAATTCAAATGCACCAACAAAATTAAAACACACCATTATACGTTATAAAATGCACCAATTCTCATATTAAAATACACCACTTAACCACCACACACTAAATACACATACTATTGCGAATTACAACAATATTATCTCAAATATGAACCAGATTAATGCTGATAGTGCAGATACTATTGCGAATTACTCCATTATCGTTAATCTGTTACAGTCGACATGTGTATTTTGTTCAGGACGGAGCGTTCGTTGCGGGTGATGAAGTCCTTCTACGTTCGTCTGGTGTTCGTTGTTCAGTGCTCATCGACTTCAAGTCTCCGTCGTCGCCTATCTGGTTTCGAAATTGGAGTGAATTGTCAACAGTGTCCTTCCCGTTCGCATAACTGAAGACCAAGCGCCTGTATTGTTTGGATTAATATGAACCCTTAGATCATGGAATCTGATGGTGCAGATCAGGCCATACAGCCGCACGGGAGATGCTGTTCGCATCTGATACCGCCTATATATATATATATATATATATATATATATATATATATATATGGTTGCACTCTCTTGCGTACTGTTGCCCAGGTAAGAAATGAGAACGCTTCACAGTCGTCCACGTGTCCAGATCAACGAATCAGATGCAATTTTAAAAAAAAAAGACGCGATGGCATTTTTGTAAATAACTCAAACTTTGGTGCACCTAGTTTCACTTACAAGTGCATCTAGTTTCACTTATAAGTGCACCTAGTTTCATTTACAAATGCACATATTTTCGCACATATTTTTACTTACAAGAGCAAGTAATTTAACTTGTTAATATTCATGCATCTATTTTTGCAAATATTTTCACTTACAAATGCAAGTAATTTTCCTTGTTAATATTCATGCACCTGGTGCAACCTAAGTGCACCTAGTTATAACATTAGGTGCACTTAGTATTGATGGTTAGTATACAATTCACTTGCATCTGTAATACATTTTACTTGAATCTGCAATACATTTTACGTGCACTTGTGCAAATAATTTACTTTGTTAACATTCATGCACATGGGTGCAACCTATGTGCACCTAGTTATAACATTAGGTGTACTTAGTATTGATGCTCATTGTACAATTTACTTGCACTTGTAATACATTTTACTTGCACGTGTGCACCTATTTTCACTTACAGGTGCAAGTAATTTACCTTGTTAGCATTTATGCACCTGGGTGCACCTATGTGCACCTAGTTATACACTACAAGAAATTTCACATTTAGTGACAACGAGAGTTGTCACGAAAACTATCGATTTTGGTCACTATTAAAATTCGTGACCAATATTTGAAGTCGTCACCAGTCGTCACTATATCCTCTGTCACTATTGTAGCAGTGACGACTTTTGAAAAGTTGTCACAATTACTCAAGAGTTTGTGACAATGTTTAAGTAACTAAAAGTAGTATTTGAGTGATAACAATAGTGGTCACAATAAATGTACAATTTGTGATCAAATATGTTATTACAAAAAATTGATCTAGTGACAACTAAAATCGTTGCAATTAATTATTTTATTGTGGCAACACTTTAGTCACAATAGTTGTACTTATTTGTGAGAATTGTTCTTGACACAACAATGATTATGAGTAACCTAAAAAGTTGTAACAAATAATTACTTTGTTGTGACAGCAATCTTGGCAACACATGTTGTATTTATTTGTGACAAAAGAAGTTAACTCTAAAACAATCATTAGTGTTAAAAAAGTCGTACAATAATTCAATTTCTTGTAGCGATCATCTTTGTCACTGATATCTTTAAAAATACTGGTAGCGTATTTGTAACTAAAATACTGAAAATTAGTGAAGAAATTTGTGTCACTAAAATAAGCTGAAATAGTGTCATTATTGCCAATTTTAATATTTTTATAACTGACCATTACTTGGTCACAATTTTTTTTTCAAATAATATTAGTCAAATGGACACAATATAAAATTATTTATTTCAAAATCTTACCTTATTAAATGTTTTAATTTAATTATTATCTAGAATAAAATAATCCATTCAACAAATGTTGCTTGTCAAATTTAAAAATATATATATAAAAAGACCTCATTGTCTAACAAATATGTTGTAATACAACAGAATCCAAATAAACACTTTTTAAAATAAAATATCTTGGTTATTCTTCACTTGAGGTAGTTGATGGAAATGCATTGCTTATCCTATTTCAAAGCCCTTGGTTGCTTGCTAAGTGAGCAAAAATTTGATTGATTTCAGTAGCTTATTTCTCTAAAACTGCTTGTGCGATTTCTTTAAATTTTACAACTTCTTCTACTATAACATTACGTGCACCTAGTTATAACGTTATATGCAACTACATTCCGGACACGTGGCGCACTGTGATTCGTCCGCAGTTCTCTCCTAGGCGGCCAGTATGCACCAGAACGCGATCCTAGCAGACAATAAAAGGAATTTGATTTTCTTTTTCCTTTCTTAGCAGACAACTCCTTATAAATATTGTATATAAATATAATAATAATAATAATTAGGGCTCAAGATGAGAAGATGTCCAACAAAAATATAGTGGTTTTGTC
Source organism: Ipomoea trifida (assembly GCA_003576665.1). Taxonomy (NCBI): domain Eukaryota; kingdom Viridiplantae; phylum Streptophyta; class Magnoliopsida; order Solanales; family Convolvulaceae; genus Ipomoea; species Ipomoea trifida. The sequence goes on along the minus strand of CP025652.1, from coordinate 17,902,619 downwards.
CGAACTGGGGTTATTTACCACATAGGAGGAAAGTTCAACCTAACAAATCTCCCCCTCCCGACTATGTGGAAGATATCGCCTTCCTGGCGATAGAGCAACAATGCTCAAGTGACTTAACTTTCATTGGTCCACACACATCTGAATGTGTCAACTCAAGTGACTTTGACTTCTTTGAAAGAAACCCTTCTTTGTTTTCCAGCCAAGTAGTGAACATATCTGTCCAATCTAGCTGTTTTTACCCTAGAAAGCTTACTCTTCTTGGCAAGGTAATCAATCCCCTTTCACAATCATGTGGCCAAGTCATTTATGCCACAACTTTGATGCACCCTTTTTCGCTGCCACATTCATTGAACCACCAGAAATAGAATTTTACAAAGAGTACAAGTTAGAAGACTTGTTACCTCGTAAAACAACCAGTGAGCCTTTACTGATTTTCGAATGTCCATCACCAAAGAAACAACAGAAACCATCATCATCAAGCTTTCCTGCAGAAATAAGATTCAGGCTGATATTCGATACATGTTTGACATTTTTAAGTACCAACTTTGGGTCATTGCTTGTCTTAAGGTAAACAGTATCAGTACCAATCACCTTCACCTGACCATCATCACCCATTCTTAGCTCTCCAAAGTCACTTGGTGTATATGAAGTAAAGAATTCCTTCCTTGGTGTAACATGGTAGGTTGCACCTGAATCCACAATCCAAGTTGTCTCATGGCATGCAAAGTTGATGACATTCTCATCCCAAGCAACAAGTAAATATGCTCTCACTGCTGCAACTTCAGTGTCATCATTTTCTTGTCTTGCTTCATGTCCCTTTTCAACTTGAAGCAATATTTGTTGATGTGTCTTATCTTGCCACAATAATGACATTCAATATCTTTGTACCTTGACCTTGACTTGCTTCTGCTTTTATCTATACCAATATGACCTTTTTCCTTATTTCTCCCCCTATTATCTGTAACCAAATTATCTAACTCAGAAGTGGAGGTGTCTTGAGATCTTCTTCTTGCTTCTTCATTCAACATGCCACTCTTGACATACTCCATGGTTACAATACCATTGAGAGCAGAATTAGTCAAAGAAACTCGAAATGTTTTCCAAGAATCAGGTAGAGTGTTAAGCAACTAGAGACCAAGTACCTCATCCTCAAATTTCATGCCCATGCTAGACAACTGATCAAGAACACCTTGAAAATCATTAACATGATCATTAATCAATGTAGCTTCCATGTATCTTATAGTCATCAACTGTTTCACTAAAAACAACTTGTTATTGTCTGTCTTAGAAGCATACATGGTCTCAAGATTATCCCAGAATTTCTTGGCATCTGTCTCTTTAATAACGTGGTTCAGAACTTTATCTTCAACCCATTGTCGAATATAATCACAAACTTGTTGGTACTCAAAGTCCCACTCCTCGTCTGACAACTTTTCTGACTTTGCACTTGCAAACACAAGTAGATGTAACTTCTTCACAAACAGGAGATCCTTCATCTTGGCCTTCCACATGTGATAATTTCTACCATTCAATCGTACCATATTAATCATATTTGCCTCCATGTCAAATGTATCAAGTCAACAACCTGACTCTGATACCACTTTGTTGGGAAAAAAAATATTCCACTGCCTGTGACAATGAAAATCGCAAACCCGACATGGTGCACAAATACGAGATAACACAACAGCCCAAAAATAAATATAACTCAAGAGACACACGATTTACGTGGAAAACCTCAAAACCACGGGGCCACCACCAACAATATTTCCACTATAACAAATCTTGGGTACAAAGTTTCAGGCTACCACACAAGCCAAACGTCCAAAAATCATCAAATACAACAACTCAAGGCCAAAGACTTCTATTATGTTCCACAAGCCTAAAAAAGAAATACTAACTCGTACTTAAAATATTCAACCACCACGAACAAGGTGAAGGAAATACAAATATTACGAGAATACCCAAAAGATGCCTGGAACAAACAAGCTGACCTCCTAAAATATTTGATGATGAAAGCACCCAAGAACTTGGCAAACCACAACTCTTCTCCTCTCTTTGCCGAATGGAATAATGCAAAAGATGAAGAAAAAGGTTTCGCCCTCACACACCACTTCTCTGCCAAAAACAACATGTATATATATTGGTGGAAAGAAACACAAAAAAAGAACGAAAAATAGATTCCTTTTAACAAGGAAATTTGTTTCCTTGTACTAATTTCCAAAAGTTATCGCCGTCTTCAATTCTTCTCTGCTAAACATATATATATATATATATATATATATATATATATATATATATATATATATATATATATATATATATATATATATATAAGCAAAAAGAAGGAATTTGATTACCTTTTTTTCCTTTCTGAGCAGACGATTAGGTTTGTATATTCAGTGTCTCCATCGTATAAGTTTACATAGGAAATAAATATATACTAGTACAGAGTTATAGAAAGACTAGAAGTGGTATATAACTAAGAATCCTAATACTCCCCCTCAAGCGCAGGGAGGAGGCACGACCCGAAGCTTGTCCTGCAGAGCAGTAAACTGAGGCGCAGCAAGCAGTTTGGTGAAGATGTCCGCTAGTTGATCTTTGGTCGAGATGAAGCTAACCTGGAGCTCACCAGAGGCCACCTTGTCACGAACAAAGTGATAGTCGATCTCAATGTGCTTCGTCCTAGCATGGAAGACAGGATTGACACACATATAAGTTGCACCGAGGTTGTCACACCAAAGTCTCGGAGGAGAAACAGGTGGTACGCCCAATTCACGAAGCAGAGACACCACCCAAGTAACTTTAGCACACACATCAGCAATGGCCTTGTACTCGGCCTCAGTAGAAGAACGAGCCACAGTACGATGCTTCTTGCAGACCCATGAAATCAGATTAGACCCCAAGAACACCACAAAACCACTGGTGGATTTCCTGTCAACAGGGCAACCGGCCCAATCCGAGTCACAGTACGCATGAATAACAGAATGAGGCGATCGACGCAGCTGCAAACCATAGTGTGTAGTACCTCGAACATACCGAAGAACCCGCTTTAGCTGAGCCCAATGAGCAACAGTCGGGGCATGCATCTGCTGACACAAGACATTCACCGCAAAAGACAGATCAGGACGAGTCACCGTGAGATATTGTAGCGCCCCAGCCAAACTCCGGTACCGAGTGGGATCCGCATACGGTTCAGAAAAATCAAGAGCAGACCTAGAAACAGGCACCGGGGTAGCCAACGACTTGCAGTCAGCCATTCCTGCCCGCTTTAGAATGTCCAACAAATACCGCTTCTGAGATAACAGCAGACCATCATCCACAGGCACAGTCTCAATGCCAAGGAAAAAACCAGGAGTACCTAAATCACGTATCTTGAAAGCCACAGACAACATAGTAATAAGCATAGAAACCAAAGAAAAATCACTGCCCATGACAAGAATGTCATCAACATAAACCAACAGATAAACTCTCGACTCCCCCTGTGTGAAAATGAAAAGAGAGACGTCTGTCTTAGATGCCCGAAAACCAACAGACACCAAGAAAGCCTGAAGACAAGTGAACCACGCACGCGGTGCCTGCTTGAGACCATAGAGAGAACGTTGCAGCAGACAAACATGACCAGGATTATCCGAGTCAGCATAACCCGGAGGCTAACTCATATACACAGTCTCGGACAGCGCACCATTAAGAAAGGCATTATGCACGTCCAGTTGACGAATAACCCAACCAGAACTAATAGCTAGGGATAGCAACAAACGTACCGTAGTGGGTTTAACCACAGGACTGAACGTGTCGAAGAAGTCCTGACCAGCCACCTGGTTAAACCCCTTGGCAACCAACCTCGCTTTATGTCGCTCAACAGTACCATCCGCCTTCCGCTTCGTGCGAAAAACCCACTTGCAGCCTACTACATTCATACCAACGAGGAAGGACACAAGACGCCAAGTCTGATTCTGGAGTAGGGCATTAAATTCAACATCCATCGCCTCTCTCCATTCAGGAAAACGAACCGCCTGTGTATAGCAGGTTGGTTCCACAGGACACACCTCAGCTGATAGAGCAACCAACTCAGCACCTTCAGCCCGTGCCTGACTCCGCGTCATGCGAGGAACACCAGGGTCACGAGACACCGCACGAGACCGAGACCGACGAGCCACAGTGGGGGGTGGCACAGTAGGCGGAGTAGGCAATGGCACCGGACTAACACTAGGGCGAACACAAGCAACACCCCAGAGCTGAGGCACAGGAACACCAGCAGGCTGCAAAATAGGCTTAGAAGCAAAAGGAAAAACCTGCTCATCAAAACGCACATGGCGACAAATAAAGACCTTGTTAATGTTCAAATCCATACATCGATATCCCGAAACGACTCTGGATAGCCAAGAAAGACACAAGAGGTAGACCGAAAACTCATCTTATTACGATTGTAAGGGCGAAGATGTGGATAACACAAACGCCCGAACACTCGTAGAAAAGAGTAGGATGGAGGAGAACGATGAAGCATAAAATGCGGACTATTATTACGCAAAACCGGTGTAGGCATCTTATTAATTAAATACACCGAAGACTCAAAAGCATAATCCCAATACCGAGACGGAACAGAGGCATGCGCAAGTAAAGCTAGGCTAGTCTCAACAATGTGCCTATGCTTACGCTCAACACGACTATTTTGTTCATGAGTGTAAGCACAAGACTGCCTATGACGAATGCCAAGCTTAAGAAACTCAGAATGCAGTTTCTTGTACTCAGCACCCAGATCAGACTGAATTGATTTAATGCGACAATTAAAGGAACGTTTGACTAAAGCACGAAACTGAGCAAAAATCGCATATAAATCAGACATTAAACGCATAGGAAAGAACTATGTATATCGAGTAAAATAGTCAACAAATATCACAAAGTAACGATATCCATTAACAGAAGTAACGGGCGTAGGCCCCCAAATATCAGTATAGACTAAGTCTAGAACATGCAAACTAGAAGACTCAACCCGAGAGAGAGGGAAACGCGCAGATTTCCCCATCTGACAGGCACTACATAACGAATCTTTATGACTAGACGAACTAACTAAACAGGATTTAAAAATACGACTCTGAACTCGAGAATGAGGATGACCCAAACGTCCATGCCACATAGAAGCCGACGCACGAGCCGAAATAAAAGCAGACGCAGAAGAGACCGACAGAGTATACAAGCCCCCCGAATTCTTACCCCTGAGGAGGACCGCTTTGGTGCGGATATCCTTCACAACAAAGAACGATGGATAGAATTCAAAAAACACATTATTCTCAGAGGCAAATTTCTGAACGGAAAGTAAGGAAGCAGATAGCCCAGGAACATGAAGTACACGAGACATACTAAAAGAACGCAAAGGAGTAGATAAACACGTATAGCCAACACTAGAAATAGGCAAGGTCTTACCGTCACCAACGGGTAGAGAGTCTCCACCTGTGTAAACATCGGAGGCAGTCAAAACACCACTATGCGGAGTAGCATGGTCGGTGGCACCAGTGTTAGGAAACCAGGTCTGAGAATCCACGGACTCACCCGAAGAAGCATCATGATAGACCATATTAGCCTGCGAACCATCAGAATAGCAGCGATAACATGTCACAGCAGAGTGACCCGGGATGTCGCATATTTGGCACCGAATCGCACCACCGCCACCAGTACGCGAACGACCACCCCCACGAGCGAATTAACCACCACCACGACAATGCTGTCCGCGCCAGTTCTGCCGACCAGCAGACGTCTGTGAGCCACCTCGCCACTGCTGGCCGCCACGCCGGCCTCCTCGACTAGAACTAGAACCTCGCCGAGCGAGATTCGCCACACCAGCAGCGTCGCCAACCACCTGCGGGTATTCACTAGCGAGAGAGAGCTCCTGCGAACCCAACAAATCCGGAAGGTGCTCCAAAGTGAACGGCTCTGGGCGAGACGATAGCGAGGCCGTGAACGGACGAAACTCCGAACGCAGCCCCCAGAAAACGTAGATATTCTGCTCGTCGTCAGACACCGGTCGGCCGGTGAGCACTAGGTCTTCAAGAAGCACCTTCACGCGGCCAAGATAATCTGCAACCGAGGCCTCTCCCTGCTGGATAGTCTGCAACTGCGTGAGAAGATGGACCGACCGAGCATGCGAGGTGGAGGCCAACGCAAGCTCAATGGATCGCCAGGCTGCCATAGCTGTATTCCGACCGAGCACAAGCGGCATCACCTCCTCGCTCAGGGAGGAGATGATCATGGAGAGGATGCCTTGGTCTTGCTGCACCCAGGCATGATACGTTGGATTCGAAGGTCGAACAGTAGCCGCCGACAACGCCTCACCGGCGGGAAGGGGAAGAGTGGCCGCCGGACACGGGTTAGACCCATCAACGAAACCCATGAGATGTTGACTTATCAAAAACGGAACGAGCTGAGCCCTCCAGAACACAAAATTCCTGCTAGTGAGTTTAATACTCACATAATGGTGAGCCGACGATAACGCGATCGGCATCGAAGGTACCAGTCGCATCAGAAACCGTCCGCTCGGAAGAAACAGCGGTAGAGCTGTCATTAGCGGCCATGAAGAATTAACCTAGCGATTGATACCAGATTAGGTTTGTATATTTAGTGTCTCCATCGTATAAGTTTACATAGGAAATAAATATATACTAGTACAGAGTTATAGAAAGACTAGAAGTGGTACATAACTAAGAGTCCTAATACAGACAACCCCTAATAAATATTATATATATATAAATATAATAATAATAATGGCTCAAGATGAGAAGAGGTCCAACAAAAATATAGTGGATACAAAAAGGGTTTGGTCTGAACTGGGCTATTTACCACATAGGAGGGAAGCCCAACCCAACAGTGTAGCACACATTGGGTGAGAAGGTTTTCTCTTAACGTCTATTTGAGTTACTGTTGAGATAGTGGATTGGACTCACTGATGGTGGTCCCCTAGACGTAGATACTAGTGCATCGAACTAGGTAAACAATACCTTGTGTCATTTACATTCTATTTAATTTAATTTCCACATTTGATCATATCAATGTTTTACAATCTAGTTAATCACTCACGATTAAGGTTTGCAATAAGACAAGTTAAATCAGACACAGAAAAGTCAAAAAGATAACCAAGGAAATAGAATATCACTAATACACATAAATCACACTTGGTGTTAGAGCTTTTAAGTCTACATAGTGACTTAATCCGTGTTGGATATATAATTTCTATATTTTCTGATATTCTTGGTTCACATTAGGTATTGAGATCGGGTTCTTGAATTTGCGTTGCATCTCTATTCTGCATATAGGATGAATAGCAACATGAAGCTACATGTGATGGATGGCACCAATTACTCATTTTGGAAAGCAAGGATATGTATCTACCTTCAAGCCCAAGAAGAAAGGGTTTGGCATGTTATTATTACTAGTTGGACACCCCCTACATAAGGCGGACCAAATGGTATGATAGTTCGTAAACTAGATGAAGAATGGTCTAATGTTTAAATAACTCTTTCCAACTATAACAACTAGGCGTTGAATTCAATTGTGGGTTCCTTACTGCATGAGTCTGTATTCACCCTTGTCACTAGTGCAGATGAAGACAAGAAGGTATTGGAGATCCTACAAACTAGATTTGAAGGAACATGCGATGTTAAGCAGTCAAAACTTCAAATGGTTCTTTCCGAATTTGAAGGATTGAAGATGAATAAAGGCAAGATGATCACTGACTTTCATAGCCAAGTTCAAGATCTGATGAATCGAGCCTCAATTATTGGTGAACCATTCTCTAAGTCACGTGTTGTAAAGAAGTTCATTTGTTCATTGCCTAGAAGATTTCGCATGAAGGTCACTGCTATACAAGAGAACTCAAGATGGGAGAATAGATAAGTTAGTGAACTCATGGGAAGCCTACACACCTATGAATTGCAAGTTCTTGCCCAAGATAACCCTAGTTCTTCGAGGAAAGGAAAATCTATTGTGTTCACCACTGAAGTAGAAAACGAGTCTGACACTGATGATCTGAACAACGAAACCCTAGATTTACTATTTGAGAATTTCAAGAGGATTATGAAGGGATTCAAACATCACAGACAAAGTCAAATTGGTCAAAATCAAGGGAATAAATCCAATTCCAATCAAGGTACAAAATTCACATCAATGTATACTTCATATGGTTCAAATTCTGGTCAATCTTCTTGCACTGGACCGTCAAAAAATTCTTCATTAATTGATGATAAGAGTTCAAGCAAAGGAATCCAATGTTATGAATGTGAAGGTTACGGTCACAAGCAATCTGAGTGCCCTACCTATCTTAAAAGGAAGAAGTCAATGGATGCTATAACCTGTAGTACGTGACGATGAGGAAGATAGTGCAGACCAAGTGACTGATGAAACGAATGTGAACTTTGATGCATTCTTTACTCCAGTAGGAGATATGTTAGAGTTAGAAGATGACGATTAATGGTCATTTGATATTTTGAGGAAAGACGTACTCATCTTGAGTAGGAATATGCGAAATTTGTTTCTAGGTACGAACAACTTGTTAAAATTAACAAGAATTTGAATGAATAATTGAAACATCGTGAAGAAAATGAGAAGCTGGGTGTTAATTTGGTGATGAAAGATGATATGATTAGTCAGATACGAACCCATGAAGGAAAACTGGTGTAGCAATTGGATGAGCTGAAACGCAACATCAAGATAATGGATTAAAAGTGTTCTTTTGCGTGTATATAGTTCGGTGGTGTTGGATGGAAAGATGGTGGAATGGAAATGGAATGGATGAGTGTAAACGAAGACGCAATCCCTGAGTGTCGGTCTCACAATGATGGACACTTGGAATTGAGTGTTGTATCATCAAACATAATCAAACACTTGCAAGAGAAAGCTAGGAATGTTCATGGTAAGGTGCAAGAAAGTAAAGAGCAAGGAAAATAAAGAAACAAGCAAAGGAAAATAGCAATAGTGAGAGGTGAATTGGACTAGCCTATCGCTGATCATGTGAAATGAGCAATCTTAGGTAGGAGATGAACTATGCGAAAATTGAGTTTATGTGAGATGGCTTCCAATGCCTTAGCCATTTTAGACTTTGAAGGCTTATCAAGGAAATGAGCATTCTCATGTCAACATCCCCTTGGTGACATTTCATTAAACATGTTGTCTACATCCCATTCCAGACCTTACCCTCTCGGATCTAGGGCTGGAATTGCAAGGGAAAGTAGTCTAAGATGAAGCCCAAATCTCTTGTGAGCTTAACATTATTTAAGCCTCTTGCACATGGTGCACTCGTATACAAGAGTCAATGTAAGCATTCCATTTCCATCAAGGAATCAACTCATAGCCACAATTACCAAGATCAATTCATACACACAATAAAGAAATAGGATCCAATTAAGAAAATTCTAGCCAAGCATTATTGATCTATGTTAAATAGCAAGCAATTAAGCAATGAAATGGAGGAAATTAGAGAAACTAGAAGCAATGAAAGTTACCTACTCAATAACAATTGCAATCAATCATCAAAAGCTCCAATCCATGGAAGGATGCAATCCAAGCTTGATCTAGAAGATGAAGATGAAGTGAGTGTTCCTAATCTAGAGAGAGAAAATATCCAAACTACTAAATCTGAAAAATGAACTAAGCTCTCCCTACAGTTCTACCAATAATGCCTTTTAAACTCGCCATTCCTCCCCACTAACCTGCTATGATCGTGGCCGGATTCGTAGCGGTTTATGGATCTCTGCCACGACCCCGCCACCATTGTAGTGGGGTTTCTTTGCCCTCCTTTGCTTGCACTTCATCTTGAATGCTCCATACTAAGCCCATATGCCTTCCTTTGTGCTTGAAACCTTAAAAAATACTCAAATATCTTGCAAGTGTTCAAATATTAGTGCCCATGTGAAAATATAGCAATTAAGCACACAATTCATCCCACAAATAATTCAATCAATGCAATAAACACCACTCAAACACCCTATAAAACAAGACATATTTGACACTCATCACGGATACTACCTCCACTATAGATGAGATCCTTGATTCTAAAGGGAAGGTACATATCAAAACTAGTCTAGGTTATCAGGAAGGCCAATCGCCAGTCACAAAGACAGTATTTGTGAAAGGAAGTACTTCAGGTTCTGCCATGCCAGCTCAAAATTCTGTCCGTACAAGGTTTAAAGGAAAGAGAATTAGACAGTACATTCCTACATGCCATTATTGTCATAAGAAAGGACATACACGTCCAACATGTTGTTATTTCTACATGGATCAAAGGATGGAGAAATACAAGACGAATGGGATTCTACCATTTAAAAGGCAAATTGGGGTTAAGAAGTCAGATGTTATCTATTACTATTCTACTATTTTATTAGCTGTCACTTCTACAAAGTCCTTAGATGCAAATCGAATTGATGTGTCAAGATCCTCATTGGGGATGTGCCAGAGATTGGATTAAAGACAGAAATTGAGTTAGAAGGTCAGGTATTCCATGCTCATCTACATATTTTGATAATCTAACTATTCATTTTGATGAAATCCAGTGAGCAGGAATTACCATACATTTCAGACCTTCTACTTTTATCATCCGTAGTAACTCTAATTTGAATATTATCCAACCTATTGCGTTTTACCCTTGTTGGTGTTACTACTGAGTAATCTTTGGCTATCACTTTGCCATAAAGGATGAGAAATAGAATTTAGAAGGAGTATTGATGAGTTTTCTTTGATTGAGAAATCTACTTGCTGAGTTTGTCAGACGTTGAACAAGCTGTTGCTATTGTTGATCAGCTCAATGAGGAGGAAACCCTTGCTGCTTCAAAGGTAAGACAGTAATTCATTCTACAAGGAAACCCTATGATATTACTCGTCTTCCAAGAATTAGAGTATTATATAAACTGGTTAGAGAATTGTTTACACAAGAGAGAAACAAGAGAGAATATAATTTAACAAGTAATATTCTTCAAGATTTGAATATCAAGAAATTGTCTCTACGAATTACAAGGAAAATACTCTAAGTAATCATCTTCTCAGGACACCACTGATGATATGAGTTTAAGAAGACTCTTGAGAAGAAAGTTCTACAAAGCTTAAATCAGCGGATAGTATTCCATACAACTGTGGTATAGTGGTGGGTGAGTCAGGGAGACGGACAGTGACAACATAGATCTCTAAAGGGACTTTGGACATTGAAGCACAAATCTCCGGCCTCAACAATCCTTTATAGCTTTCAAAAGGTTGGGTACTACCATGTGGTGTGTAGCACATATTGGGTGAGAAGGTGTTCTCATACCGTCTGTTTGAGTTGTTGTTGAGATAGTGGATTGGACTCAATGATAGTGTGTAACACCCCGTAAATTCGTTTGAGCCGTAAGACCGATAATTAATTCCTTGGGCAATTTATTTATTTTAATTGGGCTAGTTCTTCCAATTTCATATATATATATATATATATATATATATATATATATATATATATATATATATATATATATTTCTTGAGCCTAAATTAATTATTCTAATCAAGAGCCCAATTCTTGAATTTATTCTTGTAAGGGATTTTATTCAATTTGGATCCTTACAATTCTTATGATTAAAAGTATTCTTACAATGTCCCAATTTCTTAATATATATAAGTATAATGTCTTTAAGACATCTTATGGGCTTTCTTTATTCTAATGTATCTATTTAATTGTAAGAGATGAATATCTTAGCCCAACTAATTAATCTTGTACATATTATATTCTTGTATGAATATAATATAAGAATGGAGCCCATTTCTTATTAAGTCTTCCACCCTAATATAATATATGTATTGTAGTATATATATTCAAGATTAAATTTCCCTAAAGGTTTTCACTCTCTCTCTTCCCTACACTCACACTCACACGCCATTTTCATCTAAAATTCCTCCAAATTTGATCTTCATTTCTCCTTCAAGTTTTCAAGTCAAGATTGCTCCTTTAGGCTTGTTTGAGTTTGGGTAAGTGCATCTATCTAGGAATATTCATTGCATCATATAGTTTTGCTAGTCTTTATGCAAGTTCTTATGTTTTCTTTTGGGGTTCTTTGGGTAAAAAGATGATCAAGAAGGTGGAGGAGCTTTGTGAGGGGTGTTGAAGCTTTGTTTGGTTGGAAAGAGCTTCAAAAGGTAACCACTATGTCCATCAAAATCTATTTTTACACTCTCATTCTATATGATATTATTTGGTGTTGGAAATCCTGAAATTTCTTGGTTATTAGCCCTATTCTTGGTTGTGTTTGATGGATTTCATGATCTTGTGTCTTGATCTTTTGCCTAATGTTGTTATGAACATTTGTTGGTTGGATTTCCATGATTTTTGGCCTCTGATTAGATGAAATATTGGTGTGTTGTGATCTGATTGGGTATTCTGGAACATTATTTCGAATCTGAGCAGAATCTGGGAGCTGGGGTGTAGGATTGACCTTGCGGAGGACCTTGGCGGAATAATGTGACCCGCTGAGGCCTTCCGCAAGGTCATCGGGGTGGAGAGTGACGGATGGGGATGTTCCGTTGAGGAGGACCGCCTCCTCTTTGCGGAGGGGTGCGGCGGTGGTCAGGGTTCCGCTGATGAGTTCCGTCAGGTCTCTGGGAAGCTGATTCCAGAGACTGTTTGGGTTGTTGTTGTCTGATTGTTTCCCCTTTTGTTCTGAATATTGTTGGAATGTTTTGTTGGGTATTTTACCATGTTTTTGGAGTATTTATTCATGCCTTTTGTTGGGTATTTATACCATGCCTTTGGAGTATTTATTCATGTCTCTTGGTTCCTTTTGTACACTTGAAATGTTGATTCCTTGATTTCATTACCTGGGAGTTGGTTTGTGTTCATAGTTGAGATGAACACTTTGTTTGGTTGTTTTGGGCTGAGTTTGGAGTATGAGTATGAGGTGGTGGATCCTTGGGTATCTTTTGGAGGTTGATGGGTGAACTAACTGTGCTACTATTGACTATATTTGGACTTCGGTCCCTGTGATTGGACTTCGGTCCCTGTGATTGGGTTGATTACCCCTGTGATTGGACTTCGGTCCCTGTGATTGGGCTTTTGCCCCTGTGATTGGACTTAGGTCCCTGTGATTGGACTTCAGTACTTGTGATTGGGTTTTTACCCCTGCGTACCTAACTTCTAACTGTGGTTGGGTTTTGGTATGATAGTTGGTATGAGGGTTTGGAGGTTGGAGTTGGGAGTTCTTTCTTGGTTTATGTATTCATGAGTTCCTTGGGATTATTCGGTTAATTCATATTTCGGTTGATATCTCGTTGTTCCTTGTTATGGTTGGTTGGTTCCTTTATGATTGTTATTTCAGTTGGTATCTTGGTTATGGACTCGCTGTCTTTACTTTCGTTATTGAATATTGGTTTCGTTTGAATAAGTCTTGGTTTATGATTCGTTCAGTTTATCCTTGTTGAGTATCCGTTTTGAATTAATGAACAGTTTGTTGGTGTATATATTCTATATGGGTGTGTAAACCAATTTACAAGTTTATGTATATCTATACTTCCTTGCGGGTGTGAATGGTGGTTACTTAGCAGTCTTTTGCTAATGGTTCTTTGTGTGTTTTCCAGGTTTGCATTAAAGTCTATGCACGAGCGCGATAGAGTATACCCATCTGAGGATGCGTAGACTAGATGTTATGTTCTTAGACTTGTGTTTTGGGCCTGTGTGCCATCTTGAGATTTCATATACTCTGGTTTAGATGTTGGATGTTTTGAGACATGATTTGAGGATTTTTATCTATGCATTACAGTTCTTTTGGTTAGCCTGTGCATCTAGGCTGTATTCTCTTACCTAGATGTGGCATGATGCCCCTTAGGTTTTAATTCGCTTCAGCTATGTTACGTTTTATAGTTGAGATAGGCAGCTGTTGTGTTAAGTTTTATCTATCTCAGCTTGTGTAAAGTTGGGGTGTCACATAGTGGTCCCCCAGACGTAGATACTAGTGTATTGAGCTAGGTAAACGATACCTTGTGTCATTTACTTTCTGTTTGATTTAATTTCCGCAGTTGATTATATCGCTGTTGCAAAATATGGTTAATAACTCGCAATTAGGGTTTGTGATGAGACAAGTTAAATCAGAAATAGATAAGTCATAAAGATAACCAAGGAAATAGAATATCACTAATACACATAAATCACAATTAGCCCATGTGCCTTAATTGTTAGTAGAATGTCAATTAGGCCCACCACAATTGGATTGATAACAACTTTAGTTGGGGTAATATTTCCTCTCATATTGGCCTCCTTGAGGCCTTTGCATTCCTTGGTAAGATGCCCCAAACATATACTTGCTCCATCACACCTTGTTGTTAACCTTCATTTTGCTACATGTAAGAAGAGCATTCTACATGACAATGCGGTTCTCCACATATATTGCAATAAAGAGCTAATGACATGCATGGGTTGGATGTAGAAGCCTTACTTGTTGGCTTCTTCAACACCAATTCTTCTATCTTTGATTACAATCATTGAAACATAGCTTTCATCTTTGCATCAATAGCTTCAGCATTGGTAACTTCATACATCCCCCGTTGTACTTGTCTTAAAGACCCCCTAGTTTATACAATAAGAGGTACTTGTGTAAAAAGTCTATTCACACCCCTCCCTCTAGACTTTCCACCACCAAATTGGGACCAACGGAGTTTAAGAAGACTCTTGAGAAGAAGCTCTACAAAGTTTGATGTGCGGATCATATTCCATACAATTGTGGCGTAGTGGTGGGTGAGTCAGCGAGACTGATATCGACAACACGGATCTCCAAAAAGGAAATTTTTTTAGATTGCTGATTACACAGATCTCTGGCCCTACAATCCTCTATAGCTTCATCAAATTGGGTCTTTACCATGTGAGGTATATCACACATTGGGTTGAGAAGATATTCTCTTACTGTCTATTTGAATTGCTGTTAAGATAGTAGATTGGACTCACTAATGGTGGTCCCCCAGACGTAGATATGATTGTATCGAACTGGTAAACAGTACTCTATGTCGTTTACTTTCTGTTAGTTTAATTTACTTTTCTGCATTAGATATATCGCTGTCAAACTATCTGGTTGAACAAACGCAATTAGGGTTAGCGATATTCAATATTCAAATAGTTTTGCTAATAAAGATAAATTAGAGTTCTTGATCAGGAAATATTGAAATCACAACCCTCCAAAGATATCTACTCACACATAATGGAAAGGAAAATAACAAGAAATTCAAGAACAAAAGCAAAATTCATAACTATCTCAAGATATTAGATCAAAGTAATTAAAGCGCAATGTAAATTGCAAGAAATGAAATAGAGATGAACTTATTTATATTGAAATTGGAAATATTCAACCCTTGATCCAAAGTTGCAATTGAAAGTAAATCTATGTAATGATTTTAAATTGGAATTGAAATTAACAAGGAATTCAATCTTTTAAGTGCTGGAAAATTTAAAAGGGAAAAAAGTATTCTAAAAGTAGTTTAAGGAGAAACCTAAGAGAATTAATTAAAAAACTCTTTGTAGACTTCTAATTTCTCCCTTTTATACTTCTCGGACACACCTGTGTTACGAGGCCCATTACGAGCGTAACATAACTCGTAAAGAACAAGGATGAGATTTTGATGCCATATATTATGAACTTGAGTTATGCACGTAATGGTACTCGTAGTAGTAGAACTAGTTCGCGAATAGCTCCAATTATGCACCTAGTTACAAGCGTAATGTTGCTTGTAATGACAGAACTAGCTTTCTCTAGTAACCTTTGTAATGAGTGTAATGCCCCAAAAATTTATCACATTTTAAGGGATTTTAAGCACAAATATAGCATATCCAATCCCACATTAGCAAATAAATGGCCCAAAAAATTAATGTAATTTGGTGCTCATCAAAAGACAATGGAAAAGTTTCTCGATAAGGTGAGAAGATGGTTCAAGAAGCAAAGGAGACCATTTGAAAAGAGGTTGCGAGGAAGACCATTGAGGCACAAGCAAAGGAAGAAACTCAAAGAGTTGGTCGCGAGGACAAGGAGAAGAAGAAATTGTGGTTGATGCAGGTAATGTTAGTTCAGTCACAAAGGAGATAAAAAAGGAGAAGAATAAGGAAAAGGGAATGAAGAAGAAAACTTCTACTAGAAAGAAGCCAACTTCGGAAAAAGTCAGTGAGCAACAGAAGAACCTAGTTCTTCCTTAAGATAGCTCACAAGTAGTTCCGAAAGTAGTCCATGAGGATTCAGAAGGAACTACCATACTCTGGCTAGTGATGGAAAGCTTAATGACACTAAACTTGAGGTCACCCAAGTCATTCTTCCCAAACTAGTCGCAAAAGGAAGCTTTCCCTTTGGGGAAATTTTGGATGTAAATGAGGAGGTTATAATCCGCATGAAGTTTTATGATAGATTAATAGAGGCAAATATTCAAGATCAAGCCCTAGTCTACCCCACCTCTATCAATCAAGACACCTATGGGGTAGTGGAAAGTATGATTGTAGACGTGTGGAATTAGAAGACAAATAGATCTACCCTCCAAGCTGAGACAATCTCTCATATGCATGCAATGAAAGAGGCCTTCTACAACATAATTGGAGAAGAAATGTACTCCAAAAATTTTAACTTAAGTCCCTTAGAAGAATTCTTGATCCAAAAATAATCTAAGTTTTTTTTTTTGAACAGCAAAAGAAGAAGGGCCTTCTACCAACGACGATGACAGAGATAATGATGATCAGAAGAATCTAGAAGCTATCATCCATATCTCTAGAGCTTAACATGAGGCAAGCCTAATAGTGGCTCATTGACAATCTTCCATATCAATGGTTGAAGGGCAAACACAGGCAAAAGCTACTCTAGAAGGAGTAAATGTTCCAGTAGTGGTTTCGGAAGGAGTGGAGAAATTAGAAGAAGTTGGAGCCACTACTAAAGTTTCGAAAGGAGAGGAAAATCCGAAAGGAGATGAGTAACCAGAAGAAGACGTTCAAATCTCATCTGATAGGGTCTTTGATGACTATCTAGGACTAGAAGATCATTGGCATGGTGAATATCTCAAAGACCCAATCTTCGATAAGTGGAAATTTGGCAATGACTGTTGGATATTTGTGTAGTAATGGAGATTAATGGTTCAGATGTCTACCATGATTACTTAAATAATATTTGGAGTTGTGGAGCAGTAAATATTATTGAGTTTGGTAGAGATGATTTTGGGTTACTTGGGAGGTCTAGAGAGGTGTTCGAGAGGTCCACGAGAGGTCCGCGAGAGGTCGGTTCGTGAAATCTGTCTCGCAGGAGTTATGTCTCGAACATACTATGCATAACCTCTCGAATGGAATTTGGCTTTATTTCTCGAAGGCATCATTTATCTCTCGAAGGCATGAATCTTTGTTGGTAATGTTTAATTACTTTGCATGTGAGTGTCTGTATTGGTATTTCTTGTTTTGCATGTTGACATGCACTTGAGATACTAAGATACTAATATATGTTTGTAATTAAATTACTTTACCTACACAGTTGTAGCCTTTACGTAGTGAAGGCTTCTTACCTCTCGAATATAGGAAGGCAAGGGAATACACCTCTCGAAGGCTTAACCCTTTGCTTTTCCTTTTTACGTAAAATGCTTTTCATGTTAGCATATATGTTGTTGTGCACGTGACTTTAATATTCTAGGCCGGATTGCATGTTCACATACATGCATCTGGAATATTAAATGAGTGGATATAATCACTTTGAATTATTTTACGTGCATGATAACATAATCTTACGTAAGTAATTCCAAAATCAGTTATATTTTCATATTTATCTTTGGGAGTTGGTTTTATAACTGCAGTAAACTTCCAAGTAACTTCTCCTAACAGTTAGAATTTATCTCTATAAATTCTGGGAATATTATCTGAAGAACGAGACAGATATAGAGAATATATCATATTAAAATATACATGCAATTGATTTGCATGAAACCTTGATATTTCACAGTCCTACAATTCTACAGGAAATTCTTGATCAAGCAACTTAAGAATTTCATTATCTTCTTGTATCCCATAAGATTAAATCTGGAACCCTGTTGCTTTGATAAGGGAGATTTAAAGCTTATAGGAAAGTGATTACACGCCTGAAGATACCAGATGATCCGGTTTTGTTCCCTTGTATTTCTGTATTATATTGTATCCTTTTGTATTACAGATATCAACAACATTTTTTCCAACAATCTATAAGCTTTAAATTTTCTAAACTTGTGATCATTGTTTTGTACTTCTTTTTGAAGACAAGATGTCAGGCGTGAAGCAATCGTTTCCGTTCACGGAAAAATTTCGGAATGTGAATTTCGAATTTGGTGGTAAGAATATGACTGTAATCACTTTTGGGTTTGTCATTTCTTTGTACAAGAAGATTTCATGCGGGTTTTGCATGATGTTCATGGCATGATATGTACATGCTGTGCATGTGGTTTAAATACATGCTATGAGAGTATGAAGTTTTATTTCTGTCTTCACTCAGAATCATGGGGCATTAATTATGCCAATATGATTAGTCAGATGTATAAAACTGGGTTCATAGAAATAAATCATGTTGTTAGCCGTGATTTATTTGGCACGTGGAAATTGTGTATTTTTCTATCGTGGATATACTGCATCAATGGCTGGAAGAGATCAAGGATAAAAGCATATACGAGTTGTAGGACGTAACCGGTACGGTTCTTTTATTTGTCTCGACCTCGGCATGAATGTAAGTTTTATTTTAATTACTTATCGGCTATGTTCTGTATCATGCCTAGAGATGATGCATGTGTTTCGTTTAAAGTTCTGCATAGCCTGATAATTACAAGGATTTATTTATGCATGTATATATAAATATTTTATATATGAGACTTTGTCTCGGTTGCATGCATGGTTGACTAGATACATGTTTTAAGTTGTATCTTGGTGTGCTGTAAATTGCAATTTTTGGTGTAATTTGGTGTTGCCAATTTTCTGGTATCATATGCATGGTTATTAAGTTGCATGATGATATTATATTCAATGAAATCTTTTTCAGTTTCATGCATGAATATAATTATTGGTATTCTAGCACAATAGAAAATTCTATCCTTTTGAAATCCTTGAAATAATTTTTATATATTTCTGGATGAGGCAGGAAGCCTTGAGAATATTTCTATATTTCTGGGTAAGGCAGATAGCTCTGGAAATATTTTTATATTTCTGGAAAAAGCATGAAGCCTTGAAATATTTGTTATATTTCTGATAAAGACAAAAGCCTTGGAAATATTCTGTAATATTTCTCTTTAAGGCATGCTGTAACTTTCATGCATGAGAAATGCATGATGATAAAATTCATAAATTTTATGAATATCTTTGACACAAGAATTCTCATACTGAGAATGTGTTAAAATTCTGAAAGCCAAAAGTTTACTAGTTTATCTAGTATGGAAACTGGGCAGTGAAAAGGAATTTTAAATTTAAGTCATGGATTATGATTTAAGTTGGTATGATTCTTCAGTTTAGAAGAAACATGAAAAGAGTAAGCTTAAAATCAAAATGATCTCTTCTCCAAGGTGAATGAATTTTCTGAATGGAGGAGGTTTATCAGTATAAGCTTATTCTCCAAAGTGAATGAATATTTCTGAGTGGAGAATGCTTATCAGTTTATTCTCCCAAGTGGATGGTAGTCCAAATAGAGGAGGTTTTAATTTTGATTTTAAGATATCACTCATTCTTAATAAGTTCTGCATGGTGATTGAAATTCTTGGTTATAGAATTTGCAGGAAATAAATATTTATTGACTAGTAACTTGAAAAGAGGGTTCCGGTATAATCAATTAAAATTTTACTAGTTGATAGAATATTAAAATTCTATCTATCATCATGTACTGTTGTCAAAGTGGATGACATTAAAAGGAATTTTGAAATACTTGAATAAACCATTAATTATGGTTTAGTATATTCAAGGGAAGATCTATTTTGACATGAACTTATTACTTTAGCTTCGGCATGCAAGGAAGCTAAGTGGCTAAGGAATTTATTTTTTGGAAATTTCGATTTAGCTGAAATTGATGTCACCTGATTTGTACACTGTGACAGTGAAGCTACACTGGCCAAGGATATAACAATGTTATATTGGCAAGTAAAGACACATCGGCTTGGTACATAGCTGTGTGCGGGAGATCTCATATAATTGTGTATCACTAAACTGTGTACGGTCCCGGTTTAATTTAGCGAATCCGCTTAACAAAGCTATGACAAGGGACATGGTTCAAAGACATCGGAAATGATATGGTGTGATAACCTATTATTAAATACATAGTTTTAATTGAAAGGCCTTACTATGTATTGATGATTATTTAGTACGGTAATTAACAACAAGACAATATCCTAGTTTAAGGATTGTACAAGGTTGTTAAGTACAAAATAATCTGAGGGATGGAAGAAACCCAACTCTAGTCGAGAGGTGAAGGAAAGCACAACTCACGCCTAAGTTATAACGTTAGGTCTTGAGTTCAATGTTGATGAGTACTTCATTAATCGGCTGCAAGTACTAATTGTATCCCTAAAGTCAGTACTTGGTTCTGCATTGTTGTAGGGATGAGTTTTACTCTTAACTGATCTTTTGAGAAAATGCATGATGCAGTGCATGATATAAAAGATTACCCTATGTGAGCATGAGGTGTGGCCGCTTCAAAGAGCTTAGGGTTTGGCTTGGGTATGTTCATTAATGGATACGGACACATGGCTTTTAAATAGTGTCAAGTTTTTTGAGTTGTTGTGACTGTAAAACTTGTGTGTATTTTACCTACATTTCTTCAAAGAGACTGCGTGGTTCAAGGCTCGTCCACCACTGCAATCCGAATTGATGTATCGCGTATTATACTATGTGAAAGTTCAATCTTTAAGACACTTTCATTTATGCATGAGTTTTGGATTTATCTTGGTACAACATTAATTTTTACTATACAAATAGAGGAGGACTGTTGGATATTTGTGTAGTAATGGAGATTAATGGTTCAGATGTCTACCATGATTACTTAAATAATATTTGGAGTTGTGGAGCAGTAAATATTATTGAGTTTGGTAGAGATGATTTTGGGTTACTTGAGAGGTCTAGAGAGGTGCTCGAGAGGTCCACGAGAGGTCCGTGAGAGGTCGGTTCGTGAAATATGTCTCGCAGGAGTTATGTCTCGAACATACTATGCATAACCTCTCAAATGGAATTTGGCTTTATTTCTCGAAGGCATCATTTATCTCTCGAAGGCATGAATCTTTGTTGGTAATGTTTAATTACTTTGCATGTGAGTGTCTGTATTGGTATTTCTTGTTTTGCCTGTTGACATGCACTTGAGATACTAAGATACTAATATATGTTTGTAATTAAATTACTTTACCTACACAGTTGTAGCCTTTACGTAGTGAAGGCTTCTTACCTCTCGAATATAGGAAGACAAGGGAATACACCTCTCGAAGGCTTAACCCTTTGCTTTTCCTTTTTACGTAAAATGCTTTTCATGTTAGCATATATGTTGTTGTGCACGTGACTTTAATATTCTAGGCCGGATTGCATGTTCACATACATGCATCTGGATTATTAAATGAGTGGATATAATCACTTTGAATTATTTTACGTGCATGATAACATAATCTTACGTAAGTAATTCCAAAATCAGTTATATTTTCATATATATCTTTGGGAGTTGGTTTTATAACTGCAGTAAACTTCCAAATAACTTCTCCTAACAGTTAGAATTTATCTCTATAAATTCTGGGAATATTATCTGAAGAACGAGACTGTGACACCCCAACCTCACATGGGCTGAGATAGCTAAAAACTTAACATAAAAGCTGCCAATCTCAACCAACAAACCAAACATAGCGGAAGCGAATTAAAACCTAAGGGCGTCATGCCACATCTAGGTATAATCACAGCCTAGATGCACAGGCTAAACACAAGAATAAACTAAGCTGTCATCTCATAAAACTGAAATAATAATAATCCTCAAAGTATGAAATCCATGATCATCCAAACGGGACCAAAGAACTAGTCAAGAGTATATCATAATATCTCAAGGCACACAGGCCCAAAACCAACATCTAAACAAGGTAGACTAAGACTACGCATCCTCATAAAAGAGAGAACTCTAGCGCGCTCGCGTAGACTACTCCATACCTGGAAAACACACAAAGAACCATTAGCAAAAGAATGCTAAGCAACCACCATTCACACCCGCAAAGAGGTATAGATATATAGTAAGGTTGTAAATAGGTTTACACACCCATATAGAATATAAACACCAACGAACTGTGCAATAGTTCAAATCAGATACTCAACAAGGATAAACTGAATGAATCATAAACCAAAACTCATTCAAGTAAAGCCGAAGTCCAAAGATAGAAAGATAAGACAACAACGAATCAAATCCAAGGTACTAACCGAACACAAGCATAAGGAATAATCAATAGAATGAACAAGGACTCATATCTCAAGAACCGAAAGGAAACCCAACAACAACCACCAAGCATCATACTAAACCCAAACCCAAACTCAAACCGAATGCACAAAGGCAAAGCTCACTCACAGGGGTAATGAACCCAATCACAGGGGTAATGAACCCAATCACAGGGACCGTAGTCCAATCACAGGGACCGAAGTCCAATCACAGGGGTGAATCGACCCAATCACATAGCAACCCAATCACAGGGGTAGCGAACCAATCACAGGGGCAATGGCCAATCACAGGGACCTAAGTCCACGGGTAATAAACCAATCACAGGGGTAATAACCCAATCACAGGGGTAATGAACCCGAATACAAACAATGATAGCACAACAAGTGCATCCACAATTCCAACGATATCAACAAGCCAACAACTCACAAGCATACTCCGACATCATCCCAAAACAACCAAACAAAGTGTTCATCTCATCTATGAACACCAACAAACTCCCAGATAGAAAGAATATCAAGAATCAATAGACCAAAGGGTACAAAAGGGGAAACTAAAGACATGAATAAATCTCCAAGATAAGGCAATAAATATCCAACAAGAGACATGGATAAATACTCCAAAAGCATGGTAAAATACCCAACAAGACAAACCAACAATACTCAGAAACAAAGGAGAAACAACAGACAACAACATCACAAAGCAGTCTCTGGGATCGAATTTCCAGACACCTTGCGGACCACACAAACGGTCCACACACCTCCGTCCGCCCTCCGCAAGGAGGGAACGGACCTCCTCAACAACACCACTCCGCCAACCCTACCGCCTTGGCCTTGCGGATCACCTCGGCGGGCTACATTATTCCGCCTTGGTCCTCCGCAAGGTCAAACAACATCCCAGATTCCAGAGAGGCTAAGCAGACACGCAAGAAATGTTCCAGAGAGTATCAGACAGCATCAACATTTCATACAATTTAGAGGCCAAAACATGGAAATCCAAACCATCAATGATCATACAACACTAACCAAAAGATCAAGATGACATCCAACAAAAGAATCAACAAGATAGGCTAATCACAAGGGATTTTCAGGATTTCCAATCCACCAAATAATATCAAATAGATTAGGAGTGAATGAAAATAGTTTGATGGACATGGATGGTTACCTTGAATAGCTTTATCCCACTCCAAGAAGCCCTAAGCAAGATCACAAAGCCCCACCTTCACCTTGATCATCTTTTCCCAAAGAACCCCAAAAGAACTTTGTAAGAATATGCTTAAAGACTATTATAAACACACAATGCAAGATGGATCCTATGATAGATGAACTTACCCACTCCTAAGCAACCATAAAAGAGCAATCTTGACTTGAAAGCTTGTAGGAAAATGGAGATCAATTTTGGAAGGAATTGAAGAAGGAAATGGCGTGTGGGAGTGTAGGGAGAGAGAGGAAGAGGAGTGAAAGCTTTTAGGTTATTTGATCATCAAAATATATACTAGGATACATACAATATTGAGTGTAAGACTTTATTAGGAATTGGGCTTGAGCTTATATTATAATGGTCACAAGAATTAATTATATATATATATATTCAAGACTAGCAACATGGGCTAAATAATCACCCCTTATAATTAATACAAGAATTAATATAAGAAAGCCCATAGGAATGTCTTAGGACTAATATATATATATCATATAATGTAAGATCAATAAATTGGGCTTGTAGGAATATTTAATTACAAATAGTAAGGGCTCAAATTGAATAAAATCCCTTACAAGAATAATTCAATTAATTGGGCTCTTGAATATAATAATTAAATCAAGCTCATGGGCATATATATATATATAAGAGTATATATATATACATCAAATTGAAAGGATTAGCCCCATTAGAAATTAATTAAATTGCCCAAGGAATTAATTAACGGTTTGAAAGGCTTGAACGAATTTACGGGGTGTTACAGAGACAGATATACAGAGAATATATCATATGAAAATATACATGCAATTGATTTGCATGAAACCTTGATATTTCACAGTCCTACAATTCTACAGGAAATTCTTGATCAAGCTACTTAAGAATTTCATTATCTTCTTGTATCCCATAAGATTAAATCTGGAACCCTGTTGCTTTGATAAGGGAGATTTAAAGCTTATAGGAAAGTGATTACACGCCTGAAGATACCAGATGATCCGGTTTTGTTCCCTTGTATTTCTGTATTATATTGTATCCTTTTGTATTACAGATATCAGCAGCATTTTTTCCAACAAGGACTCTATCTACTTGCTGACTGACCAACTAGAAGAATCTAAAAGAGGGTAGTAATCTAATAGAAAGGGTTAAAGTAAGGAAGCGCTCTACACCAGAACCTACTGGGAATGTTCTTGAAGTTCCAACAGTAGAAGGAACTAGAGGAGAAATTGGTACCCCACAAGAACCTACTAGAAGAACTTTATTTGTTGATCAGGAAGCACTAACCATGATCAAAGCTTCAATTGATGAGAAGGTTAAACAGATGGACATATCCATCAGAGAGCACTAAGATCAAAGATGAGTTCTTAGACCTTCACAAATTAGAGAGGGCAGTAGTGATTTCCCTAGAAGACCAAATCACTAAGCTTGGGGCAGTATTCCAAAATGCTCAATTTGAATTGGCCAAGCTTAGGACCTTAGTCAAGAATTTCACATAAACAGCTTTAAAGGAGAAGGAAGAATTATCTCAAGTGAAGAGCATTGTTTCTAGAATGTCCAGAGATTTGGTCATCTATGAAAAGGAGAATCAGATGAGGCACAACGAAACTACTACCAAAGCTAGACATGATCGTTGACATGTTCATTTGTGATGATGTCAAAAGGGGGAAATAAGCAGAAAGATGCTACGGAAAGGGATTTCCGTTCCAGTTGATCACCCTTCCAAGCTGAGGAGAGTGAGTAGAGGAGAATGAAGAAACAATAGTAACTTGCCATTAATGAGCTGCCCTCCAATAGCTTTCCATTAAGGCTAATGACCAACCAGTTTCCAAGGGGGTCCAAAATGACTACCATTTAACGGGTTAAATCGACCACTTGAAACCATGTAGTCAAATAGTGAGTACCGAGAGGCCGAGCAACTACTAAGTACTTATCTAGCTATAAAACCTACAATGTTAATTTAGTGACAAAATATAAGGTGCATTCCCGCTAGCGGGAGACCAAATCATATGCCTATTATACCTATCCTAAGTACTTAGTTTCCTATAGACTCTCCCCCGTCCTAACACCGTCCCCATACTCCAATGATCTTCCAACTTTCAAGTTCCAACCCTAGGCTGACCGGCCTAACCAGAGCACCTTGCTCCCGTAGCCAACCGGCCCCTCCTTTCGTTTGAGATAAAAGTATGGGAGACAAATCCCAGTCGTTAAAAAGTGGGAGCATGAAAGTCAGACCCCCATCATTCAATAGGCGTCGAAGGGTGCTACATGGTCCTAAACACATGCATTAGACCCCCAAAATGCTAAGTTTTTAATTCGACCACCCAACTCCTCGACTGCTAACTTCTCGTTGACTGACTCCATGTTTTCTCACCATTGACTCCTCACTTGCTAAATTTTCACTCCTTATATTTCACCATAACACCAAGTTCCTCGCCGACCACTTGACTCCTTGCCCACTAGCTCCATGTGTTTTTCCCATCGCTTTAACTCATCAACTGTTACTTCTTGTTGACTTCTTGACTCCTTGCCTTGTTAGTTATTGCCTTGTTAGTTATTGGCGACTACTCGTCGACTGACTCCTTACCCTTCGACTCCTAAGCGCCATATGCTACAAACAAAATTTGAATCAAGATATAATCATGGAAATTCTTAAAAGGCTACCTGTGAAGTCTATATTATAATTAAGGTGTGTTTCATAAGCTGGGCATGCTTTAATCTCATCTCTAGAATTTGGCAAATTACATCTAAATTTTCATTCAAAATTGGAAAATAAGATCATGACATATAGCAGTTTAAATTGTATTATTAGCCATATGTCCTTGTTTTCTATTACAGAAAACAAGCAATCATCATTTCGCAAGTTTATTACATATGACCACTCAGTCTTAATCCCTGAAGGTGGTTTCGAATTTTTAGGTTCTTGCAATGGGCTCTTTTGTTTCCGTGCTAAACTGTATAGAATAATCATTTGGAACCCTTCATCAAATGGAAACCTAAAGACAATCCCAAATGTCTGGTCTTTGGATTTGGGTACAATGAGCGTAATGATGACTACAAGGATTTTTATGCTTATTATGCTGACAATGGTAATGAGAATGTGGTTTTGGTGTACAATTTTAAGCATGGGTCATGGAAAAGAAGTGAAAGAGGGTTTAATAGTGGGTTTGTTAATCCCAGAATTGTTATGTTTGTGAGTGGTAGTCTCAACTGGTGCAACAACAACTTAGATGCCAGTGACTAGAATTTGAACATAATTTCTTTTAACTTAACCACTGAAACTACCAAAGTTATAGCATTACCTAGCCATGAACATGGGGCTGCTATTTGTATAAGTGAATCAAGATGAATGTTTTTTGTAGGTTTTCATCACAAACGTCAAATGGAAATTTGGGTGATGAATGAGTATGGAGTTGAAGAATCTTGGACTAAACTAGTCTGCAATTCAAACTTACCAGTTCATCATCCACTTCCCCGGGGTTTAGAGAACTCTACATACATGGCTATATGTAATGCTAAACTCACAATTGCACATGTTTTTTAAAATGGTGATATTCTAATGATGGTTAGGCATGAAGCTCCATACTCCATAGGCATAATACTAAAAGGGGTAGAATTTTAATATCCCCTATGCTCTTGGTTATATGGTAACTAGTTATGTGGAGACCCTTGTTTCACCAACCTTTATCAGTCTGTAAATGATGATTGATGAAGTGGATTGGCTACTAGGCAGTCAACAACACCAGTCTTAAGTTAATTGTTCATGTTGATGGATGGTATACTAGGTTGACCGGGTGGACCACACTCAAGACTATTGTTGTTGACCACCTTGTAGCCAACCCACTTCATCAATCATCATTTACAAACCAATCATGGCTGGTGAAACAAGCTAAGGGTATCCACATAACTAGTTACCGTATAACCAACAACATAGGGGATATTAAAATTCTTAACCCTTTTACCATTAGGCCTATGGAGCTTTAGCTGATGCCAAACCATCATTAGAATATCACCATTTTCATAAACATGTGCAATTGAGAGTTTAGCATTACACATAGCCATGTATGCAGTGTTTTCTAAACACCGATGAAGTGGATGATGAACTGGTAAGTTTGAAATGCATACTAGTTTAATCTAAGATTCTTCAATTCCATACACATTCATTACCCAAACTTCCATTTCACGTTTGAGATGAAAATCTACAAAAAGCAATCTTCTTGATTCACATATACAAATAGCAGCCTCATGTTCATAGTTGGGTAACGCTATAGCTTTGGCAATTTCAGTGGTCAAATTGAAAGAAATTATGTTCCATTCCCAGTGGTTGTCATCTATGTTTTTGTTGCACCAATTGAGATTACCACTCACAAACAGAGCAATTCTAGGATTAACAAACCCACTACTAAACCCTCTATCACTTCTTTTCCATGACTCATACTTAAAATTGTACACCAAAACCACATTCTCATCACCTTTGTTAGAATAATAAACATACAAAACCTTGTAGTCATCATTATGCTCATAGTATCCAAATCCAAAGTTGCTCATGTAGCCCAAACGGCAAACATCTAGGATTGTCTTGAGGTTTCCATTTGATGAAGGATTCCAAATTATTATTTTATATGGTTTAGCACGAAAACAAAAGAGCCCATTCCAAGAACCCAAAAAATTGAAACCACCTTTAGGGACTAAGAGTGAGTTATCATATGTAATAAGCTTGTGAAATGATGATTGCTTGTTTTCTGTTATAGAAAACAAGGACATATAGCTAATCCAATTTACACTACTATATATCATGATCTCATTATCCATTTTTGAATGCAATGACAATTTAGATGCAATTTGGAAAATTCTAGAGATGAGATTAAAGCACGCCAAGCTTTTGAAACATACCTAAATTGGAATAGAGACTTCACAGCAGCCTATTAAGAATTTCCATGATTATATCTGATCTTGATTCAAATTTTGTTGTGGCATATGGTGCTTAAGAGTTAGGAGTAGTGAACGACATCTTGATTGTGTGTCTCGGATTACAATTCCTTATTTATCTAAAAACAAAAAAAAAACAATTATTTATATAGAACTCCCATCCTTCCCGCTATTCACAAGAAATTTGAATGTCAGACAAAAGGAATAAATGAAAAAATCATACAAATATACAAAAATATTTGAATTGCTAGTGTTACATCATTGATTAATTTCAGTATGATATTATCATAGAATTAATTTATTTAGTTTGGAATTAATTACTGATAAGAATAAATGAATATTTAATTTTTAATTAACTACTAATAAGAGTTTTTTTAAATGAAATTATCCAAATACTAAACATACCTAAGTTGTTATTATCATCACTTATATGAACTTCTATATACCCAGACAACTAAACTTAATATTATAAAAAAAAATTTAAATTGTCAGTAACTTCATTCAAATTGCAGTAAATAAACTAGACACATAAAACGAGATGGAAGATGTGCATCATTTATAATCAACATTATCTTTACTTACTTTTTTTTTTTTGAAAAAATCTTTACTTACTTATACACTTCACTTATTTTTATATCCTTTTCACCCACCTACCAAAACCATCTACCACCACCTACCTAGCTCAACTATCACTATTTCCTATTTTCGTCTAATATAATCATATTCGTTTTAAGCACCATGACCTATTTATTGATTCCTACTACCACGTACCTATTTAATCCATCCCCAACTATCAACACCCCACAACTGTCTACTTACTTACCCATTACTGCATATGCATTTATGGTATTCATATTTCTTATACTTGTTTTACCATTATGTCTCTAACTTAATCCCATCTACCTACACAGAATGCCACAACAACCTACATAGCTACAATATTACTTGATATTTTCATCATTTACCACTACATTTTTATTGCTTTGTGAATAAAATAATGTAATGCCAATTAATTTCAAATTTTATAGATTTACAAATAAAAGAATGCAATGCCAATTAATTTCAAATTTCTAATGAAAATGAAAACATCAAATTTTTTGAGAAGTTGGAGAGAGAATTGTAATAGAAGAGCCCAAAATTAAAGCTATTTGAAGTCTGGTAGTGGTTTATATCTCTTTCTCACTTTTAATTGCCGATAAACTAAGTAACCAAAATTTAGGAAAAATAGAAAATGTATTCAATAAAATATGTTTCAAAATGAATGTGCCCATGTTTTCCAAATTTCAATTTCTTTACAAAGAAAACAATTTTTTTGTGGTTGTTCAAATTGAAAACATAGATCTACACTTCTCAGACAATTTTCAAAGTCTTATAGCTAGCAAAAGGAATGAGATTAAGATTACCTTCTCAATCTAAGGAGTTTCGATGACAGCAGAAGAAATCGGGTTGATAGATGTATTGCCACCATGTTTTTCAATCAAGAGATGAGAGTCTAAAGAGATTGAGAGCGAGAGAGGGGATTAAAGTGAGAGGAGTCTTGAGAGAGAGTATTTCAATGCTTAGAGAGAGGTGGGCGTGTAGAGGGGGAAATGGTAAAGAGCATATAAATTGTTAGGGTTAGACATTTAAACTGGAGGAAATTGGGCGGGCTGACAAAAACAAATTCCATTTAGAGAAATGAGCCTATTTGCTTTCCATTTAGAAAAGGTATAGAGTATAAATAATGGAAATATATGAAATGGAAATGGAGGAATAAGAGAGAGGATTTTGGTGTAGGGAGAAAGAGGGGATGGTAAACATCACATAAATTGTTAGGGTTAGACATTTAGACGGGAGGAAATTGGGCGGGCTGATAAAAAAAAATTCCATTTAAATAATTGGGCCTATTAGTTTTCTATTTAGAAAACGTAAAGAGTAGAAATATATGAAATAGAAATGGGGGAATAAGAGAGAGGATTTTGGTGTAGAGAGAGGGGGGAGGGTAGAGTGGGGGAAATGGTAATGAGCATATAAAGGGTTAGGATTAGATATTCAGAGTTGGAGGAAATTGGGTAAACCAACGAAGAAAAAATTTCATTTAGTTAATTGGGTCTATTTGTTTTCAATGTAGAAAATGTAAAGAGTATACAACATGGAAATGTAGGAAATGTTAATGGGAAAAAAATTGTCCATACTAAGTAGTCCTTAAAGTGTATTTGGTTCACCTAATAGATTTTCGAGGAAAAAGAATAATATTCAAGAGGGAATCAAAAAGCAATAAGATATAGAATAGGAATATAATTATATTCCACTATTTGGTTTTTGGAAGAAATATATTTTAGGAATTGTATTAATTTCTTGGTTCATTTTAGAAATAGAAAATCAAGATATTGAATAAGAATTACATTCCACCATTATCCTTACTTATACACATTCACTTCACTTATTTTTATATCATTACCTTCACTCACCTACCAACACTTCTAGCTACCACCACCTACCTACCTCAACAACCACTATTTCCTATTGTCCTCTAGTATAATCATATTCTTTTTACTCACCATGACCTATTTATTTATTCTTACTACCACCTACCTATTTAATACATCCTCAACTATCAATATCCCACAATTGTCTACTTACTTACCCATTACTACATATGCAGTTATTTCATTCATATTTCTTTTACTTGTTTTACCACTATTTCTCTAACTTAATCCCATCTACTTACAGACAAGGCCACAGCATAACATATATATAGATATACATACACACACACACACACACACACACACACACACACACCCACACATATATATATATAGGATCCTGTGAAACAATTGTCTTAGGTGAGAAATATGATGAAATTGTATCCAAAGATTGAGTTCAGATCAAGGATCCAAAATGGAGATTTAAAAAAATGTGGTGGCATTATTGTAATTTTGTGTAAGTAAGTTTATATTTTTTTTGCCTTCTAGTGCATATTTTTCCTTCTTCCAGTGCACATTTTTATGCCATATAGTGCACATTTTCCCTTCTTCTAGTGCACATTATTATGTCATACAGTGCACATTGTTCCTTCTTTCAGTGCACATTGTTATGCCATATAGTGCACATTTAACATTTTCCCTTCTTCCAATGCATATTGTTATGTCATACAGTGCTCATTGTTCCTTCTTTCAGTGCACATTGTTCCTTCTACCAGTGCACATTGTTGTGCCATACAGTGCACATTTTTCCTTCATCTAGTGCACATTTTTATGACACATAGTGCACATTGTTGTGCCTTCCAGAGCTTTTTTTTTAATTGTAGATGACGAACTTTTTTTAAAAGATCAATTAATCTTGATCACTAATTACTAATTTGAGTTTAATATTGTTTGTTGGTTTATTATTTATGGTCGTTTATTATTTGTGATGATGATCCTATATTAAATTTAATTTTTTCAATAATTGTTTCACACGTTTGTTCCTTTAGTACACATTTTTTGCCTTCTAGTGCACATTTTCCCTTCTTCTAGCGCACATTATTGAAGTTCGTAGGTGGCAAATTTTTTTTTAATCTACGGCTGAGATTTTATCTCACTTCTCACCTAGGACTTCTATTTCATCCGAACCCCTTCCTATATATATATGAATATAGAATTTGGATCTAGTGAGACCACCAGATTGTGAGATTCAATCTTGGTCATTCATTTTTTTTATTTAACTTGTCAGATTGAATGTGTGTTTTTTAACCCATTTTACGCTGATGTTTAATATTGTGGGGGTTGTTATGTCTTTTTTATTGTTTATTATTTTATTACCATTTTTAATTCATTATTTTAGTAGTACCATGTGCTTTTGGTATTTCTATTTTGTCAGCAGTTTCCTTGTGCATTTTGTCTCCAGTCGTCACTCTCTGTCTAGACGTCATCTCTGTCGTCGTCATGTGTGCATTCTGGGGAGAAGCTTCATGACTAACTCTTCCATAAGGCGGTCTAAGCGGAGTAGGGTGAATTCCTCCGATGATGTTCAAGGTATTTCGTTTTTCAATTTTTTTTCCGTTATTTTGTGTGTAAGGGTCTTGGGATGGGTTTCCGACGAGGTGTTTGGATGTTGGGCGACAATGTTCGTGTGAGGCGGGGTTGTTGATTCTTTATTTTTTCGTTTTCCGGCAATGTGCATTTTTTAAATTTTTTTATTTATTTATTTTTTTTTGTTTTGGGCTTGGGTTTCCGACTTTTAGTGTATGCATGCACACATTACTCAGATTTCTGCACACGATCGTCATCATAATTGCACACACCTACGAATATCCTAACAATTTAAAATAATCGCTCTAATCACAACATTCGTAATTTTGATTTCATAGACCTTCGAATACACAACACAAATTACAACAATACACAAAACATGCAAAACCCTTGTTTTTTATTTCATCGTAATTTTCACAAAATTCCCAAGTAAAATGCACATTGCTACCAAATACAAGCACTGGTATTGCACACGCCTAACACCATGAACGCATGCACTTACCAACCAACAAAAAATTAAAAGTTCAGAACATACTTACCGGCAATGTTGTCTGCCATTAATGAAACATGGACGTATGATATCCTTTCTTCTCATTTTCTCACGGTTTTTTTGTTAACATCACACAAAAAATCACAAAAATAGATACTGGGCTACCATGATTAGGATCCCTTAACATATGAAAATTATTATATATCATTTATTTCGATTACCAAAGACCATAATCAAATTACAATTCCATCCTTTTCAATTAATTTTCTCCTAATATAATTGATATTTTAATATCTCCTAACCATTCATTACAATTTTATAGATGGTTGATATGAGATCTCATGATCTCATCTAATAGGGTGGTCTCTTGGGTTTTTTACACAAATTTTACAGCCCGTAAGGGCAGCTCAAGTGGTAAGAGCGTTACACCTGCAGTCGAGAGGTCGTTGGTTCGAACCTCAAACCCTTGGGTTTGAGCCGGTCAGCTATGGGTAACCTAGGCTGGTTTACCTCCTTGTGGTCCTTTGCCGGCTAGGGTCACAAGGCGAGGGTTTTACTCACATACTCACATAGTGAGGAGTGAAAAAAAAATACGGTGGTCTCATAGGATCCAGCCCCTATGCATATATATACATACACACACACACACAGAGAATTGTAACAAAAAATAACCCAAAAAAGTTATAATTTGGGTGTATTAAGTAAGCAAAATTTAGGAAATATAGAAAATGTATTCAATAAATTAAAATATGTTTCGAAATGAATGTGTCCATGATTTCCAATTTCAATTTCTTTATAGCGAAAACAATTTTTTTTTTTTTTTTTTGTAATCTAAATGGAAAACATAGATCTACACTTCTCAAAAAATTTTCAAGTCTTATAGCTAGCAAAGGAGATGAGACTAGAGATTACCTTCTCAATCTAAGGAGTTTCGATTACGATGGAAGAGATCGAGTTGATAGATGTATCGACACCTTGTTTTCAATCGAGAGGGTGGAGGGGGAAATGGAAAGGGAGGATTAAAAGAGAGGATTTTGGTGCTTAAAGAGAGAGAGGATGGAGGGGGGGAAATGGTAGCGAGCATATAAGGGATTCGGGTTAGACATTTGGAATTGGAGGAAATTGGGTAGGCATATGAAAAAAATTCCATTTAGAGAATTGGGTCTATTTATTTTCCATGTAGAAAAGGTAAAGTGTTAGTGTTTAGCCTGTAAAGCCCATTTTTGTAACTAGCAAATTATTATGGAAATAGGTAGATTAGAACTTAGTGTTGCTGGTTTGTGAGCTAACTGAAGATCCGGTGAAACCGAACCTGCACCAGAGGTGTCCAAAATCTACTGCTTGATAACTATTTTACAGCTAGCTAAGTAGTTGTCTTAATTGAGGTGTTTTACAAGTCTATCCTTGTTTGATTGAGAGATCTAACGGTTAAAGATCTATTCTCTCAATTAAACCTCTAGGGTGAAAGGGTAATTTGACTTACAAGAAAATATCATGTTATTACACTCACGCATTTCAGAGGATGAGAACGTAATATTGTATATATTAACAACAATAATTACATAGTCTGATGAGGTGAATATATATGTACAACAGAGGTATAGAGACAGTAGGATATTAAATCATAGTATAACTCTAAGTCATAGAGTCCTAATACTCCCCCTCAAGCACAGGGCAGACAAGCCACCTGTAGCTTGTCACGGAGAAAAGCAAACCGAGGTCCAGGAAGAGCTTTGGTGAAGATGTCAGCAACTTGATCCTTTGTAGAGATAAAGTTCACCTGAATGTCACCTGCTGCCACCTTGTCACGAACAAAGTGATAATCAATTTCTACATGCTTGGTGCGAGCATGAAAAACTGAATTGGCACTCAAATACGTGGCACCAAGATTATCACACCACAGCTTGAGAATAGAGACACCTGTAATAGAAAGCTCTCGTAGAAGAGAAACCACCCACGTAACCTCTGCACACACATCCGCTAGAGCCTTATACTCAGCCTCAGTAGAAGACCGAGCAACAGTCCTCTGCTTCTTGCAGACCCAAGAAATCAAATTAGACCCAAGAAACACAGCAAACCCACTTGTGGACTTCCTGTCCTCAGGACAACCAGCCCAATCCGAATCTGAAAAAGTATGCAGCTCCCGAGAAGACGAAGACCGAATTCGCAGACCAAGAGAAAGAGTACCTTTCACATACCTCAAGACCCGTTTCAGTTGTTCCCAGTGTTGAATGGTCGGAGCATGCATATGCTGACATAATAAATTGACCGGGAACGAAAGATCTGGGCGTGTGACAGTGAGGTATTGTAAAGCCCCAGCAATACTCCTGTATCTGGTCGGATCATCAAAGAGCTCTGCCTGAACAACAGCAGACTGAGTTAAAGAAATAGGAGTAGACAGAGGCTTACAGTCAGACATACCCGCACGCCGAAGGATATCACCCATATACCGCTGTTGAGAGAGCAACAACCCATCACTGCACTTGACAGTCTCAATGCCAAGAAAGAATCCAGGCTCCCCTAGATCCCGAATCTTAAATGTAGCAGACAATTTCTCTAATAAAGAAGACACAGAAGCCTGATTACTGCCCATAACAAGTATGTCATCAACATACACCAACACAAACATAAAGTCAGATGCCACAGAATAATGAAAAAGATAGACATCAGTTTTGGAAGCAGCAAAACCCACTGATAGCAGAAAATTATGGAGACGAGTAAACCAAGCCCGAGGTGCCTGCTTCAAACCATACAAAGAACGCTTCAACAGACAGACATGGTTAGGATATTGAGAGTCAGTATAACCAGGCGGTTGAGACATGTAAACCGTTTCAGATAAATGGTCATTCAGAAATGCATTATGAACATCTAATTGACGCACCACCCAGCCAGAAGAAATAGCTAAGGAAAGAAGCAACCTGACTGTAGTGGGCTTGACAACCGGACTAAACGTGTCAAAGAAATCTTGACCAGGAACCTGATTAAACCCCTTGGCCACTAATCTGGCTTTGTACCTTTCAACTGAGCCATCAGCCTTCCGCTTAGTCCGAAACACCCATTTACAACCGATGACATTTACACCTGAAGGTAGAGCTGTCAAAACGAGCCCAACCCATCGGGTTGGGCCCGTTTACCCGTGCTTTTGGACGGGTTGGGTCGAAGAAATCCCAACCCGTCCCGTATTCGGCCCGGCCCGTATAACCCGTGTGGGAATACGGGTTATACGGGTTGGCCCGTGGGTTATACGGGCCAACCCGTATAGCCCGTATTCCCACCCCCACCCGCACCCCAACACTCCCCCCACCCTCAAATATATTGTGTAAATGTATTAATATTTTAAAATATTGTTGCTAACAAGATTTGAACCCTTGACCTTTCACATAACTTACGACAATTCAACCCAACTATGCAAAGGACCTTTGTTGAACATCTTTATATACAGATATATTTATTTAGATCATTCAAGCATTATATATAATTTTTTTATATTATATTTATTACAAGTATTAATTAATTAATATATTTAATTGTATCTTTATATTAATATTAATATATAATTTATTAATTTATTTATCTTAAATTTATTTATTATTAGTATTAATGAATGCAATTAATTGTATCTTTATATAAATATTAATATAAAATTTATTAATATAAGTTTATTACTAGTATTAATTAATACAATTAATTGTATCTTTATATAAATATTAATATAAAGTTTATTTATAAAATTAAAATGTAATTATATTTATTTATATATATGTGTGCATGTATGTGTAGTGTGTGTATAATTTGTATATATATAAATATACATGGTGTTTGTTCAAAAGGTTTGATGTGCTTGGTTGGAAATGGTCTTAGTTCTCAATTAAGAGGTTAGGGGTTCAATTCCTATCTTATACAAATAAAGAGTTTTAATAATATTAATTCAAAAGATTAAAAAAAAAAAATTAACGGGCTGGCCCGTTTAGCCCGTCAGCCCGGTCTACACGGGTTGGGTTGGCCAAATCCCAACCCGTGGGAAAACGGGCCAGCCCGTCCCGGCCCGTTTTCCGACCAACCCGAGACGGGCCAGCCCGTATGGGCCGGGCTGGCCCGTTTTGACAGCTCTACCTGAAGGAGCAGGAACCAAACACCAAGTCTGATTATGCAGGAGCGCATTAAACTCTTGATCCATAGCCTCACGCCACTCCAAATGCTTAACAGCCTGAGAATAGCAAGTAGGATCAGAAGGAGAAACATCAGCAACCAGGGCAGCAGGAGGACCCTGAGAGCGACTCCTAGTAGCCATAGCATGAGTGCGAGTGGTGGATTTAACCGTCTTGCCACGAGGTCTGCCACGAGGCCTAGCAGTAACTACCGCATCAGCCACAGCAGCTACCCCCGAAAAACATACATGTTTTGTTCGTCGAGAGTAACCGGCCGGCCGGCAAGGGTGAGTTCCTCAACAATTACCTTCGCACGCCCTATATAGTCAGCAATGGATAGATCACCTTGCCGGAGTCCATGAAGCTGCCAGTAAGGTTGAAGACGCGAGCACGGGTAGAAGACGCAAGAGCTTGAGTTATGGCTTCCCAAAGCAGACGGCTCGTGCGGCAGCCAACAGCAAGAGGCATGACTTCATCGGAAAGGGAAGACACCAACATGGAGAACAACGACTGATCCTGACGACGCCACGCTATGTACGCCGGATTCGGAGTTGGCAGAGAATCCGCAGATGTCGCCGGCAGAGTGGTGGCAGGCGCAGGTAGAGTTCCGTCGACAAATCCCATGAGGTCATGACCAACAAGAAACGGCACGACAAGGGTTCTCCAAAACAAATAATTTTTATACGTAAGCTTGATGCTAATGTAATGATGAGTCGTGGACAACGAGCTCATAGTGGCCGAAACAGAAGAGATGGCCGCATCCAAAACAGTACGTTCAGACGAATTAGCAGAAGAAGCAGCCATTAGAACGTAACCTAGGCTTAGCTGATACCAGATGAGAACGTAATATTGTATATATTAACAACAATAATTACAGAGTCTGATGAGGTGAATATATATGTACAACAGAGGTATAGAGACAGTAGGATATTAAACCATAGTATAACTCTAAGTCATAGAGTCCTAATACAGAGTATAAAACCTTTAGAAAAGGTAGTTATAGAGAGATAATGGAGAATTAATTGAAAATTTCATTTCTCTACTAGAATTCACAAGATAAACTTTGAAGATCTCTCTCTCTCAAGATATTCATTGATGAACTGAGTTACATTGATCTTGAAGAAAACACTGAAGATTTACATCGCTACTTGACGACCGTACTCCATGTTAACTCTAGTGGAGCGATGGGTGAATCACTAACTTTAAGAAGATTCTAAAAGGTTTCAATCGTCGTGGTCAAGGTCATAACAATAAGAATCAAAGGAATAGTAATGATTCTACTCTTGGTATGAAGTTCACACAAAAATCAAACTCATCTGGATCCAAGTCTACATAATCTTCTCAATCTGGACAGTCTAGAAACTCCTCTTCAAATGATTTCAAGAACTCGGACAAAGGTATTAGATGTTGTGAATGTAAAGGTTTTGGTCACATACAATCCGAATGTGCTATGTTTTTGAAATAGAAGAAGTCATTGGGAGTTATCACATGGAGCGATGATGAAAAAGAGGATACTGATCAACCTGAGTTCGAAGATGAAGAAAAACTGTCTAGAAATATCATGGCATTCACTGGTCGAAGTACTGTTCAATCATACTCTGGAACAGAGGGTTATGAGTCATCGGATGATTTCGAAGAAAGACAAAGTCAACTGGAGAAGGAACATACTAAACTTCTTGCTAAGTGGGATATATTTTTGAAAGAAAATAGAACGTTGAATGGTCAAATCCAGATTTATGAAGATTCATTGAAGAAATTAAATGTTGAAATATCCATGATGGATGACTTGATTAACCATATTTGAATTCAAGAAGGAAAGCTATCAAAGGAATTATAATATTTACAAAAAAAAATGTTGGATTGAGGGATGCAAACTCTATGCTGGATGAGATTTTAGGATCTGGCAGGAAAGATCACATTAAGACAGTATAAGCATATAAAAAGGATCAATTAAAATTTGGTCAACTAACATTTGTCAAAAGAACTAGTGGAGTCTCTACTAAAACTACAAGTCATACAGTGCTATACAGTAAAGAAGAAGAGTGAGACAGTATGTTCTTACTTGTCATTACTGCCACCAGAAAGGACATATTCATCCTGAGTGTTTTTTTTTCTATATATAAGATCAACGGCACGAAATGTACAAAAAGAAGGATATAACACCATTCAAGCGACAAGTATGGATTAGGAGATCAAATGTGATTTATTACTCTACTAATGTCTTTTCTACTACATCAATAGAGCCAAGATGCTATTTCGACAATGGTTGTTCAAGACATACGCCAGGAAATAGCATAAACCTAAAATTTGTTAAACCAAGCAAAGGGACAATCAGATTAGGAATGATTTTAAAGGAAAAATCATTGGACAAGGGATCTTGAGTGTACATGGTTTACCACATTTGGATGATGTACTATTGGTTTAAGGAGTTCATGCCAAATTATAAGCATAAGCCAACTTTGTGATCATAATTGGAAATTCTATTTCAACAAGAACAAATGCAGTGTTCTGGACAACTCCAATCAGATTGTAATGGAAGGTACAAGATCTATAGATAATTGCTATATTTTAACTAACGATCTTTCTTGTTTTAGGACTAAGATAAATGATGTGGACCTATGGCATAAAAAATTGGGACACGTGAATTATCGAGATATGAAGAAAATTATCAAGTTAGATGCAATTCGTGGTGTTCCAAAATTGAGAATTGATACAGATGGAGTTTGTGGAACTTGTTTAGCCAGAAAAAAAAATAGAACACCCCACAAGTCCATCAAGACCATCACTACTAATCGGTGCCTACAACTTGTTCATGTAGACCTTGTCAAGACCAACTCAAACTGGAAAACATTGTAGGTAAGAAGTATATTTTGGTACAAGCATCTAATAAATGCAAAGAATTATAATATCATGTCATAAAGAAAAGGTCAAATAAATTGAAGTACAAGATGAAAAAATAGCATTATTGTTTTAGTTATTATACCACTTTTTGTTTGTTTGTGTTTTTTTTTAGGTATTATTTTTATTTATTTATTTCTTTTTACAAGTGACAACCTTGAAAAGAAGAGGAACTCGTGACTAAAGTTTGGGATCCGTTGACCACTACTTTCCGCCACAGTATGCTTTTTAAATTTATTTGTTGATTTAAAAAAATGGTTGTTGTTTTACTATGAGAAATTTTCACTTTTGGTCCCACAATTATGGAATCATTTTCACATTTGGTCCTTAAGTATTAAAATTTTTAAATTTGATCCCACGACTTTTAAATCCTTACCACATTTGGTCCTTTTGATCAAAATCTGGCCACCGGTCCGACGAGGATATAAAGGAAAAAATTTCCATTTTAACTTTTTTAATTCATTTTTCCCCCAAATCTCTTTGTTCGACATTTTTTCCCAACCCGCCGCCGCCAAGGACCGCCAGAGCAGCAGCGACAATATATAACATGCGTATGTGTCTTGTGTTGTGAGTTTTTATGTCTTGAGTTATGAATTTTGTCCTATGATAAATTAGTAGTTGTGTAACACACAAGATATTGTCTGTCTTATGTTATGAATTTATGTCTTGTGTTATGAAATTATGTGTCTAACTGCCTATAGAACATAAATTATCAGATTTGCTCAAAAAAATAATAAATAAATTATCATATTTGAAAATAAGTAAATATATAGAATGTGTGTGTGTGTCTTGTGCATGTTGTGAGTTTTTGTGTATTGTATTATGAAATTTTGTACCTTAAGAGTATGAATTTTGTACATGTAATAGTTTATTAGCTGTGTAGAAACATAAGGAACGGGAAAACTAAGAATTCGCTAAAATTTAAATATCAAAACGACGTCGTTTTGATCCACGATGCTATAATTGCCCAAAAAAGATTTAAAAAGTAAATTTGTTTCTTCAATTTCATTAGTTTAGAGTAATTCTATTTATCAACTTATGTATTTAGTTTATTATAATAAGTTACAAGTTAAAAGTTATTTATTACATATTTTTATTATAATTATTCTTAAAATATTTATAAAGGAAAATTGAATCTTTGGTCCCTGAATTATACCTAAGTTTTGACTCAGTCCTTTAGTTATGACCGTATCCATTTTTTAACGCTCACTTATGAGCGAAGTGACGAGTTTGGTCTGCAACGTTAGGTTTCCGTCTCAACTTGAAGGAAAACTCAAAAAAGCCACATTATTGGAGGGGTAAAGTAGGAAATTCACATTTTATTCTCCTTCTTATATT
Source organism: Ipomoea trifida (assembly GCA_003576665.1). NCBI lineage: Eukaryota > Viridiplantae > Streptophyta > Magnoliopsida > Solanales > Convolvulaceae > Ipomoea > Ipomoea trifida. The sequence continues at coordinate 17,861,235 of CP025652.1, read as the reverse complement.
GAAATCAGTTTTGCAACATTATAACCTAGGTCTCGTATAAGGAACCTAAGACGCAGTACAAACCAGGGAACGCTTGATCACCGTCTTCAGGCGTGTGAAACAAACTATCCTAAAAATTTCTAATATCCCTTACTAAGCAATAAGAGTAATCAAACCAAAACTTTTGAGATACAACAAGATGTCAAATTTCTCAAGTTGCTTTTATGAGAAATTCACTAAGGGAGTGACAAGCTTGTTTGTATGGAGTGAGTGTGAATGTGAAGGTGAAGTGGTAAACCGAAGAGTCAAGACTTCCCGAGTGTCGTGTCTCTCAAGGATGGCGAATGGGAACCGAATTTAGTGTGTTGGCATCTAAGAGGTTGAAGGAAAAGAGTTGCGGGACTTGCTAAGAGTTGGATTCATTTGTAGGAGAGGGAAAGGTTGATAGTGGTTGTGTAAAATAAATAAAAAGGAGGAGATCGGGGCCTTAGGCTTCTCTATGTGGTCTATCTTTGGATGGGTTTGTGAGCACGAGATGTGGAATAGACTAGGGAGTTCGTGGCACATCACCAAGTGGCGTCACACTTTGGACTCCCACATCCTCATTCGGTTGGGGCATTTCATCGAACACTTTGTCTACCACTCCTCTCGGATCTTGTCCTTTCGAACTAAGAGCGGAAATGTGGGTGAGTTAGACTCGTGAGTGGCCGCTATCACGCACACACTCACTTCATTCCTTTGGGTTTGCTACCTAATGTGGCCACAAAAGGCACAAAGCTTGAAGAACATCATCCACACAAATTCATCATCCAACAACAAAGCAACTCCCGATTCAAAGCAATAATATTAAACATCCACATAGATCTACCTTGGGGCCACCAATCCCCTATCTAATCTACTCTATCATACTAAAGAAACAAGGAAAGAAAGGAAATCTCAAAGAAACAAGTATTGAATTAGAAATTAGAGAGAATAGTTACAACCCTTAGAAAGGGGATCTTTACAATCTTGATCTTGAAATCTCAATCTTCAATCTTGCCCTTGGATCTAATCTAAACTATGTGAGAAAGGAATTTTCCCCCAAGAGGGGAGAAAACCCTCTAGATCTATTCTACCCTATTCTATGATTTTCTGATCTTCTCTTTTTTTTTGGTTTAGGGCAAGAGGGATTTATATGTGTGACAAAAGGGAACAAATTTCCCAAAATGGCCCTTGGCCCGACCATGCATGCTTACACGCGTGGTGGTGGGCGCGGGAGGTCTCTGGAAAGTTTCCACGCCCAGCCACACGCGTGTTAGCCTCAAATCCCTCTCTAACCTGTAAAATACCTAAAAACTCTTCCTAGGAATGATGTTAGAAGATTTTAATCACATCTGAGCTAAAATGCATGCAATTGTTATAATCGGATGTCAAAACATTGCACTTTTAATTCAATTAAGACCCTTTTTAAATGGTATTCTTGGTGCTTATCAGGGAGTAACTTGAGATTTTTAGTATATAAAAATTCTTTCGTAAACTCTGCAGCAGCTTAGTCAAGAATCATTGACAGGATAATTGAGCATCAACACCCGACCCGAATCATCAGCACTGACACGAAGGCAGTGAACGAACGTGAATAAAAGAAGCCGTTACGCATTAAAGAGGAAGAGCCACTCCAACGGCTCCTCAGTATTAATATCCACTTACTAAAGAACATTGAAGAGGTCAGTTACTGCGCATTGAAGTGAAAGCAAAGAGTCGTTGCACTCAGGCATATAAAAAGACACTCGCACTCATAGAGTAGGGGACGCAACATGACTAGACTAAAGCTCAACATTGTACTCAACACTAAGATTAATAATACAAAGATACCGGTACCATTCTTACCATCATTGGTGCTTTTGTAGAGAGCCGAGATAAAATCTCAGGCAAACTTCACAAATCACAAAACACCCAGCTCATCTCATCCGATGGCGTGATCCGGATCCAGCAGCTCTCATGGTTCTCGTCAAGTGAACAATGGTCACCCCTCGGGTGATCTTCGTGAGCAACTCAATAGTAACCGCGTGAGACATCGCCGCGAGGGTGATCTTCGCAACCAAATCAACAACAATCATTGCCGAGATGTTGATCTCCGTAGCCAACTCAACAACAACCACGATGGGGGCCGCGCTCCCCTCCCAATGAACGTTGCTCTCATCCAAGCCGTGGACGTCGAAGCAGCATCGTCACCTCCACAAGTGGCGTCACCTCCTTAAGCGGCGTCACCTCCTTAAGCGGCGTCACCTCCTCAAGTTGCGTCACCTCCTCAAATGGCGTCACCTCTTCAAGTGGCCTTACCTCCTCAAGCAGTGTCACCTCCTCAAGCGGCGTCACATCCTCAAGCGGCGTCACCTCCTCAAGTGGCGTTACCTCCTCAAGCAGCGTCACCTCCTCAAGTGGCGTCACCTCCTCAAGCAGCGTTACCTCCTCAAGTGGCGTCACCTCCTCAAGCGGCGTCCAACGACGCCATTTGAAAGTTGTAGTTTTAGTGGTTGAATTTGTGAATGTCGTCCTCTAGGAATGGCTAGGAGGGATTTGAGTAGCAAGGGATTAAACACGAGTTCATCGAGTGTTTGAAAGCTAGCCACAATGATGTATTTGATTGCATGAGATCAAGACAAAATAAGTAATTGATTAAAGTACTAAACAATGATAAAGAATAGGATTTAAATCAAATAACCATGTACAAATGCTTCTTTAATGCTCTAAGATTCTAGGCTAAACAATACTCAACTATGAAATGAGGAAATCACGTTAATGCCAATGTCACTCTCGTGGACAATGACTACCACCAAAGTCTTAATCCCATTCTCATAGCAATTAGACTAGGTGAGGTATTTAATCAAACACTGTAATACCCAGTTATTTTATTATATGGTTCATAATTATATAAATTTATTATTATATATTATGTGACCCAAAATTATTTTAAAAATATTTTAGTAATATTATTTCAAGTACATTAGTATATTATAGTTTCGTAATCTTATTTTACGTATAAATATATGTTACACAATTGATATACCTATGTTTTCCTAATCTCACACAGATATGTACACATATATATATGTTTAATATTTCTTTTTCCTGATCATGATGTACAAACATAGATAGCTTATATTAATTCCTAATATATTATATTCCTAATCCTATTATATTACTCCACTCAAATAAGATAACCCTAATTCTATATATTTTTCCCTATCGCCATTCTTTTTCTCTCCCAAACAAATAAAACCCTAGTCTTCTTCATATTCATCATCAATTAGTCTCAAACTAGCAAACAAGGATCATCAAGAATTTCTAGTGAGTGCAGTAGAGTTTTGGCTCAATAGTAAGTATCACCAAAATTATTTCTTTTCTCAATAAAAATATTACTCTTCTTATGTTTCTATTGTGAGTTGTGTATAAATACATTTTGTATGGTATATAGTTGTATGGTGATTTTATGGTATTAAGAAATAAGGGTTCTATTCATTGTATCCGTTGTTTAATTTGAGAAAATTCTGACTGGCGCAGTTTGAAATCAAAATTCGTGAAAAATACTTTTTGAACTCCGATTGGCCTGAAATTTTATTCAGAGATCCTAGACTTATTATATTTGATGTATATAAAATTATTTTGTTGGAGATAGCTTCATTATTTCTAGAAAAATTTCGTAAAGTTGTGGCAGTGTGCTGTCAGTTAAATTTCTGTGTAGCGCAGTGTTGGGAATAATTTTGAAAAAAATACTTCTAGACATTGGATTGACCTGAAAATTTTTATGTATAATCTAGACTTGCTATAATTCTTATCTGGAAAATTTTGTATTAAAATATGCTCTCGACTTTCCTCAGAAAATTCTACAATCCATGGAATAATTTCTGAAATTTCTGAAATTTCTGTCAGTTTCTGTTTCTTGTGTCTTGTTGATCATTTGAGCCATTGAGAAGTTGTTTACTTGAGATTATATGCATATGTGTTGGTTACAGAGGTTGGAATATTATGTTGATGGGAGGCATATGAATATTTTGGGAAAATGCATACATTTGTATATGAAATTCAAGTGAATGTTATTAGTAGTCTATGTATTAGTTGGCTACAAAGTTTGTGATTGAATTTTGAAAATCTACCATCTTGGAGTGACATATGGGAAATATTGTTATCTTTAGTTTTATAAAGATGGAGTATAAAAGGTTTGGTTGGGTTGTGATGCCCTTAATGAATTATAAGATGTGTAGTATCCTGTTATGAGATTCTGGATACTTGGGTTAAGACCCAGTTGGTTGTATAATGAGCAGTAGAAACATATCTTGTCTCCATATGACTTTTGGTTTATTTATTTTGAGGAGTGGTTAGCGGAGTCTACCACTAGGGTACGTATTTACCCTGTTGAGTAGTAGTCATTAGAAACGTATCATGACTACTAGGACTAGTTACTACCCAATGGACTTGGAAATCCATTGGGGGTGTGCACACTTAAGGTATTAGTTCTGTTCCACTTAAATGGGATTTATGCGTAGTGTTCAGTAGAGTGATTACTGTTCACTAGGGCTTATTAATTAAGACCTTGCCCATTATTTGAGATTAAATGGGATTTTTGTGTAGTGTTCAGTAGAGTGATTACTGTTCACTAGTGCTTATTAATTAAGACCATGCCCATTATTTGAGATTGAATGGGATTTTGTGTAGTGTTCAATAGAGAGATTATTGTTCACTAGGGCTTGATGATACAAGACCCTGCCCATTGTATTGAGATTGGTGTTCCTCCATGTATATGTACATGTATATATTAACAATGATTTTGAAGATATATTACTTTTGAAATGTTCCTAAATTTTCTATTATGGGAAATACTGATTTGGAAATTATGAATTATAAGTATTTTTGAGAAATTATGGGTTTTGGAATTCTTGAATATATTTGGAGAACTGTGATTACTTAGAATATTGTGAGTATTGCTTATTTGCATCTTTATGTTCCAATAATTTTAATGTACACATTTATACATATTATTATCTACAAGTTGTGCTCCAATGTGCTATGTGTATGTAAATACTTATTTTAGGAGGTGAATTAAATCTTACTTAGCTTTGCGCTAACTTTGGATACTCTTTGAGTATATTTCAGGTGCATCTGCATGAGCATGGATTATGAGAGCGATTCGCCACTTCCTAGATAGTTGGTTAGAGTTTCATTTTTATTAGATAATCTAGAGGTTGTATTTAAAAGAAATGTATTTAGTTCATTGTACTAGTATAAGTTATGGGTTATTTTTAGTAGTTGTTTTAGCCTTAGGGTTTAGGTATAAGAGAAATACCTGAGCGTGGCGGTAACACTCATATTCTTTTGGTTAGATGTTTGAGCTTCCGCAATATTATTAATTATTAATGATTTTAATAGATATGTTGTAAGAATTTTGGATATGGAAATGGGGGTGTTACAAACACCTTGTGTGCATAATTCCTTCCAACTTCCCTTTCTCAAGGGCAAGTTAGAATTGTGAAAGGATTGGCCATGGTGAATCCCTATTCTCATAGGTGAAACACCAATTGCATAAAACTCTTGAAAGGTTGGATCCTAACCAATGCAAGTGTCAAATAATTTCCTAATTCCACAATCACATTCATAATAAGAACAATGCAAAACCTAGATGTAACAATGTAGTTCATATAAGCATTCATACAAGGAAATTCAATCTAAATCCCTAAAGGTTTTAACTAGTTATAATGAAATTGAAAATGAAAAGCAATTGGAATGATAAGCAATGAATTTAAATACAAAAAGGAATTGATAATTACAAGAAGAAGAATTTGAAATACTTACTTGAATGAATTTATAAGATTTGAATTTGAAATTGTAATGGAATTGATGATTACAAAGGATAATTCTTCTCTAAATCTTCTTCAAAACTAATGGAATTGTAATGGATTTATGTTCTAAAGTGTTGTAGAGAGAAAACCTAAAAGAAGACTTAGAAAAATTGAAAGATAAGTTCAAAATAAAGCCTAAACCTATTTATACTAATGAAATTGCGCCAAAAAAACCGCCACCAATTTGCCTGATCATGGTGGTGGTCACGGTGTGACCACCATCGTGACCAAGCCATGACTTTGCAGATTTCAGTAGTCACTCTGCTGGTCACGCCGTGACCAGCAGAGTGACCACTGAAATCAGCAAAGTGGTCACGGTGGTTACTGCGGAGGTCATCGTGACTCCCATGACCACTTTCTGATTAGTGGTCGTCAAGCTGCTAGTCACGGTGTGACCAGCAGCTTGACACTAATCAGAATGTGTCAAAGATGTCACTGGTGTGACCAGCAGCTTGACACCCTCCTAGTGGTACGGTTTGACTTAAATCCTTGTTCCGTTGCTCCGCTGAACTTTGTTATGATTTTGGCCATTCATTCTTTCACCATTTTGTCTTGAATTCATCCCGATTTGCCTTCATTTTATGCTTCATCATGCCTCAGTCCCCGGTTTTCAATCATTGCGCCATAAACACCTAAAATATACTTCGTTCTTGCACAAACACATAAAATTCACTTAAAAGTTAGTACAATTAAAGCATATTTATAGGTTAATTCACGGCTTATCAGGTGTCACCTCCTCAAGTGGCGTCACCTCCTCAAGTAGCGTCACCTCCTCAAGCGGCGTCACCTCCTCAAGTGGAGTCACCACTCAAATTTCGTGAAAATAAAATAAAATAAAACTTTATTCCCTTATGGCCGGCACGAGATCCGATCTCGCTAGCCACCTGACGAGAGGGTGTTTTCTGTGTAAAGCTTAACGCTTTGCTATGAAAACACCACACTCAATTCTCTTAGGGCCGGCACGAGATCCAATCTCGCTAGCTACCTGACGTGAGAGAGTGTTTTTCTGGGTCAAGCCGGAAGCTTGATTTCAAAAACATCACACTCTAGTCCCTTAGGACCGGCACGAGATCCGATCTCGCTAGCTACCTGACGGGAGAGCTGACCTTTGACCGAGCCTACGGCTGGTCGAAGTGAGCTCGCGCATAGAACGCCCATAAAAACACAAAAAAAAAAATCAAATATCATGGCCGAGGCCAAAAAAACCTCGGTCACAGTGGACGAGGCCTCGCCCTCGCCTTGGCTAAAATTCTCTCACCGTTCAAAAAAAAACAAACAAACAAACAATTTTTACACACGTCATTACTCCCAAACCACCTCAACCACTCTCGTTGGCTAGGGAGTGGGGGGACTGGTGACAGGATAATTGGGCATCAGCACCCGACCCGAATCATCAGCACTGACCCGAAGGTAGTGAACGGACGTGAAAGAGGCCGTTACACATTAAAGAGGAGGAGCCACTCCAACGGCTCCTCAGTATTAGTATCCACTTACTGAAGAACATTGAAAAGGTCAGTTACTGCGCATTGAAGTGGAAGCAAAGAGTCGTTGCACTTAGGCATATAAAAAGACACTCACGCTCATAGAGTAGGGGACGCAACATGACTAGACTAAAGCTCAACATTGTACTCAACACTGAGATTAATAATACAAAGATACCGGTAACATTCTTACCGTCAATCATATATCTTAGCAACATATGAAAATTCTATTTAATATATATATCATCATACATCCACCCTCTTTCCTCTTAAAAACCAAAGTAATGAAGGATAAACCTGAGACTCAGTTATAAGGAACTTAAGACTCAGTTATGAAGAATCTAAAATTCAGTTATGAGGAACCTATGACCTAGTTATAAAGAACCTAAGACTCACTTTTCTAACTTCGATAACTAAGTATCAGGTTCCTTATACGAGACCCTTGTTTATCCTTTATTACTCTGATCTTTAAGATGATAGAGGAGGAGATGTCTGGTGATGAATATATATAATAGAATTTTCACATGTTGCTAGGATATACGATTCTTAACTAAGTTATTGCATAGTTTACGAATGAATTTTTGCATACTAAAACTCTTAAACTACTCTCTTGGTGAATTTCTAATAAAAGCAACCTAAGAAATTTGGCATTGATCCAGTGTTCCCTTATTTGTACTAAGTCTCGTGTTCTTTATACAATATCCATATTCCTAACAAGTCATACGAGAGTTATTAGAATGTTTTTGAAGTTGAAGATAGGGGTGGGTAATTCGGTTCGGTTTGGATAAACCGAACCGAACTGATCTTATCTGAATTGAACTAGTAATACAAAACCAAACGGTTCGAGATTCTTGTAAACCGAACAGTTAGGTTAAAACCGAACCAAACCGAACTTTGTTAGGTTTAGTAATAATAATAATAATAATAACAACAACAACAACAACAACATTAATAAAAATAATAATAAAGAAGTAAATCTAAGTCCCTTGATGCCTACTCCGTCGTTTAATTCATATTCTCACTAGTATCTCTCTTAAATTTTTTATTTGATTTCTTTATAGATTGTTCTCTACTTTGCGCTTTTGTTGTTTGTTGCAATTGTTCTTTACCTCACAATTAGTAATTAGTAGTATGTTTGGACTTTGAATTGCTATTTTGTTATATAATTGTTCTTAGTAGTATGTTTGAATTAGTACTTAGTAGTATGTTTGGACTTTGAATTGCTATTTTGTTATATAAGGTTTAGATTTTGGATATGAATAATGTGATAGTAAGTTCGAAAAATTAAGAAACGCTGAAATTTGGGGACTTAAACTAAACTGAATACTGAACCAAACCAAACCGTTTCAAATCGAACCGAACTCTAATGTTAAATCGAATGGTTTAAATTTTTTAAAACCGAAACTGAAACCGAAAAAAAAAAAAACGAACCAAAACCCGAAACGCACACCCCTAGTTGAAAAACCTTGAAATAAGAGTATGAGAAGCGAAAAATAATGATGCTAAAGTGGTTTCAATATAAAAAAGGAGAATAAGATATGAATTTCCTAAGTTACCCCTCCAATAATATAGGATTTTTTTAATTTTCAATCAGATTGAGACAGAAACCTAACGTACCATTTTCCCTATTTATAACTGACGGCTAAAAAAAGGATACGGTCATAATAGAGGGACCGAGTAGTCAATATGGGTTAACGGCTTAACGCAGAAACCAAATATGTCATTTTCCCTATTTATAATTTTTAAAGATTTTAATTTATAACTTTATTTTAATATTAAGTAATAATTAGTATCATAATTAAAATCATTAATGTTTTATAATAAATAACTTTGCAATAGATTTCTTATATTTTTAAAAATAACCAAATAAAAAAGTACAATCTTTTGACTCTAAGTCAAATAGAAAAGATTATATTCTGACATACAGTCAAACATTAAATAAAAAAAAATTTAAATGACTTAGTTTTCAGAGATTATTTTCTATAAAATATTTTATAAGTTTTCAAACAAACTTTTTTTTTTTTTGAAAATGTTTTCAAACAAACTCTAATAATGGGATATTAAAATTAGGCAAATAAATATAATAATTGAACTCAAACCCGATAGTAAGATAAAACTTTAAAACAAAAAGTGCTAAATCAAATACCATCTATGTGCCAAAGACCTTGCGGTCAAACGGCATAGTTGTGGCCCTCCCAAGTGAGAGGTCACAGGTTCAATCTCCAGTGGGGACGTTGGCTCTTTGTGCTTCAATAGGTTAAGAAAAAATATGTATGAACAGTTCATGTATACTACATTGTAACAGAGTCAATAGTACAAAAAAAATTTCAATACTACATTGTAACAGAGTCCGGAGGATGAGGATGGATCTGTAAACCCAACGCTTGGTGACCCGGACTGTCCTGTTATCAAGTGAGGAGAAGAGAAGAATGAGGAAGCATTGGGAGAACACCCTCATCATAAAGGTGTTGGGGAAGACTGTTGGCTACAACTACCTTCTGCGTCGTCTGAGAACTATATGGACCCCAAAGTCAGGGATGGGTGAAGGAATGGGAGCCTGATTTCGATCCCGTGCGCGACGAAACTCAGAGACTTTTAGTTTGGGTAAGGTTTCCATGTCTCCCGATAGAATACTATGACTATGAGTTTCTGATGAGGGTGGGAGACATGATTGGAAAGGCAAAGAAAGTTGATCGTGCGACAAGCATGGCGTCCAAAGGCCTCTTTGCGAGAGTATGCGTGGATGTTGATATTACGAAGCCATCACTAGCGAGGTTTACTCTCATAAACAAAGTAAGGACAATCGAGTACGAGGGCCTACATCTTGTGTGTTTTAAGTGTGGTATGGTAGGTCACCGTAGGGAAGGGTGTAGACAGGAAGATAAACAAAAAGAATATGCAGTCCCGGCAAAAGGTGGTGGCAGTTAGGCGAGCTCTGTAGATCCATCGGCGGAGACAAGGAGAGGACCCACATGGAAAGCGGGAGAAGCAAAAGCGGAAAATCAAGGAAGTGAATGACCGTTAGAAGATAAATATGGTACATGGATGATTGCAACCAGGAAACCAAGGAACTACCAAAACAGGAGGGATTCAAGAAGGAACAATGAGAGAAACGTGGAAGGAAGGAGCGACAGCGCAAAAGGAAAGTCAGTGCGAAATCACGAGAGTAGTACTAGCAAGTTTAATAAGGAAGGCTTCACGATATGGAACAACTCACGATTTGGGGCTCTGGAAAATCTAGACTGTTGGTCCCGAATGGGTGGTGAAAAGTCTAGAGGGGGGGTGAATAGACTTTTCTTGCAAAATAAAAATTAATAACACCTTGTGCTCAATTGGCATGTAGTGGCCACCCTCAGATGGGAGGTCATGAGTTCGAGTCTCAGTGGAGGAGATCTCGAAATTGACTCTTTGTGCTGAACAGATACTACAATGTAATAGGGTCAGTTGTATTCAAAAAAAAAAGATAATTCCAAGAATAACGTAGCTCAAATATAATATACAATAAATTTGGACGTATGAAATAACAGATAGATAAGAGGCTCAAATATAATATACAATAAATTTGGACGTATGAAATAACAGATAGATAAGAGTGAATAGTGACTGAAAAATGTAATGCGCAGCACACAGAGATGTTAAAACAATAGTTGTAACACAAGAGCAAAGCTTAATATTCAAAGTACATAGTTTTGGGACCATAAATCACACAATATTCAAAGTACATAGTTTTGGGACCATAAATCACACAATAGACTGATCTTCTCCTATCTAATCTATTGTAACCTAAACACATGTACTACTTTCTAGGGGAATTTAGAATCCTCTCAAAACCCTCTTATACCTCACTTTGATAGCTAGAGAATTCCATCTGGTGTAATGGTGAGAGGTCCTTTAAATAGTCAACTAATTAATCAGAACCAAAACAGTATTAGTGTTATTCCTAGTTTGTTTGTGATTTGATTTCTAATCTTGGTGTACTCCTTTTCTGACTCGAATTGGAATTTCTTTTTGCCAACAATTGTGATCAACCTTTTGATTCAACACTCTCCCCCTTTGTCAATTTTTTGGCAAAAACCTTGATTTCTCCCCCTTAGTTGATTCTCCTGTGTTTCCTCTTTTGGTCCTGAATCTTCTGTTTGAGTCTTTGTGACTTCAGGTCAGTATGGTAGTTTATGAGAGACAGAGGAGATGATTATAGTAGTACCAATTAGAGTATTCTGGACTTCATAACATCAGCAGCACAAGAATATGAACATCGGCAGCACAAAATTATGTTCTTATCATTCTAGCATATTAGCAAAAAACCACATCATCAGCATAATATTCAGCAAAAAGATTTCATCATCAACAGATCTTCAGTAGATCATCAAAAAGAGTCAGAAAGTCAGAATTGAATTCGTTTCCATGCGATTGGCTTGATATCTAGCACATATCCCTACCCCAAAACTTAAATCTGGTATGCTCGCTGTTAAATAGAGTAGACCCCCTATCATGCTTCGATACAGAGTTTGTTCCACCTTCTTTCCTTTTGGATCTTTAGAGATCCTCTCTGTTGTTGGAACAGGCGTTCTAACAACTTTGCTTTCTGTTTGAGTGGGTCCAAAGAGGTCCATATGGAGAAGTTCCATAATTCTTGAAGTGTGAACTCCTGGTGTTCTGTTGTGGCTACTCCTTGTCATTTTGTTTTCAAGACATGCATCATATTTTCTATTTTCATCAATGTCCAGTATTGGAATACCTCGGTATGCTCCCCTTTTTAGTCCCTTTTTCATATCATGAAAATTTATATGCCTCATACGTTGATGCCACAGAAGTGTTTGATTGATAGTGACTTGGTTGCATGTTAAATGGCTATCCCATGTGTAGCATTTATCCGAGGACCTTTTTCCCATCATGACGCATTCATGTCCTTGGTTGTACACTTTGCAATTTTCTTTTGAGAATTCTACCCTTAGTTCATCTTCACACAACTGACTTATACTGATAAGGTTTGCTTTTAAGCCTTGTACCAAGAAGACTCTTGGCAATCTGGGTAGACCATGGACATTTAGTGTTCCGCTGGCAATGATTTGCCCCCTTTCTCCATCTCCAAAGGTTACATGTCCTTCATTTTTGTAATGGACGTCCTCTAGATTGTTTGGGTTTCCGGTCATGTGTCTTGAACACCCACTGTCAAAGTACCAAACACTTATTTCTTTGCTGATTTTTGAAGTATAAGCTGTGACTGGTGTTTGATTTTTTCTGACCCAGACTTTTTGGGCTGGTTTTTGTTCTTGCTTTGCCCAGATTCTGTTATGGAGATCATTTTGTCTTTTGTAGCAGTGTGCCTTGATGTGTCCCAATCTGTGACAGTAGTAACATCTGATTCTTCTACGGTGTTGAAAGTGATGTTGTAACACTTCTCTGTTTTCGACTGCAGAATCTTTCCTTGTTGCTAAGTCTGGTTGTACTGCACTTTCAGTTAGTCTTCTTATTTCCTGTAGCAATTTGTCTCCCTCTTCTAGTGATTTCATTAACTTTTCTTGGGTTTCTTTGTGAAGAAGTATTTCCTTTTCCTTTTCACTTTTAAGGAAGTGATTTTCTTGCATGAGATTTAAGTTTACTTTGATGATTTCTTCCCACTTGGCGTGCAGCTGTGTATAGGAGTTTAATAGATCTTGCATGTCCTCCTTTGATTCATCATCGTCTTCATGATTTGTGAAAAATGCCACAAAATTTGTGTTGTTTTCTTCTTCACTATCTGAGTCATCACTCAAAGATGTTACATATGTTTTGTTCTTCCTTCTTAGGTAATTTAGACATTCTGACTGAATATGTCCATATCCCTTGCATTCATAGCACTGTATTCCATCTAGGTTTGGATTCCCTTCCTTTTTGGGATTGACGGATTGGTTTTGTGCAAATGATGGACTCCCTTGATTATTTGAGAAACTCTTGTTCTTATTTCTGAATTTGTTAAATTTCTTGAGAACTCTGTTGAAGTTTTTTGTCAACACAGCAATGGATTCTTCCATTTTTTCAGTATCTTCATCTGAGTTGGTGTCTTGTTTTGATTGAAAGGCTATTCTTTTGCCATTAGGCTTTTTGTTTTGCAGCATCTCAAACTCATATGTTTTAAGGTTTCCCATTAGATCACTTAACTTGCAGTTATTGAGATCTTTGCTTTCTTGAATAGCTGTTACTTTCATCATAAATCTTTCTGGTAATGATCGCAACACCTTTTTTACTAACCTGTTTTCAGGAATGGGTTCTCCTAAGTTATAGGCTTCCCCAGCAATTTCTAGTATTCTTCCATTAAATTGTGTGATATCTTCTTCTTCCTCCATCTTCAGATTTTCAAACTGAGTTTGGACCATTTGTAGTTTTGATTGTTTGACTGTCGGGTTTCCTTCATGATGATCACACAATATATCCCATGCTGTTTTTGCTACATTTGTGGCAGCGATTAGTTTGAATGTTTCTTCACTCACGGCTCCGTATATGGCATTCATAGCTTTTGAGTTATAGTTGAACTCTTTGAGTTCTTCTTCGCTCCAATCAGCTCGACCTTTTGCTTTGTTATTGTCATCAAGGGGATGTTTCCATTCGTTTTCAACAGCCCTCCATACTCTTTCTCCTTGTGCTAATATGTAGATTTTCATTCTAGCTTTCCAATAAGAATAATTTGTACTACTTAGGGCTGGTGGCCTGTTATTTGATAATCCTTCTCTGGGGAACTCCATTAGGATCCTGCTAATAACTTAAGCAGTTTGGCTCTGATACCAATTGAAAAATGTAATGCGCAGCACACAGAGATGTTAAAACAATAGTTGTAACACAAGATCAGAGACTTGATAACGCAGTTTGGGAAAAACCCTATTCTGCGAGGCACTTCTCAGTCTTGAGAATTTGCCTAAATCCACTAAAAGCTTAATATTCAAAGTACATAGTTTTGGGACCATAAATCACACAATAGACTGATCTTCTCCTATCTAATCTATTGTAACCTAAACACATGTACTACTTTCTAGGGGAATTTAGAATCCTCTCAAAACCCTCTTATACCTCACTTTGATAGCTAGAGAATTCCATCTGGTGTAATGGTGAGAGGTCCTTTAAATAGTCAACTAATCAGAACCAAAACAGTATTGGTGTTATTCCTAGTTTGTTTGTGATTTGATTTCTAATCTTGGTGTACTCCTTTTCTGACTCGAATTGGAATTTCTTTTTGCCAACAATTGTGATCAACCTT
>CP025652.1:17810822-17845671 GCA_003576665.1 Ipomoea trifida | reverse complement strand
GCAAGTCTTCTGGTCCGAACAGAGTACAGACCCGGAAGCCTGTGGGGAATGGGGAAGGAAGACCAGACAGAGCTTGAGCCTGAAAGAAGGAGGGAATATCGCTAAAACCGAGACTCAGGTCAAGGAGATCAATCAGATAGACGTGACTGAGTTTCCTCGTATGGAGAAAAAATCCTATCTCTTATCTCTCTAGTTCCGGAACTCTTGGTAAGCTAAGTTTATTTGAATATACCTTTAAAGAAAATACCTTTCTTTACGCTTATTTGTTATGAAAGCGGAAACCAACTAACTTGATCGATTCAGTGCTTGGATTAGGTCCGGGTAGAGAAGAGGTAAGGGCGGTAGGCTTTTCACTTTAGCCGTTGTTATTAAAGGCCTTACTAGTTTCAAGCTTTTTTGATCCCCTCTTTCTTTCTAGTTAGGGAGGCAGTAGATGAAAGCCTCTTCAGTAAACTCTTTCCGCTTCCGCTTCTTAATCTGGATGGCGGCTTTCGTTGGAGAAGAGAGTGTTTCAGTTACGGTTTAGGGCTAGTTAGTTACTATACGTTCGTGAAAGCAGACAGGCGCTTGACGAAAGAAAACCGTTTTCGCAGAGCGAGCAAGAAAACTCTTTTAGAGCCTGGTACCAGCCAAGCCCCTCGACTCGGCAACAAGAGTCGGTTATGGAATAGCCTTTTAGTCGGCTTTCTCGTTCTTAAGGACTTTCTGGCGGTAGGCTTTATAGCGGACCTGCCTTGCTGACAGCTAGGATATTACATATATAGTTGCGTTTGCCTTCACTTAGAAACTCTACGCCCCCTATTAGAGTCAGGCATGCTCTCGAAACTAGATTCACTCGTTCTTGTCTCCAGCGATTAACCTATTCCAGAGCAGTCTGGTGATTAGCCTATCCCGCACTAGTCGAAGCCTTCGTAAACTCATTGTCGGGTTCTATCGTAGTGGAGGTCGCTGTGAGGAGATCCTTGTGCCAGTGAAGATTGCTTCCGGAAATAATAAATACAAAAACCATTGCTATATTTCCAACAATCCGGATAGGCGGAAGGATCCATGTCCATCCCCAACTTCCTTTCAATCCACATCGGAGAATTTAGGCTTTCTCTACTGGGAGTCATCAAAGGAGGAATGGTTACTAGGTTGGGCAAGCTTTGATGCCCCTACTCTCAAGAAGTAGCTGGTCGGGATCGTGGAACTATCGCTCGAGAAGTAAGTAAGCTTGGTCCTTGTTTGGTCATAAGGATAATTGTTATTCTTAGGTCAGGGGCGGCCGGACCGGGGGTTACTCGCGATTGGTAATGGCACAACCAGAAGAGGAGTAGGGGAGACAAGGTTACGCGCTGGGTAGCGCAGCGCATCTGTTTCGGGTACAGAGGCGACGAGGGGTGCTAACCCGGCCACCCGGTCAGGGGCAGGCCGGCCATAGGTTCGAATCCTGCCACCTTTCTTGTGGATCATCCTGTGGTTACCGGATGATGGGAATAACAAAGCAGAAATTTGGAAATGAGCGCGAAATGTCAATATATGAATTGTTTCATTATTCGTTTTTTCCGGGTCTTTTCGTTGCATTCACTTACAACAAGAAACAACCACCAGTGTTTGGTGCAGCACCTGCATTTTTTTGTATTCTTCTTTCTTTCCTTGGTCTTTCGTTCCGTCATATTCCTAATAACTTATCCAATTACAACGTATTAACCGCTAATTCACCTTTCTTTTATCAAATCTCAGGGACATGGTCTAATCATGAGGGTAGTATTTTATCATGGTGTCGGATCCTAAGTTTTTATGGATTCCTTCTTTGTTACCGGGGTCGACCCCAAAGCCATAATGTCTCAAAACGAGGAGGCCATAGAGAAACTTTTTTTTATTCCTTTGTTTCGAACTTCGTGAAGAACTCTATTCTATCTCTCCCTCGTTACGAACAAAAAAGTGGGGCTGCGCCCCAGTTATACACTCCCTTCGTTCTACGAACCCTTGTTGATTCTGAACTTCGTTCGCGAAGGAACCGGACTTTTGACGGGCCAGCCGCGCCGCTTTACCCTGAAAGGAAAATGAGCTTTGCTCCTCTGGGCGCTAGGCGCTCCCGTGATTCGCGAGAAGGAAAAATAACTCATTCTTTGTTGCATCTGGCACGAGATGATAAAGAGAGAGCTTCGTCTATCGATGAACAGCGGATTGACGGAGCTCTTGGCATTGCTTTGTTTTTCTCTTCTTTCCTATCAGCGAGTTCCGACCCTTTTGTTCGAAATTTCTTCGTTTGTACTGAACCGCTTGCAGAATCAAATCCTGTTCCACAAGATCCTATATCAGCTATACACCCTCCTTGCATTTATGCCGGAGACGTCGCCAGTGCTATGGGCTTTGCCTTATGTAGATCAAAAATGATGAATGAGGTTGTGGCACTCCACTCGCCGCCAATGCGAAAGGATGCCGCTGAAAAGAATGGAACACTGTTTCGCTCTGTTGGATGCGTCGGATCCCGCGAGCTCTTTACCCTCAAATTCAAACATGTGGGCGCAAAATGCTATCCTGCTTTATTGTTACGTAGCAATAGAAGCCTGCTTATGCTGCTTCGGCGGGCTTTTTCGCCTTCTCTTCGCTCTGGACAGGAGCGCTAGTGGACACGGGGAGGGAGCAGGCGACGAAGCGTGTCGTTCGTAATGGAAAGAAAGATACCACTACTTCGCCTCTTTGTTGGACCGCCGGCGCGAACACAGTGGTCTCTGACCAGGACCAGGACCAGGACCTAATTCTAGCTTGGATCTTGACATGTCGGTGGTTTTTAACCGTAGGCATTTTGCCAGGAAGTTGGTGGGCTTATCATGAATTAGGTCGGGGTGGCTGGTGGTTTCGGGATCCCGTAGAAAATGCTTCTTTTGTGTCTCGGGTATTAGCCACAGCTCGTATTCATTCAGTAATTCTACCCCTTCTTCATTCTTGGACCTCGTTTCTTAATATTGTTACTTTTCCATGCTGTGTCTCAGGAACCTTTTCAATACGGTCCGGATTGCTAGCTCCCGTTCATAGTTTTGCTACAGATGATACACGAGGCAGTCAGCCTGGCTGATTGCCTCGCAGGCTGACTGCCTCACGCAAAGAGGTAGTCAGCCAGGCTGGCTGGCTGACCGCCCCATGCGAGGCAGTCAGCCGGCGACCCCAGGCTGGTCCCCGGCGAGCCACGAAAATGTCAACCCGACACCTCTTTTTCAGCGGATCAAAAAAAAATGATGATGTGCGAATGAAGGATAAAGAGATGAGTAGCAGACAAAAGAATGGAGGGAAAGGAAGAGGCGAAAGAGCACAAAACTTACTAGTGGAGCACGAAGGAGGAAATGGATGGAGCGAATGGAAGGAGGAGGGAGGTTAGAGAGAGAAAGGAGAAGTGGAAAATGAAGGGGAGTAAGGTATTTATAGTGGTGAAAAAAAAATAAAAAAATAAAAAAAATAAAAAAAGGACAAAATTTTGAAGACCAAATAAGACAAGAAAATAAAATTATACTTTCCCGAGACTCTGTATTCACACAATCCCAAGAAAGTGGAGGACTGGATGATGGATAATACACTAGGCCTGGGTCACATGGACCGGCCCAATAGAGCAAGAATACTTTCTAGAGATTTCGTATCCACAAAGTCTCAAGAAAGTGGGGGACTGGATGATGGATAATACGCTAGGCCTGGACTACATAGGCCGACCCAAGAAAGCAATTGGATCAAGAAAGCCCAAGAAGGACCATCAACACAAAGCCACATAAGAATCCGATAAAGATTGGACTTAGCACTTGTAATACTACAAAGATTAGGACTCATTAGTTATAATGTAACCTGGACTCCCAATAAGAGGCGATCCAAGATTCTTATTCCTTATAGGCCCTAGGCCCAAAATATGTATAAATAGACCCTCCCTACATGGAGAGAGGACAAGCAATCCTGAGCAATACAATACATTTATTCTCTTACTATATTTTCCTACATATTTCCTATATTCTCGCTATTTCTACAGGTAGTGTTGGCCTGCCTTTGACTACCCAGAGGTCATAAAACCAACAGCGAGTTTTAATTGAAGCTCAATCAATGAATGCAGTACAACCGAATTTAAACCTGCAAATCAAACAATTCAAAACAAAATAATTATTACATATCTCTACGTACAAATAATTACCAACAAAGAATTTATTTGTATCTACAAATTAAAAATATAAATTTATTACACATACATACATACACTGGCGGATCCAGCATGGGAGTAGTGGGGGAAGCTGCCCCCACTCACCCCAATCCCACCACATATAGCCCTTGTATATATATGTGTGTATGTATAGAATAGTTTTAGATATAAATATATAAAAACAGATATAAGTAAAAAATTGACTAGTTAGTTGAGTTGGTTGGGGTGTGTTTTTACTTAAGAAGGGCAATGGTTTGAATCTTGAGGGCTGCTGTTCATCCTCCTTTGTAGCTTCTTCAAAGCTAAAATTAATAATGAGATGTGTAATTTATAATGTGTTTTCTATTTGAATTATTTTATCAAATTAATTATGTTTCATATATTGTTATTAATATTTGTATAAAGTTTTTATGTGTTTTATTTTTGTCTATATCTAACAATATTTATGACTATATTCCTTTTAAGTGTTTCATTTTTTTAATACTAACGATTCTATTACAATGCAATATATGTTCATTACTATTTTCTCAACCTATTGAAGCACAAAGAGTCAATATCGTTGAGGCTCGAACCCACAACCTCCCGTATAAAGGAGCAACTTGGTACTACATCTTTTATGTTTCGTCCCCACTAGGACATTTTTCTGGATTCGCCACTGCATACATATACAAATTACACTTACTGTTTTTTCTTGTTCCTCCCCATATTTGGTCGAAATATATACAACATTAAATGTGTGTGAACACCATCCTTGGAATCTTTCAACATTACGAAACTATACATCAATATAGGTTTCAACATTAATTATTTTTTATCAAATATGGAAACATTGGGCGAAATCCTTTCGAATTTATAGTGCCACGCCTGGGACATAAATGGAAATGTTTTTTTTTCAAAAAAAAAAATACAAATGTCTTAAAACCCAGACTGATTTGACAAAACAGTCCGGCTAGAAATGCGGACTCCGCATGCTTACTAACGCGGCACGCCGGCACGGCTCATTGTCAGTGCGTGACGTGAACGTTAGTCATAATTATTTAAAAAACAAAAAACAAAAACATTATTTTTTTAGACTTGGTAAATTTTATTTTAAATTCGAATACAAGTGTGATATGTTTGGTTTATTTTTTATTACTCATGTTCGTCGTTATTCTTGAGATCTCCGTCTATAAATAATTCATATTACTTGCCACTTTGGACGCAATATTTCGCCTTCCGTTTGCCTTCCATTCGAAACTAGTTTAAACGCCCTTATGGTTACTTTGTTATGTTACTTTCAACATCATCATACAGTGGTGCTCTGGTCACCGTATTTTAATTTGTCCGTGAAAGAGAAGTTTAGTGGGTTTCAATTAGAACTCACGAAAAAAAGTTGGTGCATTAGTTGGAGACGTTGTTCCAAAAGTTTTAGCAATGGGTCAGGTTTTAAGATTGCCTTCCATGCACCTTGTTACGGTAGAGGAAATTTTATTCTAAAAGATATGTAAAGTTGTAGTAGACGCATCCAACAGAGCGAAACAGTGTTCCATTCTTTTCAGCGGCATCCTTTCGCATTGGCGGCGAGTGGAGTGCCACAACCTCATTCATCATTTTTGATCTACATAAGGCAAAGCCCATAGCACTGGCGACGTCTCCGGCATAAATGCAAGGAGGGTGTATAGCTGATATAGGATCTTGTGGAACAGGATTTGATTCTGCAAGCGGTTCAGTACAAACGAAGAAATTTCGAACAAAAGGGTCGGAACTCGCTGATAGGAAAGAAGAGAAAAACAAAGCAATGCCAAGAGCTCCGTCAATCCGCTGTTCATCGATAGACGAAGCTCTCTCTTTATCATCTCGTGCCAGATGCAACAAAGAATGAGTTATTTTTCCTTCTCGCGAATCACGGGAGCGCCTAGCGCCCAGAGGAGCAAAGCTCATTTTCCTTTCAGGGTAAAGCGGCGCGGCTGGCCCGTCAAAAGTCCGGTTCCTTCGCGAACGAAGTTCAGAATCAACAAGGGTTCGTAGAACGAAGGGAGTGTATAACTGGGGCGCAGCCCCACTTTTTTGTTCGTAACGAGGGAGAGATAGAATAGAGTTCTTCACGAAGTTCGAAACAAAGGAATAAAAAAAAGTTTCTCTATGGCCTCCTCGTTTTGAGACATTATGGCTTTGGGGTCGACCCCGGTAACAAAGAAGGAATCCATAAAAACTTAGGATCCGACACCATGATAAAATACTACCCTCATGATTAGACCATGTCCCTGAGATTTGATAAAAGAAAGGTGAATTAGCGGTTAATACGTTGTAATTGGATAAGTTATTAGGAATATGACGGAACGAAAGACCAAGGAAAGAAAGAAGAATACAAAAAAATGCAGGTGCTGCACCAAACACTGGTGGTTGTTTCTTGTTGTAAGTGAATGCAACGAAAAGACCCGGAAAAAACGAATAATGAAACAATTCATATATTGACATTTCGCGCTCATTTCCAAATTTCTGCTTTGTTATTCCCATCATCCGGTAACCACAGGATGATCCACAAGAAAGGTGGCAGGATTCGAACCTATGGCCGGCCTGCCCCTGACCGGGTGGCCGGGTTAGCACCCCTCGTCGCCTCTGTACCCGAAACAGATGCGCTGCGCTACCCAGCGCGTAACCTTGTCTCCCCTACTCCTCTTCTGGTTGTGCCATTACCAATCGCGAGTAACCCCCGGTCCGGCCGCCCCTGACCTAAGAATAACAATTATCCTTATGACCAAACAAGGACCAGCTTACTTACTTCTCGAGCGATAGTTCCACGATCCCGACCAGCTACTTCTTGAGAGTAGGGGCATCAAAGCTTGCCCAACCTAGTAACCATTCCTCCTTTGATGACTCCCAGTAGAGAAAGCCTAAATTCTCCGATGTGGATTGAAAGGAAGTTGGGGATGGACATGGATCCTTCCGCCTATCCGGATTGTTGGAAATATAGCAATGGTTTTTGTATTTATTATTTCCGGAAGCAATCTTCACTGGCACAAGGATCTCCTCACAATGACCTCCACTACGATAGAACCCGACAATGAGTTTACGAAGGCTTCGACTAGTGCGGGATAGGCTAATCACCAGACTGCTCTGGAATAGGTTAATCGCTGGAGACAAGAACGAGTGAATCTAGTTTCGAGAGCATGCCTGACTCTAATAGGGGGCGTAGAGTTTCTAAGTGAAGGCAAACGCAACTATATATGTAATATCCTAGCTGTCAGCAAGGCAGGTCCGCTATAAAGCCTACCGGCCAGAAAGTCCTTAAGAACGAGAAAGCCGACTAAAAGGCTATTCCATAACCGACTCTTGTTGCCGAGTCGAGGGGGCTTGGCTGGTACCAGGCTCTAAAAGAGTTTTCTTGCTCGCTCTGCGAAAACGGTTTTCTTTCGTCAAGCGCCTGTCTGCTTTCACGAACGTATAGTAACTAACTAGCCCTAAACCGTAACTGAAACACTCTCTTCTCCAACGAAAGCCGCCATCCAGATTAAGAAGCGGAAGCGGAAAGAGTTTACTGAAGAGGCTTTCATCTACTGCCTCCCTAACTAGAAAGAAAGAGGGGATCAAAAAAGCTTGAAACTAGTAAGGCCTTTAATAACAACGGCTAAAGTGAAAAGCCTACCGCCCTTACCTCTTCTCTACCCGGACCTAATCCAAGCACTGAATCGATCAAGTTAGTTGGTTTCCGCTTTCATAACAAATAAGGCGTAAAAGAAAGGTATTTTCTTTAAAGGTATATTCAAATAAACTTAGCTTACCAAGAGTTCCGGAACTAGAGAGATAAGAGATAGGATTTTTTCTCCATACGAGGAAACTCAGTCACGTCTATCTGATTGATCTCCTTGACCTGAGTCTCGGTTTTAGCGATATTCCCTCCTTCTTTCAGGCTCAAGCTCTGTCTGGTCTTCCTTCCCCATTCCCCACAGGCTTCCGGGTCTGTACTCTGTTCGGACCAGAAGACTTGCAACACTGACTTACCGAAAAATACTGACAGCTTTCCGACTTTTCGTTCTGCCTCTACTAGTAAAGGGGCTTTTTTCTTACAAGAAGCTTGACTTAAAAGGCTTGAAAGAGTTTTTTCTATGATAGGCTTGAACTGAAAAAACAGTTCTAGAAAGAACCCGCTTACCGCTGTAAATAATGAAAAATCCGTCTTTCTTCTATAAAAAAAGCTATTCTCTAAGCCAACTTATACAAAAAAGTAGTCCTAAACCAAGGAAGACGCTTATAGTCTTTAGACTTATACTCACGCACAACGGCTTCAACAAGAACTATATGAATAGCTAAGTAGCGCTAGTCTAAACTAGAAGCCGTTGCTTGTTTTGTTTTTTATAATCTAAAAGGTCTCGTCTTTCCGCAATATATGGCAGAGGGACTGGTAGGTTCCTTTCTTCATTCGGATAAAGATGGCACTTCGTCGTTTAATGTGGAAGTTCGGGGCCACAGCACCTCCTTCTCCGGAATCCCCCGAATCAGATGTGGGGTCAATGGGAGGACCTTATCAACCATAGGAATGCCCGATCGACTCTCAATTGCTTGTGAAAGATAGCTATTCCTCCGCTTTGATGCTTTCTTCTGCTGATTCAATAGCAGCTCCCATTTCAGAAGACCGAAAGAGAGTAGCTGCCTTTCAAGCAGACTAAGAATCCGGTATTCCATACTATTCCCCCAACCTTGGGCAATTCTTTTCACAGCTAAGCTTATCGTTCTGCCATACTAGACTTTCTATTGATTGAGACCCATATTGAAAAAGAAGAACTTTTTATTAATCAAGCAAGCATTCCCACCTCCATCACAACCGAAGCCAAGGTCTCTGCAGAAACCATAGCACCTCGCGTCAGGAGCTGGCTTAAGCGACTTCCTTTAGTTGAACTGGTGGCGGTCAATTGAATCTTAGCCAGTGAATTAATTGCGCCAGTTAAAGTTCGAAAAGAGCGACTCGACTGTCAAGCAAAGATCGTTGGCTTTCTTTGCTCTGGGCGCGTACTTTAACTCTGGAGTTAAAATGCCAGCTATCTTGCTTTCTCTTTGCCTCTCTCTGAGCGGTGCTCCACAAAATGCCGACTGGTCCTCTCAAACCCCATATGCTTAAAAAAGCAATTCGAGACAAGAATGTTTGTAAAGTCCGGCGATGACTCGGGAAGAGTCAGCCTGACTCCCTCATGCGAGGCAGTCAGCCCTGAGGCTGACGTTTTTTTTTTTTTTTTTTTTTTTTTTTTTTTTTACTTACATGCTTATACTTGCTGTTTTCAGATCTCTAGTCTATTGGTTTCATCCTTACCCTCACTTAGTTGGTCCGGCACCAGGTTAGTGTAAATGCCTAGGGTGGTAATTTCTTCCTCTTCTTGCTCTGATTCTACTGAGGTGGAGGAGTCGTCTGACTTCGAGGCTTACTCTCCTCCTGCTGACGAATCGTCCACCGTTTTTGGGGGTTTTGTTAATCAGTTGTTTGCGGATCCTTCTGGGTTTCCTTCTCATCTTCCTGCCTCCCCTGGTCCGGACTCTCCTTCCCTTTCGCCTTTCGCCCGGGGCCCTGGTGAATTTGAGGATGTAGAGTTCTTCCCCACTCAGCCCTCTATACTGAAAGAGTCTGATGTTAGTTTAGTTCGTCTTGCATTGGGTCCATCTGTCGAGGTTATTTTGGATACTTCACGACCCGTCTTTGATCCACTTTCGGGCGGTTATGTAGCATTGTCCCTTTTGGCTGTCAAATATGGGTTTCAAGTGCCTCCGCCTCCTTTGTTTAGTGAGGTTTGTAGATATTTTAATCTGGTGCCTGGTCAGTTATCTCCGAATTCGTTTCGCTTTGTGGCGATTTTTCTTTCTTTGTCTGACTCTTTGAGCATTCCGCCGACCCTTTCTCTTTTCACACAGCTTTTTTATGTTGCCGCAGTGGGTTCTCGTTCGCCTGGGTCCATCCAAATCGTTCCGCGTGAGGGATTGCGTTTTGAGGGTATTAGCAAATCTTTCAAGCGCTGGAAGGAGCGCTTTGTTTTTGTTCGTCCTGTTGGGAGTGCATTTGATTTTCCCACTTCCTGGCCCTCTTACTATTTTAAGCTTGACCGGCCGCCTGCGCCGACCGGGGTGTTAGCCCAGCAAGTTCAGGCTTTCCGCGACCTCGGTCCGGTGCAGGTGGTTGCCTGTATCGAACTGGAAGCTTTAGAGAATGCTGGGCTGTTACCTACGGGCGCTGCGGATACTGGTCTGTGCCTTTTCCTTTGCTTTGAGGGGTCGTTCTTTGGTTAATGTTCTTTCACCCCTGATAATAATTTTTTTTAATAATAATTTTTTTTTAGGTGCTACTGGTTCGGGGTTCCCATTTTTTGACGTGGCAGGTCCCTCTGCCCCTATTAGTTCTTTTGGTGCCATACCGTCTGGGATGGCTGCTCGACATGACATCCTGCAGGAGCGGTTTCGTCGTCTCACGCGATCGCATACTTCCCGTTCGGTGGCCCCTCCTCCACCGTCTACTGAGGGTCCTGGCGATAAGGGCAAGAATCCTGTGGATGAGCCTTCCGCCCCACCGGCTTTTCCTAGTTCCCCTCCGTGTGCCTTGGCCGATTCAGAAGCCTTACGAAAGCGGGCCAGGGCGGAGCCTGCTGGAGGGGAGCCATCTGGCTCGTTACCGCAGCCCTTGACTCTCACTGTTACCGGATGGACGGATTCTTCGATGTGTGGGACGCGTTTCAACTATAACCCGTTGGAATGGGGGGAGAAAGTTATTTTTCCTTGTGATCAGGAGTATATGCAGACTATTGGCGAGGATGCTCTCGACCGACGGACGATTGCCCACCTTTATCGGGTATGTTTTCAGCGCACTTAGCCTTTATTCCCCTTTCTTCCCCCCCCTTTTTTTTTTAACTTATTCCTTGGGTTGTTTAGGCGATCGCTGCTGTTTCCGCCAACCGTAAGTGCTCTCGGGCGCGATCTCAGGAGCTGGAGGAGCTCGATGCTCGTTTTAAGGATCTCACTGTGCGGTATCAAGATCAAGTGGAGGCTTCTCATCGCAGCCTGACTACTCAGGCGGAGCTTCGGCGAGCTTGTCGGGAGGCCGAGGAGGGACGTCGCGTGGCTGAGGAGTCTCTTTTTTCTGCGGTTTCGGATTATAAAAACTCCGATACGTTTCGCCAGGATGCTTTGGCGTCCATTCGTGGGGCCCCTGATGACTTTGCCTTGATTGGCAAGGATTGGTTTGCTTCTCCGGGTGGTGCTGAGTATGCGGCCGAGATGTCTTTGGAGGATTATTATGAGGGGTCTCGGCATATGCAGCAAGAGATCTATGCTACCCTGCAATCTTCCAATCCTCCGTTTATGCCGACCGATCTGGGGCTTCCGCCTCCTCTTCGTTCTTGGGCTGATCGTCACTTAAATGAGGGTCCTGATGCTCCAGTCTTAGGCTCAGGTGTTGCCTCGGGGGCGCATCCTCCGAGCTTTGCTTTTCCATCTGATTCGGGTGGACGACGCGAGATTCCCTTTGATTCTGCCTACCTCAACTCTGCTGCCAATCTCCAGGTTTTAGCTGATCTTTCGAATGCCGATGTTTCTCTTGGTCCTTTGGACAGTGTAGATGGTGCCGGTCCTCAGGATGTGCGCGGGGACGTTAGCAGTCAGGCTCCTGGTGTTTAGTTGGTCTTTTTTATGTTTTTCTTAGCGGCTGTTGATGTCTTTCTTTTGTAGTACTGATGGACTTTTATGTATTCCTGTTCGTTCTTGTTTATGAAAACTACGATGTTGGTTTTACTTATTGTTTTACTCCTTGTTTTAAGAGTTTTATGTCATGGTGGGAAGATATATATCCATTGCCTAGTGAGTATGCGTTTCTTCCACACGGTGGTGGGAATACGAGTCTGCCACTGCTAATGGGTATGTGTCTTCCACTCGGTGGTGGGTATACGTCTTCCACTCGGTGGTGGGTGTACGTCTTCCACTCGGTGGTGGGTGTACGTCTTCCACTCGGTGGTGGGTGTACGTCTTCCACTCGGTGGTGGGTATACGTCTTCCACTCGTGGTGGGCGTCTTCCACTCGGTGGTGGACGTCTCCACTCGTTGCTTCACTCGTGGTGGGTATACGTCTTCCACTCGGTGGTGGGTGTACGTCTTCCACTCGGTGGTGGGTATACGTCTTCCACTCGGTGGTGGGCGTCTTCCACTCGGTGGTGGGTATACGTCTTCCACTCGGTGGTGGGCGTCTTCCACTCGTGGTGGGTATGTCTTCACTCCCTAGGAATTTTCCTCCTCGGACCCCGAATGCGCACTTCTTGGGATTTAACCGGAGGTTGTATTTCTTCATGAGTTCGAAGCAGACTCTTAAGTCCATTGCGTGCTCGGTCTCTTCCTTGCTTTTTATCAATAAATCATCCACGCAAGCCTCCATGGTTTTCTCGAGTAGGCTATGAAACACCTTAGCTACCATTCGAGTGAACGTGGCCCCTGCATTTTTTAAGCCGAACGGCATCACTTTGTAACAGTAAACCCCGTCCGGGGTGAGGAAGGCCGTTTTCTCTTCATCCTTATTGTCCATAAATATCTGGTGGTAGCCTCTGAAAGCGTCCATGAAACTGAGTAGCGCACATCCCGCCGTTTGATCTACTAACTGGTCTATCCTGGGTAAGGGAAAGGGATCTTTGGGACATGCCTTGTTGAGGTCGGTGTAATCCACACACATCCTCCATGTAAGTGGTTTTGGCACCAATACGACATTTGCCAACCAAGCCGGGTATACCACCTCCCTGAGATGCCCAATCTCTAATAGGGTTGCTACTTCTTTTTTCACAAACTCCCTCCGGTTTGCTGCCAGGTGCCTTTTTCGTTGTACTATTGGCCGGACGGCTGGGTCTACTGATAAGCGGTGGGTAATAACCGAGCGATCTATCCCAGGCATATCTTCTGGTCCCCACGCGAACAGGATCCTATACTCCTGTAATGTCCGTAAGATATCAGATTTGATTTCTTCCGTTAATCCCTTTCCTATCCGGACCCTTTGATCGGGCTTCGAGCTTTCTAAGGCTACTTCTTCTAATTCTGCGGCAGGTTTTGGCCTGTCCCTGGCTTCTTCCTTGGTGGTTCTTTCTGTGATGGATTGCACTTGTAAGTCTCGGCTTCCAATCTCGCGACATGTGAGGAGATAGCAGGATCGTGCTGCTTGGCGATCACATCTAGCGATCCCCACTCCTTCTGGTGTTCGGAATTTCAGACACAAATGCTCGAGTGATACTACGGCTCCTAGGTCCTCCAAACCTGGTCTTCCCAATATCACGTTGTGTGCTGATTTTAAGTCCACCACCACAAATTCCATGTTTATAGCTCGCACCCTAGGGTATTCTCCGATCTCTATAGGCAGGGTGATGCATCGTTCCGACTCTATGCTATCTCATGTGAATCCCGCAAGAGGTGTTCTCACTTGGTGCAGGTTCTCCTTGGTTAGTCCCAGCTTGGTGAAGGTTTCGAGATACATGACATTGACGCTGCTGCCCGTGTCTACGAATACCCTTCGAACTGTGGCCCCGTTGACGTCCATTGCAATCAGGATGGCGTCCCTGTGCGGGGTTGGCCCCTCGGGTAAGTCATCATCTAAGAAGATAATGGGGTCCCTCCGGCTCTTTTTGGGCGGTGCCTTATGCTGTACTGCCCCTATGTATAATTGTCTGGCCCAGCGTTTCCTTTCCCGAGCGCTGTCCCCACCGACTGGTCCCCCGCAAATCATATGGATTACGAGCTTCTTGTGTTTTCTGCTACGATCGTCTTGCTCTTCTCGGGGCTCCCTTGCCATCCTAGGGGTTTCGGGTTGCGCTTCGGCTTCCCGTCCCGCGGGCCTTTTCTCCTGCCTGGGTCTCTCCGTTTGTCTTTGCCACTGATTCGGCCCTCGAGGCTGTCGGCCTCCCGGGGGCGGTCGTCCCATGTTTCGTTTGAGGGCCATCCTCCTTTCTATCAATCCTTCTAGTTCTTTCTGCAAGGTGGTACATTCCTCCGTGCTGTGGGATGGGGATTCGTGGAATCTGCAGTACTTCCCCTGTGTTATCAGTACGTGGTTGACTACCGTTGCGAGGTTTTGTGGTGGGGAATCTGCTCTTACTCGAGGCGGGTGTATCTCATGTACCGCCCTTGCCCCCAGGGTAGGGATAACCCGGGGTCGGTGGGCTACCGGTGGGTGGCTAGGATTGACCCTATCCCTTCGTTTCGACGATTGATCCCCCGGATGCGCTCTCGTTTCCTCCAACTGGCGTTTCTCTCGCCGCCTCTGTTTTTGTCGTAAGGCCTCCTCTGTTTCGGCGTATCTGTTTGCTCTTTGTATGGCCTTAGCGTATGTTTCGGGGGTATCAGTTCGGAGACTTGCAAACAGATCGCCAGCTTTTAAGGCTTCCATAAATAATGTTATGGATGTCCGGTCATCCAAACCTTCCACCGTTTGTATTTCTTTCTTCCATCTTCCGAGGAATTCCTTTAAGGTCTCCGTCTCCCCTTGTTGTACAGCAGTTAAGGCTGTGAAGTGCCTTTTAGTCTTTATGCTCCCCGCAAAATATGTTAGGAATTGTTCGCCCAGGGTTTCAAAACAATCTATGGTTCGGGGTGGTAGTGATAGGAACCATCGTTGTGCTGCCCCCTTCAGTGTCGAAAAGAATACCCTACAGTACATTGGGTCTTCTGCTCCTAAGATCATCATCTTCGCTTGGAAGTCAATCAGGTGGTCACTGGGATCCTCTGTTCCATCGTATGTGGGCATTACCGGGCATTTAAAGTTTTTTGGGGCGCAATATTCCTGTATCTCTAAAGTGAACGGATTGGCGGATAAAAGGGAACGCGCCATCGGCTGATCCCTTCCTCCCTCCATCTTTTTCCAGAGGTCTTTTAGTTCTCTGGCGAGGTTACTTATTTCTACATCTCGATGCTCCCGATCCTGACTTGAGGTTGGATCATAGTTTTCGCCTACGCCTTCTCGTCCAGCGGAGGCCCCTTTCTTTCGTGGCTCGTCTTCTGGTGGTTTTCCCCCGATCGTCCGACCTGATTTCAGGAATTCGCACCAGTGTAACCCAGTTCTATTATTGTTTTATGAAACTTTTCATACCACTGTTTTGGTGCTTGTTTTAGACCATATAGAGATTTTTTGAGTCTGCATACCTTTTCTTCCTGACCTGGAGCAACACATCCATGAGGTTGTTCCATGTAGATCTCTTCTTCTAGATCACCGTTCAGGAATGCCGTTTTCACATCCATTGATGGACTATCAACCTGTGCATGGATGCTAAAGCAAACAAAATTCGAATGGTTGAGATTTTTGTTACAGGTGAATATGTGTAAAAGTAATCTTCACCAAATCTCTGGGTATAGCCTTTGGCGACTAGCCTGGCTTTGAATCTCTCTATGGACCCATCTGGTCTCAGTTTCCTTTTGAAGATCCACTTACAACCTATTGGTTTGCACCCTTTAGGTAGGTCTACCAATTCCCATGTATGATTGGACTTGATAGAGTCCAACTCACTTTGGATTGCTTCTTTCCACAAAGTGGAATCAACTGAGTGCATAGCATCTTCAAATGTCTTTGGCTCTTCTTCTAACACCAATTGACACACCAATGGTCACACAGTTCGTTTATATCTTTCATCTCAGTCAGATAGGTTATGAAGTCAGATCCAAAGCTTTTCTCAGTTCTGGGTCTTTTGCTTCTTTTGGGCTCATCAGTTTCTTCTGCAATACTAGGCATAGGAAGTTGAGCACGTTCATATCTCTGAATATTATCATCATATAAATTTTGAGTATTCCGTAGAGGAAAGATGTGTTCAAAGAAGACAGCATCTCTTGACTCACAGATTGAACGATTTTCTAAACACATAAATCTATAGGCCGCGCTGTTTTCTGCATAACCAACAAATACAGCATCTAAGGTTTTGGGCCCTAGGTTAGGCCTTTTAAAGGACGGGAGTCCCACCATTGCCAAGCACCCTCACACTTTGAAATATTTGAGGTTAGGGGCATGCCCTTTCCACAACTCATTTGGGGTTCTTTCAAACCCTTTATGGGGTACTCTATTCAGTATGTGGTTTGCAGTTAGAACAGCTTCCCCCCACAGGGAGTCAGGAGCACCTGAACTGATTAACATTGCATTAATCATTTCTTTGAGAGTGCGATTCTTCCTTTCAGCTATGCCATTCTGTTGGGAGTTTAAGGTGCAGTAACTTCATGGATAATGCCAGAAGACTCACACAAACATTTAAGAGATTTTACTTCATATTCTCCTCCTCTATCAGAACGAAGCCTTTTGATCTTTTTGTCTAACTGATTTTCAACTTCAGATTTGAAAACCAAAAACTTTTGTTCAGCTTCGTCTTTTGTTATCAGAAGATAGATCTTTGTAAAACGAGAATAATCATCAATAAACGAAATATAATATCGTTTACCACCTCGGCTTTCAGTGCTTTTAAAATCTGCTAAATCAGAATGAATAAGTTCTAGCACAGAAGAGGTATTATGGTTTACAGAGGAGAATGATTTTCTAGCAAATTTAGCTTCAGCACATGTTTCACATTGAGCATATGATTCACTAGACAAGTTTGGTAATAGATTCATGCTTTTCAGTCTTTTAAAGCAATTTAAACCAACTTGTCCTAGTCTACCATGCCAAACATTAGAGGAAACAATGATATAAGCAGAAGAAGAGGCATTATTATTATCATTATTCGAGCCATGCTAATTCGAGATAAAACCATAAATGGTCGACGGTGGACCCTCAACTGCAGGAGGATTTCTAATTACAGAGATATCTAACACAAATAGTCCTCCCCGCAGATATCCCTTCCCAAAAAATTGCCCACACAGAGTCATTATCAACCGATTAGACTCAAAAACTAACTTAATTCCAGCCTTGTTTAGCAAGGCTCCTGAGATTAAGTTTCTACAGAGGGAAGGGACATACAACACATCTCGCAACATTAACTTTTTCCCAGAATATATCATAAGCTCTATTTTTCCTTTACCACTTACCTCAGAAACGCTAGAATTTCCCATGAATACGTGTTCTCCTTCAGTGATGGGGTTGAACGTCTTAAACATGCTTTTGTCATTGCAAAAGTGGCGAGATGCTCCCGTATCTACTACCCATTCATCTGGATTGCTAACCATGTTGACCTCCGTTATAACGGCTGCAATTACTTCGGCGTCTTCCGAATTTTCCAGTAGGTTTGCTTGATTTTTAAGCTTAGACCCACCATCGCTTGGGTTCTGTGAGGTTGCCCTTTTCCTGTGGTAGCATTGAGCTGCACGATGACCTCGTTTCCCGCAAACAAAGCACTCGCCGCCTTTCCCTTTCTTCTGAATCTTGCCGTTCTTAGGGCCATTGTTGTTGTGGGATTTGGCATTCTTATTCCCGCTTTTATTATTTCCACCAGATTTTGTCCTATCAAAATGAACACTAGTTTCTACTATGTTAGCTTTTACATTACCAGGAATAATCTCGGACCTAAGCATTAGCCGATTCTCCTCTTCTATGTTCCAGCTGTTGACTAGGTGCTCCAAAGTTTGATATTTCCTCTCGTGTTTCATCTTATTTTTGAAGTTTGACCCGGACTCGGGTAACTTCTCTATTAAGGATTCAACAATGAAAGTGTCGTTTACCTCGCTTCCTTCAGCCAGCATGTCAGCCACCAGGTTCTCGTATTCATGCACCTGCTCTACTATCGATTTTGAGTCAGTTAGTCTGAAATTTAGCCAACGACCGATAGCGTACTTCCTCCTCCCAGCATCATCTGAACCATATTTTTGTTGCAGTAGGTCCCAAATAGTTTTGGCAGACCTATGCTTTGAAAAAATGTCGAAGATTACGTAGTCGACCTGCTTTCCCGATTCTATAGTTTTAGACGCACCTGTTTCAGAAGCCGGTTGAAATTTAGCAGGGTCCACGTAAATTACGTAGTCGAGATCCTGAGCTTCCAACAGCATTAATAATTTCGCGGACCAGCGCCTGTAGTTGAGACCGCCGGTTAAAGGCTCAATGGAATTGAGGTCGACGATGTTCTTGGATGATCCAGACATTGCTATCTTCGTATATAAAGCTTTTAACTGTTGTAAATACCTGTTGCGTACAAACTGGAAAGATAACAATGTCGGACGAAAGTCCTTTTGATATAGGCTGGATTTTAGATAGGAAAATAATAAGAATATATTTTGTGACGTGTTGAGTGCAACACTGCCTTAAAAGCTTTATACGACCAGGGTATCGTAAGCTCTCGACAAGCAAAGACAGAATATTGAACCAAAGAATTATGCTCAGACTTTGAGTGAGTAACAAAGCAGAAGAAGAAGAAGAATAAGATATTTTGTTGGTGTGTTTTTTCTGAACTGGAGGAGTCACTATTTATAGTAATGAACATAGCAACTCCTCTAATTACTAGCCACAAACTTGCGTAAGAATAGCAAAATGAATGGGGTATTGGACACGTTGCATCACATGCAGCTTCATGGTGGTCACAAGGTGATCCACTTAATTAGGAGGTAATTATGGTGGAGGCTAAGAGCCTTTTGCTTTACTGTTACCCAACAAGGCAATCATAAAACCTGACCCATTGCTCCAACTTTGGGAACAGCCTCTCCAACTAATGCACCAACTTTTTTTCGTGAGTTCTAATTGAAACCCACTAAACTTCTCTTTCACGGATAAATTAAAATACGGTGACCAGAGCACCACTGTATGGTGATGTTGAAAGTAACATAACAAAGTAGCCATAAGGGCGTTTAAACTAGTTTCGAATGGAAGGCAAACGGAAGGCGAAATATTGCGTCCAAAGTGGCTAGTAATATGAATTATTTATAGACGGAGATCTCAAGAATAACGACGAACATGAGTAATAAAAAATAGACCTAACATATCACACTTGTATTCGAATTTAAAATAAAATTTACTAAGTCTATAAAAATAATGTTTTTGTTTTTTGTTTTTTAAATAATTATGACTAACGTTCACGTCACGCACTGACAATGAGCCGTGTCGCGTTAGTAAGCATGCGGAGTCCGCATTTCTAGCCGGACTGTTTTGTCAAATCAGTCTGAATTTTAAGACATTTGTATTTTTTTTTAGAAAAAAAAAACATTTCCATTTATGTCCCAGGCGTGGCACTATAAATTCGGAAGGATTTCGCCCAATGTTTCAATATTTGATAAAAAATAATTAATGTTGAAACCTATATTGATGTATAGTTTCGTAATGTTGAAAGATTCCAAGGATGGTGTTCAGACACATTTAATGTTGTATATATTTCGACCAAATATGGGGAGGAACAAGAAAAAACAGTAAGTGTAATTTGTATATGTATGCAGTGACGGATCCAGAAAAATGTCCTAGTGGGGACGAAACATAAAAGAGGTAGCACCAAGTTACTCCATTATACGGGAGGTTGTGGGTTCGAGCCTCAACGATATTGACTCCTTGTGCTTCACTAGGTTGAGAAAATTAAATAGTAATGAACATATATTGCATTGTAATAGAATCGGTAGTATTAAAAAAATGACACATTTAAAAGGAATATAGTCATAAATATTGTTAGATATAGACAAAAATAAAACACATCAAAACTTTATACAAATATTAATAACAATATATGAAACATAATTAATTTGATAAAATAATTCAAATAGAAAACACATTATAAATTACACATCTCATTATTAATTTTAGCTTTGAAGAAGCTACAAAGGAGGATGAACAACAACCCTCAGGATTCAAACCATTGCCCTTCCTTAAGTAAAAACACACCCCAACCAACTCAACTAACTAGTCAATTTTTTACTTATATCTGTTTTTATATATTTATATCTAAAACTATTCTATACATACAGATATATATATATATATATATACAAGGGCTATATGTGGTGAGGTTGGGGTGAGTGGGGGCAGCTTCCCCCACTGCTCCCATGCTGGATCCGCCAGTGTATGCATGTATGTGTAATAAATTTATATTTTTTATTTGTAGATACAAATAAATTCTTTGTTGGTAATTATTTGTAGAGATATGTAATAATTATTTTGTTTTGAATTGTTTGATTTGCAGGTTTAAATTATGTTGTACTGCATTCATTGATTGAGCTTCAATTAAAACTCGCGAAATTCAAAAGTCCTTCAATTAAAACTTGCGACATATATTTATTGGTGAAATATTTTGCGGTTTTCTTTCGAAGAATATAAATTTTAAGTTTTAAGTAGGTGGATTGAATTGGCTAAGTATACCAATATCACTCCGCTCCCACTCACCCCAGTGTACTTGAAACTATAAATAATAAATAGAGTGCATGACTACTGAAATTAAGCAACAAAAGTATGTTGCAGTAAGTAGTTGTGGCAATAGAAATTTTAGATAATTTATTTTTTGCGTCGATGACCACAACAGAATTCGAATATAAAGCGTTTTGTATATATATCTTTTTGAAATTTTGTTTTTCAGCTTTATATGTACAAGCATACAACAAATGTAACAATTGTAAAGTTCAACTCTAAATACAATTTATATATTTTGATTTATAATTATGCCATTTTTTTCGTACAGGTGAAATCGTTGTTAAAGAATTTGTATCTTGCGACTTGAATTATACTCCGTATTAAAATGTAGTTCCAAAATTAAATGTGTGTTTTCTTAAACACACATTTAATGGACTGACGTGACCGACCACTTCAATCAATTATCGGTCACGTCACTCATTTACCGATTGGCGCAGCGCGCCAGTCGGCTTGTGACTCGGTGTTGGCGTGATATACACGCTAAACTGACTTTGACGTCAGTCTGGCAAAAAAAAAACAAATAAAAAATGTGGAGTAAGTATAAATATCACGGTATTAATGTTCAATTGTAATAAAAATGTTGTAAAATTTTGGACTTTGAAGTATAATAGTGCAAATTATTATTGTGCAAATTATTATTGGGTAGTGCCGTATTTGAGTGAACAGTTGTCAAATATTTTTTCTTTAAAATGAGTTGCAATTATTTGCATCCTGCGCCATTGGACTCAAGTTTGTTAACATATCAAGTGCACCACCGATCTGAGTCAATTTGGGCCAATCGAGTGTACATGTTTAAAGCGCAATTGTCATGTGTGTAGGATGCCCGCGCTGCATTTAGAAACATCCACATAAATGCACACATACGAGAATTGTTATGCCAATAAGGTTTTATTACACTTACATGCATGCTTACGACTTACGAGATATGAAACTTGATCATCATCTCATTACTACATTAGTTGAGAGGTGGAGGCCTGAGGTACATGCATTTCATATTTCATTCGGTGATATTGTAACTATTAGTTTACAAGACTTTGAAGTCTTATTAAGGCTAAAAACTGATGATTAATTGGCAAAATTGAAAAACAAAAAGGAGACCATTTAGTTCAAATTCAAAAAATTTTTAGGCTTTACTCCTCGGCATGACACATATTCCCCAACGCTTCTAAATATTTCCGTGTTAGAAACACATGTCACGACTGTTGATGTCGACATGGCCAATGATTAAGAAATTCAACAATATGTGTGTGGCTTAATTTTATTATTTTTGGGCGGGTTATTATTTCCAAAAACAACGCAGAATACTGTGAAATTATGCTTGTTGAATTTTATTGAGGATCTTTCAATTGTCGGACAATATAGTTGGGGTTCGAGAGTGCTCTGT
The DNA here is from genome assembly GCA_003576665.1 of Ipomoea trifida. Classification (NCBI taxonomy): domain Eukaryota; kingdom Viridiplantae; phylum Streptophyta; class Magnoliopsida; order Solanales; family Convolvulaceae; genus Ipomoea; species Ipomoea trifida. The sequence continues at coordinate 17,823,864 of CP025652.1, read as the reverse complement.
AACTTGTATAGAGCTCTTTGTCGAGATGAACATTTCGAGCAATCTATCGTTAGGGGTTGCCTACTATTGTTACCAAGGTTGCAAAAATCGCTAGGCGCCCTCTAGGCGCCTGGGGGGCGCCTAGGTTTTTTTTTTTTTTTTTTTTTTAAATTTTTTAAAAAAAATTAAAAAAAAAATTTAAGTGTTAATAATTGTAAAGTGTTTAATATTGTAAGTCTTTACACTTTAATAGTTAAATATTTTTTTGAAAGGAGTTAAATATTTAATACTTATTAAGTTATTAGTTATTATTTATTAATTATTAGTGCATTACTTATTAGTTTAATTTAGTTATTACTTATTATTTTATTAAGTTATTACTTATTATTAGAGTATTAGTTAATACATTATAACATTAATAGTTTAAATGTTTCAGACTTATAATTTTTTTAATAAAAAAAGAGGAAAAAAAAAAAAAAAAAAAACCAGCCGGCCGGCCTAGGCGGCCCAGGCGCCCGACCGCGGAGGAGGCCGATTTCGGCCTCCTCTGCGGCCGGGCGCCGCCTAGCCTAGCGCCTAGGCGCGATTTTTGCAACATTGATTGTTACAATTGTGGGCGTGGGAGAGATTACATTGTACTCGACCGGCTAGCGTGCTCCCTTTAATCAATATCGATGGACCTTATGGTGTGAGGTACGTTTATTTATAATTATAAACATTTAATTTAAATTCATTTAGAACTATTGAAATGTAACGTATATAATAATTCCGTATGTAGGTGGCATTGTCCTCATTCTTGGCCAGCCCGTTAATTTTTTTTATTTTTTTTTTATTTTTTTAAATGTTTTTGAATGAATATTATTAAAATTATTTCATTTTGTATAAGTTGGGAATTGAACCCCTCACCTTTTAGTTAAGAACTAAGATCATTTCCAACCAAGCACATCAAACCTTCGAACAAACTCCATGTATGTTTATATATATACATATTATACACACAATACACATACATGCACACACATATATAATTACATTTTAATTTTATAAATAAATTTTATATTAATATTTATATAAAGATACAATTAATTGTATTAATTAATACTAGTAATAAATTTAATATAAATAAATTAATAAATTTTATATTAATATTTATATAAAGATACAATTAATTGCATTCATTAATACAAATAATAAATTTAATATAAATAAATAAATTAATTATATATTAATATTAATATAAAGATACAACTAAATGTATTAATTAATACTTGTAATAAATTTAATATAAATAAATTATATATAATGCTTGAATGATCTAAATAAATATAGCTGTATATAAGAATGTTCAACAAAGGTCCTTTGCATAGTTGGTTTAAACAGTGGTAAGTTATGTGAAAGGGCATGGGTTCAAATCTTGTTAGCAACAATATTTTAAAACATTAATACAGTACCACATTTACATGATATATTTGAGGGTGGGGGGTGGGAACACGGGCTATACGGGTTGGCCCGTCTACAATATTTTAAAACATTAATACAGTACCACATTTACATGATATATTTGAGGGTGGGGGGTGGGAACACGGGCTATACGGGTTGGCCCGTCTAACCCACGGGCCAACCCGTATAACCCGTGTTCCCACTCGGGTTATACGGGACGGGTTGGGATTTCACCCAACTCGGGTTATCGACCCAACCCGTCCAAAAGCACGGGTAAACGGGCTCAACCCGACGGGTTGGGCTCGTTTTGACAGCTCCCATCTAACCCACGGGCCAACCCGTATAACCCGTGTTCCCGCTCGGGTTATACGGGACGGGTTGGGATTTCATCGACCCAACCCGTCCAAAAGCACGGGTAAACGGGCCTAACCCGACGGGTTGGGCCCGTTTTGACAGCTCTAGATGATGATAGTGGTCAAATGGATAACGGATAGTGGTCAAATGGATAACGTAAGTTTATGATATGTATATATTAATATATATATATATATGTAACACCCCGGCTCGGCTATACCGTACATCCGGAGTAATTACCGCCACACTTAGAATAAATTCTATCAATTCCCAATAAAATTCGTTCTAAGTGCACAGGCTAAAAAAAAAAAAAAAAACAAGAGAATGACAAGGTATCAACCGAACACTCCAAAGAACTCATAAGAACCAACAAAGAAGGACATCCCAACATCAACCTCCCAACCAACCGAACCAACCATCAACCAAGTCACACCATAAGTCAGAAGTCAATAGTCACGAGTCAGACGGGGTGATGAGTCCCACTCACAGGGACCGAAGTCCAATAGTAACCAATAGTAACCACAGGGGTAATCAACCCAAAGCACAGGGGTAGCGAACCCAACAGTAACACAATAGTAGCACAATAGTAACACCATAGTCCACAACCAATAGTAACCAATAGTAACCAATAGTCCACAACCAATAGTAACCAATAAGAGCACAAGGTCCACAATAAGAGCACAATAATCCACCATAGTAACACAATGGTCCATCACCACAACCATACTCCAACACCAACTCAACCAACCAAGACGTGGGTTCATCTCAAATATGAACACCAACCAACTCCCAGATCATAACTCAAAAGATCAATAGACCAAGAGCACCAACAAGAGGAAACCAAGGACATGAATCAATACTCCAAACTAAGGCATCAAATGCTCAATGAATAACATGAATAAATACTCCAAATACATGGTAGAATACTCAACAAAACAATCCAACAATGATCTGAAACAAGGGACCAACAACAGACAACAACAACAGAAAATGCTCTCTGGAAACAGTTTCCCAGAGAACTAACGGAGCTCACTCACGGACCACTGTCCTCCGCCGAACTGCTCCGCAAGAAGCAGCCGGTCACCCTCAACGGACCACTCCCCTCCGTCCGGATCCTCCGCTGCCACCTTGCGGATCGCCTTCACGGATTACATTATTACGCTAGGGTCTTCCGCAAGGCCAAACCCCATCCCAGATTCCAGAGACCAAAATCAGATATGAACACATCATTTCCAGAATACAAGATCAGACCAAAGACACTCACATTTCATACCATTTAGAGTCCAAGAATAAGGAAATCCATAACATCATTGATCATACAACACAAGACAAAGATCAAGATGAAATCCAACAAAAAGAATCAACAAAATAGGCTAATCACAAGGAATTTCCAGGATTTCCAATCACCAAATCAATATATATAGAATAAGGGAATAAAATAGTTTTGATGGACATGGATGGTTACCTTTGAAGCGCATTTAAATTCCGAAAGCATATTTAATCCAAAGCAACGTCAATCCTAAGCTCAAAGCTCGGTTCATAAACGTGAACCTTAATCCTGCTGTTTGCCCTTGGAGTCGAACCCGCGCCCATTGGGGGCACATACACGAACTATACCACTGCACTACTACGCTTCTTGGCGCCATGTTGTGCGACTACAACTTATCACTCTTATCGTGAGCCTTTGATGACCAAAACAGAGGCTGCCGCCCACTGCTCGTTCGCCTTGCGGAGGAGGGATGACCGCCCGTGCACTCCGTCGTCGCTGCCGCTCCTCGCTTTGTCGTACGTTGCCGTCAACATGCGGGAAGTCCGCCGACGCCACGCCGGTCGTCTGCATTCCTTCCGACGACGATCACGCCACAAGAGCCGTTCAGCTTAGTCGGAGAACGGGGGAAACGGGGGCTCCTACTCTGCTCGCCGACGGGGAAGGGTGACGGAGAGGTCCACTCCGTCGCGACGCTCCGCTTGCGCCGTTCGACACTGGGAGCAAAGGATGTGACGCCGCTGCTTGTCGCAAGAAGGGAAAACGCCGTCGACGTTGCTCTGCCGTCGCCGTCGAACATGCCGCCACCATGCAGTTCCGCCCACGCACTCACTTCCGTCGAGAGGAGAAAACGCCGTCGAGAGCTCACCCGTGCTGCTGGAACAGGGGAGGAAGCCGCCCCTTAGCTCACCGGGAAACATTCGCTGGCCACTGTCGCATCGAGAGAGAGAGGGAGAAGGGTGATCGGAGGGGAAGCTTTGCTCCATCGCTGTCGTAATGCCCCGCCCCAACACCGCCAGAGTCCCTTGCCGTCGGAGATGGAGTTTCAAGCTCGCCGGGATGCTCTTGTTGCCGTCGCATCCTCCGCTGGTCGCTGGCGTTGGAAGGGTAACGAGAGGGAAAGAACGACGAGAGGGAAACGAATGAGGAGAAGCAATGAAGTTTTGGCTGCTGAACATCTACTTGCCCTATTTGGAAGCTACTAATTAGGGTAAGTTTCCCAATTGGGTTTGGGCTACACAAGATATGGCATTTGGATCATTTGAGTTGGATTGGATCATTAACCATGGTCTATAACATATATATATATAATTATAGCTATGGGTTTAGAGTAATTGGGTCAACATTATAACTTATAACATATATATGATCATAACTATGGACTTATAATATAGTCCTTAAGAATATAATTTATGTGGGCTTCAATAGTTAATATTTATGTAGGGAACATATATATATATACAACTATGGAAATATCGGGCCATAGCCTATTATGAATAATCATATCAATAACTATATATTTATATACAAGAGTACGTAATCTCAGGCTCATAGGAAAAATGATTATACTTATAATTATTTTAAATAATTATTTGATAAGAAAATAACCCCTTATAATATTCAAAAGAGTAGTAGGAAATTTTCGGGGTGTTACAGTGAATCTAGGAAGTTTTACTCCAATAACCGGCAGGGGAAAGGAAGGAATCAATTGGGGAAATCGTTCTTCTTGTCGATGGTGTGGGAAGAATCATCCCGGGGAAAATTGTCAAGGGGTGAAAGTTAAATGTTACACGTGTGGTCTTCTTGGACACAAGTCTTTTGAATGCCCAAGACAAATAGACAGCCCACAGAAAGCTCTGCAAAATGTGAACCAAGGGAGAAGATTCAACGGGAACAATAGTCAGAAGCCTGCGGGGACAGAAATGAGACGAACTAACTTCCAACCGCAAATCTGGGGAGACCCGTGAACCCCCACCGAGCTCCAATCATAAAGGAAAGTGATGGAGAGAGCAGTACTGGGAACCAAGGAAGAATCTACGTCGTCAACAGCACTCAGGCTCAAGCTGGCGACGCCGTAACTGGTACATTTTTCGTAAACTCAGTACCTGGATTAGTGCTATTTGACACAGGAGCTACCAACTCGTTTATATCATCTACGTTTGCTGATAGATGAATTTAAAGCCTACTATTGAGTTAGATCTAAATGTCAAAACTGCCTCAGGAATAGTAGTAGCCTGTAGATATGGTTACGAGAACGTTACGATAGAAATAGCCGGATTTAATTGTCCCGGAAATCTCGTTCGTTTTGAACTTGAGGGCATTGACGTAGTACTCGGAATGGATTGGTTGAACGAGTACAAAGCACAGATCTTGTGCAACGAACGAAAGGTCGTTCTACGAGGACCGAAAGGAAGGAGAATAACATACCGGGGAATTGACAAGCAACATGAGTCAAGCTTGTTGACGATGCAGAAATTGAAGAAGTACGCACATCAGGGATGCGAAGTATACCTTTGTTTAGTACAAGGTGTCGAGGAGAAGAACTGGAGATCGATCGAATTCCGATCATACGCGAATTTCCTGACGTATTCCCTGACGATCTTACGAAAATGCCACCAGAGAGAGAAGTGGAATTCACCATCGATTTGGTACCAGGAACCTCACCTATCTCGAAAGCGCCCTATCGAATGGCACCTAAAGAGATGGAGGAATTGAAGGCACAAATTGGCGGAATTACTAGAGAAGGGATTTATTAGGCCAAGTGTATCGCCTTGGGGAGCACCGGTGTTATTTGTTAAGAAGAAGGATGGGAGTCTTAGATTGTGTATCGATTATAGAGAACTTAATCGAGTCACAGTAAAGAACAAGTACCCGTTGCCGAGGATCGATGATTTGTGATCAGATTGAAAGAGGGGTGTATTTCAAAGATTGACTTACGATCAGGGTATCACCAAGTGCGAGTTGCAGAGAGGGATGTACCTAAGACGGCATTTCGAACAAGATACGGACACTATGAATTTACGGTTATGCCATTTGGAGTGACTAACGCCCCAGGAACCTTTATGGACATGATGAATCGAATTTTCCTTCCACATTTGGATAAATTCGTTGTGGCATTTATAGATGATATCTTGGTCTATTCAAAGACACCGGAGGAGCCATGAGGAACATCTCCGAGTAGTGTTGCAGACGTTAAGGGAAAGGAAACTCTTTGCAAAATTGTCAAAGTGCGAATTCTGGAAGAAAGAAGTCGCTTTTCTTGGACACATAATCACAAAGGAAGGGATAGCGGTAGATCCAGCCAAGATACGAGCGGTGATTGAATGGGAGGCGCCCAAATCGATTACAGAAATCCGCAGTTTCTTAGGTTTAGCGGGTTATTACCGAAGATTTGTTCAGGATTTTTCCAAGATAGCTAGACCGCTAACAAACCTGCTCAAAAAGACGACCAAGTATAATTGGAGCGAAGAATGTGAACAGGCATTCCAAGAACTTAAGAAAAGGTTAACAACTGCTCCAGTGTTGACCCTACCTATTGGAACAGAAGGTTATGAGTTGTACACTGATGCATCTCATAAAGGACTTGGATGTGTCTAATGCAAAATGGAAGGGTAATAGCTTATGCTTCTCGTCAATTAAAATCCCATGAAAGCAACTACCGACACATGATTTAGAACTAGCAGCTGTAGTGTTTGCTCTCAAAATTTGGCGACACTATCTTTATGGGGTTCATGCAAAATTTTCACGGACCACAAGAGTTTGAAGTATATCTTCACTCAGAGAGATCTTAATCTAAGACAAAGAAGGTGGTTGGAGTTGATTAAAGATTATGACTTGGAAATTCAATACCAAGAGGGTAAAGCAAACAAGGTGGCTGATGCTTTGAGTCGAAAATCAAACCACGCTCTTTGGGTATTACCCGAACAACTATGTAAGGATTTTCAAAGACTCAATCTGGAGGTAAAGATGAGTGGACAGGTGGAAGAAGAAATGAAATTATATTATATGTCTGCTACTCTAACCTTATTTGAAGAAATTAAGCAAGCACAAGTAGAGGATGATTGGATAAAGAACATCAAGGAAAGGATGGTAAACGGAAAACATGGTCCATTTGAATTACACTCAGATGGGAGTGTCAGATTCCAAGGTAGGTGGATAATACCAAAAGGGTGTAAGAAGATAATGGACAATTAATGAAGGAAGGCCATAATACACCCTATTCAGTTCATCCTGGAGGGGACAAACTGTACAAGGACTTGAAACAGAACTTCTGGTGGTCAGGCATGAAGAAGGATGTAGCTGAATTGTGCTAGATGTTTGAACTGTCAGAAGGTCAAGGCGAGAGAAGTAAACCACGGGGATTACTGCAGCCATTAGAGATTCCGCAATGGAAATGGGATTCAATCTCGATGGATTTCGTAGGAGGATTGCCTAGAACCAAGTCTGGAAATGATCAAGTGTGGGTTATTGTCGATCGATTGACCAAAACAGCAAGGTTCATCGCAATGAACAAGACATGGTCAATGGAAAAGTTAGCAAGAGCTTATATTAAACACGTGGTTAAATATCAGGAGTAGCGCAAGATATCATTTCAGACCGAGACTCACGATTTCTATCACGTTTTTGGCAAGCGTTGCAAATGGCAATGGGAACGCAACTCAAGCTAAGCACAGCTTTTCACCCTGCCACCGATGGCCAAACGGAACGAACGATACAGACATTGGAAGATATGCTCAGAGGTTGTGTACTTGACTTCCAAGGTGCATGGGATGAGCAGTTGGATTTAGTAGAATTTTCCTATAACAATAGTTATCATACAAGTATAGGAATGGCTCCTTATGAAGCGCTGTATGGGCGAAAATGTCGAAGTCCTCTATGTTGGAGTGACAAAAGTGATGTTGTTATACTTGGACCTCAATACCTACAAGAGACTACTGAGGCAATCAAAATGATTCGAGAAAGGATGAAAATCGCACAGGATCGTCAAAAGTCATATGCTGATCTGAAACGACAATTCACCGAACATCAAGTTGGAGAAAAGGTGCTATTAAAGATCTCACCAACTAAAGGAGTCAAAAGATTTGGAAAGAAAGGGAAGTTGAGTCCTCGTTATATAGGACCATACGAAATCTTAGAAAGGATAGGAAATTTAGCCTATCGACTGGCCCTACCGATTGAGCTTGACGAGTGCATAATGTATTTCATGTTTCTCAACTCAAGCAGTATGTGCCTGATACATCTCATGTACTGGAACCTGAGGAGTTGGATATAGATGATTCGTTAACATACGAAGAAAGACCAATTCAGATCTTGGATTTTAAAACCCGAGATACAAGGAGAAAATCAGTCAAAATGATCAAAGTCCAATGGTCGAATCATAGTTCTGAGGAAGCCACGTGGGAATTGGAAAGCGTTATGAGAGAACGCTATCCAGAATTATTTAATTCAGGTGCGTAGGAATTTATTTACTTATGTCTAAACTATTTTTGCATGCTATAGCTAAGTATGTTAAGAATCCATTATGAGTGGCAAAGGTGAATAGAGGTTACTTAAGAACCGAGGTTATTGATAGTAAGTTTCGAGGACGAAACTCTTTTTAAGGAGGGTAGACTGTAACCCCTCACCTATTTTGATAATTTTTGAGTTCGAAGAATAAATATTTTTATTTTATTATTGAAGCTATAATATTTATGAAATGAACCCTGGAACTTTCAGAGAATTATTTTTTTAAGGTATAGTTATTAATAAGTTACGATCTACGTACCAGGCGCGAACCGTGAAAATTTTAGGGACACATATTTGGTTCGAATTTCCATAGGAAATGGATTATATTGCATAATGTGATTAAGTATGAACATTTTGCTTAGTTAAGATTGATACTAGATGAGTTATAAGGATGGAACTTATTATGAGCCTGCGAACCGCTAAATTTCGCGATGTACTGAAAAATTCGAAATTTGGGTGATTAATATCGGGATTAATTTTAGAATAATTTTGGTATTAAGAATTTCCCGAATTAAGCTATTTTCCACTAAAGATTTATCTGATTTAATCCCTAACTGTCTAGGAAATCCATTCTTCAAAAATATCCTAAGTTAAAATAATGATTTCTTTTGGATAAGATTTTATTAAACTTAGTCTCCAAGATTGTGAGTCTTCATCCCCCTTTGGCCGAAAATTTATAAGGAGAGGAGAGAGAGTGTTCTTCATCTCCATTGTTGATTTCAAGGAAAACTCCATAGCTTAAGTCCTTCAAGTTCCCAACACTAGGTAAGTAATTGTAATATTTGATTTAATGAGTTGGAATTATTTTTAAGAATTAATCTTAAGCTAAGATCTCGTTGGAATGTTGTTATGGTGAAATTTGCTTAGGATTTTCGGTGGATTTAAGGAAACCTAACTCTCCTTACGGTTAAAGCTTCAAGAAAGGTAAGGAAATCCCTTCAGTTGGTATAGTCACTTGAAAATAGGCAATTGTATAGGAATATATGTATTATGGAGTTAGAAAATTGATATGAAAATTTATGTGTTAAGCTTTAAACTCCTTAGTTAATTTCCATGCAAGAAATTGTATTTTGAGCTTGAAAATATCATTAGCATGTATAAATTTAACATATGCATGTATATATATACTATGTTTATGATCATATAAAATCATGTTGATGAAAAGGTGGAAAAATGGGAATTTTTACACTGATTTTCGACCCAGAAAATTAATCACCGTGTGGGTGGACGCCCTGGTGGACGCGCGTCCACCATGCGTCCACACGTCCAGTATTTCCGGAAAAAGATTTTCGAAGGCCGTAGGGGTGGACGCCCTGGTGGACGCGCGTCCACCGTGCGTCCACCGACGTCCAGTTTTTCTGAAATTAAACGGAAAAAAAAACCGTAGGGGTGGACGCCCAGGTGGACGCGCGTCCACCAGCGACCAGAATGTTCTGCCCAGTTTTATTTTTCAGAAAATTTGGGTATGGTTTCAAACTATGTTTAAATTCTTTTCCACGATATTATTTTTGGTTAAATAGACAAGTATGCTTGTATTATTAATATTTGAAGGCTTATGGGCAAACAAACTTGATTTTGGTTGAACTAAATGTTTTGAGAAATGAAAAGAAAATACTAATTACGTATATGAAAGAATGTTTTGGAAAATCTTAGTTTCTGGATATGTTATAGAGAAGTTGAGTAAGGTGGGGACCTATGGGAGGCTTGAGAGCCACGACCCTAGGTTGGAATAAGGTTGGACCTACGGGAGGGCTGGAGTGCCATGGCCCGAGGTTGGGATAAGGAGACCTACAAGGAAGGCTGGAGCATGCCATAGCCCGAGGTTTGAGAAAGGGGAATCAAGAAATGTTAAATATGTCTCATACTATCCAGGGGGAAACTAAGTAATTAATTAAAGAAATGAATGTTATACTGAGCTGCGGTTCAGATGATTCAGAAAATTAGAGCTGCGGTTCTAATTAAAGAGATGAAAGATATACTGAGCTGCGGTTCAGGTGGTTAAAAGAATTAGAGCTGCGGTTCTAATTGAAAAGGGATGAGTGGATGATGATGATTACCCCGTGCAACTTCCTGGACCATATCACCTGGTTTGCGGGTGAATGGCATCTTGTGTGGGGGACTTATAGTGGCCCAGTGTATCATCTCCTTGAGTAGGTTGTGACTCTCTGACATATCACACTTTTTGTGTATATATTTTTGTAGCCATTATAGATATTAGATGGCTAGTGAAACCTAGGTTATCTTTCGTTAACCCTGCTAAAACTTATGTATATATTAACGGTTGATCGATATATATATATATCTCTTTTGATGTTTATATTTATATTGGGAGGATATATATTATGGTATGTCCCTATAGTGTGAACCGATTTTTTTTTTTTTTTTTTAGCCTGTGCACTTAGAACGAATTTTATTGGGAATTGATAGAATTTATTCTAAGTGTGGCGGTAATTACTCCGGATGTACGGTATAGCCGAGCCGGGTGTGTTACATATATATATATATATTAATATATACATATCATAAACTTACGTTATCCATTTGACCACTATCGTTATCCATTACTATCATCATCTAGAGCTGTCAAAACGGGCCCAACCCGTCGGGTTAGGCCCGTTTACCCGTGCTTTTGGACGGGTTGGGTCGATGAAATCCCAACCCGTCCCGTATAACCCGAGCGGGAACACGGGTTACGGGGTTGGCCCGTGGGTTAGATGGGAGCTGTCAAAACGAGCCCAACCCGTCGGGTTGAGCCCGTTTACCCGTGCTTTTGGACGGGTTGGGTCGATAACCCGAGTTGGGTGAAATCCCAACCCGTCCCGTATAACCCGAGTGGGAACACGGTTATACGGGTTGGCCCGTGGGTTAGACGGGCCAACCCGTATAGCCCGTGTTCCCACCCCCCACCCTCAAATATATCATGTAAATGTGGTACTGTATTAATGTTTTAAAATATTGTAGACGGGCCAACCCGTATAGCCCGTGTTCCCACCCCCCACCCTCAAATATATCATGTAAATGTGGACTGTATTAATGTTTTAAAATATTGTAGACGGGCCAACCCGTATAGCCCGTGTTCCCACCCCCCACCCTCAAATATATCATGTAAATGTGGTACTGTATTAATGTTTTAAAATATTGTTGCTAACAAGATTTGAACCCATGCCCTTTCACATAACTTACCACTGTTTAAACCAACTATGCAAAGGACCTTTGTTGAACATTCTATATACAGCTATATTTATTTAGATCATTCAAGCATTATATAATTTATTTATATTAAATTTATTACAAGTATTAATTAATACATTTATTAATATAAATATATAATTAATTTATTTATTTATATTAAATTTATTATTTGTATTAATGAATGCAATTAATTGTATCTTTATATAAATATTAATATAAAATTTATTAATTTATTTATATTAAATTTATTACTAGTATTAATTAATACAATTAATTGTATCTTTATATAAATATTAATATAAAATTTATTTATAAAATTAAAATGTAATTATATATGTGTGTGCATGTATGTGTATTGTGTGTATAATATGTATATATATAAACATACATGGAGTTTGTTCGAAAGGTTTGATGTGCTTGGTTGGAAATGATCTTAGTTCTTAACTAAAAGGTGAGGGTTCAATTCCCAACTTATACAAAATGAAATAATTTTAATAATATTCATTCAAAAACATTTAAAAAAATAAAAAAAAAATAAAAAAATTAACGGCTGGCCAAGAATGAGGACAATGCCACCTACATACGGAATTATTATATACGTTACATTTCAATAGTTCTAAATGAATTTAAATTAAATGTTTATAATTATAAATAAACGTACCTCACACCATAAGGTCCATCGATATTGATTAAAGGGAGCACGCTAGCCGGTCGAGTACAATGTAATCTCTCCCACGCCCACAATTGTAACAATCAATGTTGCAAAAATCGCGCCTAGGGCTAGGCTAGGCGGCGCCGCGCCGCAGAGGAGGCCGAAATCGGCCTCCTCCGCGGTCGGGCGCCTGGCCGCCTAGGCCGGCGCTGGTTTTTTTTTTTTTTTTTTTTTTCTCTTTTTTTTATTAAAAAAATTATAAGTCTGAAACATTTAAACTATTAATGTTATAATGTATTAACTAATACTCTAATAATAAGTAATAACTTAATAAAATAATAAGTAATAACTAAATTAAACTAATAAGTAATGCACTAATAATTAATAAATAATAACTAATAACTTAATAAGTATTAAATATTTAACTCCTTTCAAAAAAATATTTAACTATTAAAGTGTAAAGACTTACAATATTAAACACTTTACAATTATTAACACTTAATTTTTTTTTAATTTTTTTAAAAAATTTAAAAAAAAAAAAAAAAAAAAACCTAGGCGCCCCCCAGGCGCCTAGAGGGCGCGCCTAGCGATTTTTGCAACCTTGGTAACAATAGTAGGCAACCCCTAACGATAGATTGCTCGAAATGTCATCT
>CP025652.1:17800692-17810797 GCA_003576665.1 Ipomoea trifida | reverse complement strand
GGACGCTAGTCGCTAGGGAAGAAGATTACTATTGAAATTTCCTATTTTACGAGTTTGATTACATGAAAACTGACGGTAAAATAGACGAGGATTTCGGTTAACGTTTGCATAGTCGAGATGTAATTGGACAATTTTAAAAGTCGAAGCCTCAAGTGGTGAAATCCGGCCCTAATAGTCGAGGGGCCAAATCGGTAATTAACTCAGTTTAGATACAACACATTATTTTGACTTTTCATTCTATTGATATATGGCTACTTTGTGCTGTTATTGTTAATCAATTCAAATATGTTAGTGTTCTGATCTTGTGATCCAATTTTGTCTTTGTGTGAATACGGCAGTCCTTGGATAGCATTGTTTAATAAAATAAATGATACAAATTCAAACATTAACATTTTATTTTTCGGAAATTACAAATGTAGAAGGATTACGCATACATTCATATATATTTCCAGAAATAACAAAATGTGCATGTGCAAATACCATGCTCAACGTCATTTTCGGAAATTAGAAATGTACAAAGGGATTACACACACACACACATATATATAGATAAGGGATCATGTGAAATATTGTCCTCATGTGAGAAATAAGATGAAATCTAGGCCATTGGATTTAATATTAATAAATGATCTAAGCCATTCAATTTTTAAAAATTCGCATCAGTTAAATTGTATTGTTATTAACATTTGAGGTTATAATTGTCATTATCCTTTCCATTGCCTTTCCGCTTCTCCCCTATACGCAGTACAACGAAGGTTTCTGTTCATTCTCTGATCAAAGCACGTTCCGGCGAAGAAGACGAAGACAAAGGGCGACAAAATCACGGAGTAAATTTCAGGCGAAGGCAAGGTTGTAACACCCCGGAATTTCCTACTACTCTTTTGAATATTATAAGGGGTTATTTTCTTATTAAATAATTATTTAAATAATTATAAGCATAATTATTTCTTATGGGCTCGGGACTATATACTCTTATATATAAACTATTGTTATGTTAATAATAGGCTATGGCCAACATTCCTATAGTTGTATATATATAATATTTCCTACACAAATGATATTATTGAGCCCACATAAATTATATTTCTCAAGAGTTATACTAAGCCCATAATTATATAATTGTTTTCCTATGGCTATAGGCCAAATTATTTCATAATTATTAAGTGGACACTTAAATATTCTAGCCCATATTATATTGTTTTAATGTAGAGCTATGGATCCAATATAATTATATTATAGCTATGTTTGACCCAACTAGCTTAAGTCTAAACTATATAGTTTCCATATTGATCTAGCCCAAAGCCCAAAAAGGAAACTACCCTAAATAGTAATAACTTGATCAGTGCTCAGCAGCCAAAACACAGACGATCCTCCTCTCTCGCCGTTCTTTCCCAATGTCGTTCATTCCTGCGTCATGTGGACGGCGGCATGGTCACGATCGGCAAGCAAGCCTCGACGGTCGTCATCCCTCCTCTCCGGCGAAGCACCATGCAGCTGGACTCGATCGGCGAAGACGGCGGGCTCTCGGCGAAGGCTCACAGCAGTCGTGGCGGCAGTGGTCGATGGTGGTCTGGGCGGCAGTTCCCTCTCCCCTTCTTCGTTCTCGCCGAGCAAATGGTGGAGTAGCAGTACGACCCCTCCCCTCCCTCTTCTCGTCGACGACGGTGGCGTCACTTGAAGCAGAGCAGCCGGCATTGGCACTCTCTGATCGTCTCTTCCGGCGTGAGAACGGAGCACGTTAGCGGAGACCTCCCTTCCGTTCGGCAGAGGCGGAGCGCAACGGCGGCGCAGGCTCGACCGCCATCTTTCTCCGTTCGGCCAGCGACCTCAGCTCCGTCATCTCTCTGTGCGACGACTTCAGACAGCAGCACGAAGTGGATGAGCGATGGACCTCCCCTGCTCCTCCGGTGACCGACGGCAGAGCAAGGAGCGGCAACGGCAACGGCAGCGACAGTTCTTCGATTCTCCCTGTTCGGCAACTCCCCCTCTCCCGTTCCAGTTTGGCGACCGAAGACTCGCCATAAGGGTATTATACCTGCGGCGCCGCGTAACGTAGCAACAAGAGGTGCAGTGGCATAGTTCGGTAGGTGCCCTGTAAGCTGGGGCGCGGTTCGACTCCAACGGGCAATCTAGTCATGATTTAAGGGTTCGTTAGTATGAACCGTGCTTTGAGCTTAGGATTGACGTTGCTTTGGATTAAAATGCTTTTGGGTTAAATGCGCTTCAAAGGTAACCATCCATGTCCATCAAAACTATTTTATTCCACTCCTATTCTATATATATTGATTTGGTGATTGGAAATCCTGAAATTCCTTGTGTTAGCCTATTTTGACTTTTTGTGGATTCATGACTGTGCAATCTTTGTCTATTTGTATGTATGATCATTGATGGTTTGGATTTCCATTTCAATTGGCCTAACTGGTAAATGAATATGTGGTGTCTATTGGATTGATCTTGTATTCTGGGAGTATCTCTTTGTATTCTGAGCTGAGTCTGATTTGGTATGGGGTAGTGCTCTTGCGGGTTCTCTAGCGTGACAATGTAAGCGCTAGGGTTTTCCGTGAGAGTAAGGTGGTGGTGGTTAGTGAGTGATCCGTGGTTGGTTTCCCCCTTTCGTTCTAAGTTTGTTAGAGTATTCTATTGAGTATGTTACCTTGATTCTGAGTATTTATTCATACCTCTTAGTCCACTTGTTTGAATCTATTCTTTGATGGGTGGATTCCTTGATTATATTATTTGGAAGTTGGTTGGTGTTCATATCTGAGATGAACACTCTGAGTGATGGTTTGGGGCTGAGTTGAGTATGAGTATGTGGTAGTGGATCTTTGAGTATCCCTTGTGGGTTGTTGGTATCATTGGAGTTGTTGGGTGGACTATCTGTGCTATTGTTTGTATTTGGGTTGATTACCCTGTGATTGGTTCATTACCCCTGTGATTGGTGATTACACCCCTGTGATTGGACTTAGGTCCCTGTGATTGGGCTATTGCCCTGTGATTGGGTTCGCTACCCTGTGATTGGGTTCATTACCCCCGTGATTGGGCCGATTCGCCCCTGTGATTGGACTTCGGTCCCTGTGATTGGACTACGGTCCCTGTGATTGGGTTCATCACCCCTGTGATTGGGTTCATTACCCCTGTGTGCTTGGTTTATGATTGGGATTGGGTTTGATATGATGCTTGGCGTGAAATTTGGTGGTTGGTGTTGAGATTTCCTTTCGGTTCTTTGGCTATGAGTCCTTGTTTATTCTGTTGATATCTCGTTGTTCCTGTTTATGATTGGTTGTTCCTTATGATTGTGTTCAGTTGGTATCTTGGTTATGGTTCGTTGTTGTCTTATGCTTTCCTTGTTAATCATTGGCTTTGGTTGGATGAGTCTCGGTTTATGATTCGTTCAGTTTATCCTTGTTGAGTATCCGATTTGAACTATTGAACAGTTTTTGGTGTTTATATTCTATATGGGTGCGTAAACCTATTTACAACTTATATGTATATCTATACTTCCTTGCGGGTGTGAGTGGTGGTTACTTAGCAGTCTTTTGCTAATGGTTTCTTGTGTGTTTTCCAGGTTTGCCTTAAAGCCTTGCGTGAGCGCGATAGAGATACACCCGTTCGAGGAGGCTTAGATAGTGGTTATGTTTTTAGGTTTCTGCTTTGGCCTGTGAGCCATTTGAGACTTTATATACCCTAGACTAGTACTTTGAATATTGTTGAACATGCTTTAAGGATTATCGTTTATACAGGTTAGTTTATTCTTATGTTTAGCCTGTGCATCTAGGCTGTGATTATACCTAGATGTGGCATGACGCCCTTAGGTTTTATATACGCTTCCGCTATGTTTGGTTTGTTGGTTGAGATCGGCAGCTTTTATGTTAAGTTTTTAGCTATCTCAGCCTGTGTGAGGTTGGGGTGTCACAGTTGGTATCAGAGCCTGTGTTGAGGTCTGAATAGAGATCCTAGGGTTGTAATCTGAGACTCTAGGACTTGATTAAGTAGGAATTAAGATTTTGAGAATCCTAGGATGTGTGAATTCTAGGAATCGCGGTGAGGACGCGCCTTATCTGTTTATATTATATGTGCTTTGTTAACCTTGTTGTTTGCAGCTTGCGGCTCGTCTTCCCGGTAAGTCTTAATCGCTTTTAGTTATGTTGCTTCGTTTTAGTATTGCTTAGAGAGCCTGCTTTAGATTAGGAATGAGTAGTTAGTTGGTACGAAGCAATGGATATCACGGTATGCGTCTAAGCAACCTGAAGATCGGGCGGCTCGCCAAAGAGGATGGATCTACTCACGACTTGGAGTCAACGACAACGGTCTACGTTCTTCGGGAATGGCGTCTTTGCGCGTAAAGCGTCGTCTGCAAGATCTTCGTTAACCTCAAGGCTTAAAGAAACAGTTCGTGCAGCTAAAGTACGAATAGAAGACGAAGAAAGCAGTAGGAGCTCGAAGACTGAAGACCGAAGACCCTCAGCCGTGAGAGAATGACAAAAGCGGACGTGGCATGTCATTAAAGAGCTAAAGCACGCCAAGTGAGGAGCCTACGAATCAACAAAGAAGAGCCTCGTACGAGCTAAACTCGGAGTTAACGTTACATGAAGAATATAACCCGAGGTCAGGGATTCGCGGACCTTAAGGTAGTCTTGCCTACCTCTGAAGCGGCTGCAAAGGAACAAGTTGGAAGTTGCAACCTCCAGAGCAAAGAAGATTAAGTCAAGTGGAAAGGAACACTTGAACGCTTAAGATCCCCGAAGATAAGAGGGAACGCCGAAGGCAAGTGGTGTATGGCCCCGTGAAGTAGACCTCGTGTAATCTTTTCGGTATACCTTGAACGTGGTTTCTCGTGCAAGAACTTCAATGGAAGTAACCTCGGTTTCTAAAGATCACTATTACCCATAAGCGAATCTCCTTTCAAACCGGGCTATACCTTTCCAATTGAATCTAGCTTTTCATAAAGCTTCCCCGAAAACCTCTCGTTCTATACCAACCAGTCATCAGCAATTCTTCGCCTTCAACCTCTCCTGGAGTAATAAGGTTGTGTGAATCGTAGGTTGCATGTAGAGCTTATTCGAATCTCAAGTCAGCGTTGCGTGGGGAGCAAGTCAAGATCCGACAACCAGTCAGAGTGTCGTAATTGAATCGTCAACCCGAAGAGACCGCTTAGAGTTGAGAGACTTCCTATTCCTTTTAAAGCCGAATCCTTCACAGTTCTTCGCAAATCCTAAGTACCATACTCGTTGAGAAATCCCTTCTATCCGATGTAATCTTCATTCCTATATCCTTGTGGAAACCAAATTCTCCTCGTCCGTGAAATCCCAATTCTCCTTCCATTAGGAAATCCCTTCTCTTTATTCTAATCAGTATTCCTATCTATTCTTGGAAACTAAATTCTCCTTGATTCCTGAAACTCTAAATGCCTTCGTGTTGAAACATCCCGTCTACCTACCCTAAATCTCTTTCTCGTTTTCGCTCGACACTGAATTCCCCTTGAGAAAGTGTACACCCTATTGCTAAGGAATCTTTTCTATCTTATTAGATCTCCTTGCTATCGTCCCTTACATTCAAACTCCTCTCACTCCCTTGGAAATTGTGTATATCCTTCGTTCAGACAACCTTTCAGTTTATCTCATTCTTCTCTCGTTTCAAGATTGAATTTCTTTCTCCCCTTGACGAGTTGAATACCCTACCGTTGACAAATCATTTCGCCTTCCAGACCCCGTTCTTAATTCCTCTCGAAACCTAATTTCTTTCACCTCTCGGAGTAAGATAAATACCCTATCACTAAAGAATCCTTTCTATCTTTCTAGACCTCATTACTATCGACTCTTGGAACCGAATCTCTCTCATTCCCTTGGGGATTGCACACTCTTTTATTAAGGCATCCCTCTTACCCATTCTAAATCTCCTTATCACCTTCGTTGGGAAATAAACTCCTCTCTTCTCTTTGAGAAATTGAATACCCCTACTATCGAGAAATCATCTGCCACTCTAAGACCCTGCTCTTAACTTCTCTTGTAACCTGATTCCTCCCTTTCCTTGAGTAAGTTGAATAATCTACCGTTGAGAAACTCGTTCTGCGTTTTCAATCTCATTCTTATCTTCTTTCAATTGAGTCTTTCCTACTCGAAGAGTTGAATACCTTGTCATTGACAAACCGTTTCTATCTTTCGAGACCTTATTCATAATCCGTGATTTTGTCGCCCTTTGTCTTCGTCTTCTTCGCCGGAACGTGCTTTGATCAAGAGAATGAACAGAAACCTTCGTTGTACTGCGTATAGGGGAGAAGCGGGAAAGGCAATGGAAAGGGATAATGACAATTATAACCTCAAATGTTAATAACAATACAATTTAACTGATGCGAATTTTTAAAATTGAATGGCTTAGATCATTTATTAATATTAAATCCAATGGCCTAGATTTCATCTTATTTCTCACATGAGGACAATATTTCACATGATCCCTTATCTATATATATGTGTGTGTGTGTGTAATCCCTTGTACATTTCTAATTTCCGAAAATGACGTTGAGCATGGTATTTGCACATGCACATTTGTTATTTCTGGAAATATATATGAATGTATGCGTAATCCCTTCTACATTTGTAATTTCCGAAAATAAAATGTTAATGTTTGAATTTGTATCATTTATTTTATTAAACAATGCTATCCAAGGACTGCCGTATTCACACAAAGACAAAATTGGATCACAAGATCAGAACACTAACATATTTGAATTGATTAACAATAACAGCACAAAGTAGCCATATATCAATAGAATGAAAAGTCAAAATAATGTGTTGTATCTAAACTGAGTTAATTACCGATTTGGCCCCTCGACTATTAGGCCGGATTTCACCACTTGAGGCTTCGACTTTTAAAATTGTCCAATTACATCCTCGACTATGCAAACGTTAACCGAAATGGTCCTCAGTCTATTTTACCGTCAAACTAGAAGGGTAAAATAGGAAATTTCAATAGTAATCTTCTTCCCTAGCGACTAGCGTCCCCAACTTGTTTTGCTCTGCAGTGACTGAACAACATGTTCTTTGAACAATTTCTTTGCTGCAACTTTTTTCAATTCCTCGTGTTGCTCCTTTCCCTGCTTAGAATTAGGAATCTCCCTTCAAGAGCCAAGCTAGGCTTTTGATATCCAAGATCTTATATTTATCATCCTCAAAATGTATAACTGCTTCAACCTGAACCGCAATATTAATAAATCAATTTATCGCAGAACACGTAATACATCAGAATGAGGTTGGTCACTTCATTGCCCATTGTACATTATGCACTGCATGTAATGCAAGTTAAGCTTGATTCAAACATATATTTTCCATAAGAAAAGTTCAGCAGTATCATCGATGACTGGACTTTTAGCATCTGTAATACAGTTAATACATAATAGCACTTTTAGCAATAATATTCCAATTAGATAATAATGTTTACCTGATCAATGGACCCCTGATTCTATCACTCAGCCTTTTGAGGAGGAATTCCCAACAGACAACAGTGTGCCCAACTCATCAAAGCTTATATTTGTATAAAGTTTGCTAGCACTCAGTAGGTTATGCTCAATCATAGCACGATCCAGAACAGTAAAGTTATCTGGCAGAAGTGCTATATTTGAGTCCCAATTCTATGGTGTCGAGCAACACTTCATTAATTCCCAATCAAACCCATCTCAGTTTGACCCTTTCAACCTTGAGAAATCAATGGTTTTGCCTTTGAATGGTAGGGATTCACCTGCCTCAATCTCCACAACCCAATTTGGGTTAGTTCATGTTGCCCATGGTAGCAAAGTCACCTCCTTTGATTGGACTTTGTAGAGGAAATCCACCATTTTGACCCAATTTTCTGCCATTGACAAAACTAGTGAACAGAGGAGGACATTGACGATGAGCTGGGACCATGTCGAAGATGCAGACGATGATTTCTTCGAACCCAGAACTTGGAATCCTCGAGATCAGACGAGGATTTCGAGGATACCTACCTCTCGTTTAGCACCGCCCGCATCAGCCCGCCCCCTCCCCCTTCCCTCAATAATTTCGTCAGCGGCGCCGAGAGACCTCGCTCTGCCTCGGAGAATTTCAACTTGCGGATGACCGAACCAGGTAATGTGATAGAGCGCCGCCGCCGTCACCGCCATCGAAGCAGCAGTACCAAACACCCCCTCATCCCAAAGTATGAATTCTCGCCTACAAGATTCCAAGCAATAGCGCTAGCATTCTGCCGGAGTCTCATTTACCTTCAATCTCAATTGTATTGGTCCCGTCTAGGTCAACAAAGAAAATGAAGTTACTCTTTTACCCTTAGTTTTAACGTCTGCTAAACTGCAATTTCGGCCGAGGACCAGCTCGGTCAGAAATACCAAAGTCAAGGATGTAATTGGACATTTTTGAAAGTCAAGGATCAAAGTGGTGAAATCCCAATAGTCGAGGGACCAAATCGGTAATTAACTCTATCTAAAGTATAATATAGAGTATCAAATAAGTAATCGGCTCTGTATAATACCAACGAACATAAATCGTAAAAAATCGACCTGACATTTAACACTTGTATTCGAATATAAAATAAATTAGAGCAACTGAATTTTAACAAAATAATAATTTCATTTTTTTAAAAAAGTTTGATTGACATGACTGACCGGTCATGTCACCCATAAATCGACTGATGCGCCGCATCAGTAAGCATGCTGACGGGCGCGACGCGTTAGTCTAAATGAAATGGGCTCCCAACCAGAGCCCACCCACTGGTTGGGCGCTGACAGCCCACGTGGCTCTCAGCGCCCAACCACAACAGACCCATTTAATGGGTGCTTTGATACAAATTGTGCGATATATCTCACTTGTGCTTTTTTTTTATTTTTTATTTTTTATTATTAGTGTTTAAAGGTGTTAAACAAGGAAAATTTCAGGTACGAATACTAATTTCATGTTGTTTTTGGATTATGAAGATTTTGATTATTTCGTAATAATGCATTTGTAACCCCTCGTATTTTCCGATAAGTTTGAGGTTCGGAAAATAGGTCTTTAAGTTATGACATTCATGAAATGATCTTCAGATATTTCAAAGGAACTTTTATAAGTGAGTATTGTCGTTATTAAGCTGCGATCGTGCGTACCGGTCACGAACCGTAAAATTATAAGGATATATATTTGGTTCGAATTTTCCTAAGAATCGGATTATTAAGTATCAAACGATTAAGCCTGAATTTCTAGTTAGTTCAAGGAAATTTGTAAATGGACTGTAAGGGATAAATTATTACAGACTCTGAACCTAGATTTAGCGGATTACCGGAAAAAATTCCGAAATTGGTGATTTGCGACGGGGATATTTTTACGATAATTTTGGTATTAGAATTTTTCCGAATTAAGTTGTAATCCTCCGAACATTCATCTGATTTAAGCATAAACTGGCCAATTGGATTTGAGATCTTCTAAGGACTCCATGTGGTGTTGACATGTGGCAAGTGAATCTAGATTAGGATTGGGCAATTAATGAAGCATTTATGAGGTATGGAGACAAATCTAAGACTAAGATTGGGCATTAAATGTGACATTTATGAGGTATGGCCATGTTGCACTTGTTGCTTGGTCTTCAAGAACTAAATCTACACAAGATAACATCTCTCTCTCTCATTTTCGAATTATACACTAGAGGAAGAAGAAGGAAAAATTTAGTTTAGTCTTCCATTGTGATCCAAGAACACCTTAGGCATTTCTTCAATTCCAAGAACTCAACTCTAGGTAAGAACTTCGGTTTTGTTCGGATCAATCCCTTCTAAGACTTAAGCTTGAACTTAAGATTTATGGACACATTATATTATGGTGTTTTATTAGGATCTTTGGTGAAGGAACCCAAGGAAGGCACCATCAACTAAGTACGGTTTAAAGGTTTCTACAAAGGTAAGGAATTCCCTTAAGTTGGTTTAGTCACTTGAAATTAGATAATTGATTATTTGGTTGAAACATGGTGTTTTGGAGCTTTGTGAATATTTTTGTATACATGTTCATAGCTTGGATATGCTTGTATATGTTGTATTTATGTCCATATAGGCTTATACTTGTGAAAATAGTGAAAGGAAATCAGCTAGTCTCTGGCAGTGACTTCCGAAAAT
>CP025652.1:17743825-17798953 GCA_003576665.1 Ipomoea trifida | reverse complement strand
GGGGGGGGGGGGGCAAGTGAAACATATTCAGACGGAAGTAGCGATTCGAGTAGAAGGGGTGAAGGAGATGATTATTGGTTTAGTTCAGATTATTCAGAAGAATATGTCCCACCTATTCAACGCGATACCTTAGCGACGTAAGTGCAATTTACATCATACCATATGCGATCGGATATTGCATCCTGGTACGATGATGTTAAGCATTATGGACAACCTTCTCAATCTCAGAGTGCGTCCATGCAGATTGGAATGGTGTTCAGAAGTTACAGGGAATTAAAGAATTTGGTAACACACCACAATCTTGCTAAACATAGACAATTCAAGACCCTCTATAAGAAAGCAAATTACTCGAAGGCAATATGTTTGTATTTTGAGCACTGTCCATGGATGATTACGGTTGCCAAACTTGGCAATGCCGAACAGTGGATAATTAAAAAGTTTAATGAAAATCACACATGTCGAGCTGATTACACCGAAGGCGGAGTCAACTACATCCTCAGTAGTAAATTCATTGCGCATATCATATTGCCAAAAATTGAAGTTGATCTGCAGTACAAAATCAAATATGTACATCAAGATGTAAAGATCAAATGGGGTGTTAATGTTGACTACAAGAAGGCTTGGTACGCGAGAGTGCATAGGAAGTGGGATGAATCCTACAACCTATTGCCACAAATGTTAATGGCTTTAAAGCAAACAAACCTCAGTACTGTTGTTGATATTGTTACCAACCCAACAACTACTCCCAATGAGTTTGAATTTAAGTATGTGTTTTGGGCATTCAAACCCGCAATAGACGGATTCAAATACTGTTTGCTCGTTCTTACAATTGATGGTACTCATTTGTATGGGAATTATACAGGGTTCCTATTGCTAGCGGTACTAGTGAATGTCAACAAAGAAATATTTCCAATCGCGTACTCAATTGTGGATGGTGAAACTGGAGATAGTTGGAGTTGGTTTTTGAAATTGTTGGCACAACACGTGTTCGGGAATATTCAACACATCTGCATTATATCCAATCGGTATGGTGGTATTGATGTCGCGTTTCGCGACTTTCCCAAACTAAGCGAGCCCCGAATCTAACGCCGGTATTGTCTTCGACATCTCATATCAAACCTAATGACCAGGTTTAAGAACAAGAGGTTAAAATCATTGGTTTGGCAAGCAGGTTGTGTTATGGATGAAAGGGCATTTGATGCCACAATGAGTTCAAAACGCGCAACTGACGAGGGGGCATATGATTATTTAAACGCAATTCCCCGCGCTTTTGGGCTCTAAGTCAGGATGGAGGATTTCGGCATAGGTTAATGAAGACAAACAATTCAGAATCATTCAATAACAATTTGAAGGGGTGTCGTATTTTGCCCGTGTCCTCTTTGATTATTCTAACTTATGAAAAACTTTCTTTGATGTTTGCAAAGCGACGTACGAAAGGATTGCTAATGCAACAAGCCGGTTTAAAATGGCCAAGGAGAATTATTAACGAAATGTTAAAAAGGGAAAGTCACAAATACCGAGCCAAAGTTAAACGGCATGATGATGTTGAAGGTATTTATTCCGTTGCGATTGAGGGAATCATAAATGCATCCGGAATGGCCAAAATTTGTTAGTATTAACATTAACCAAAAGTTTTGTAATTGCGGTCAGTGGTCAGTGGTCAGTAGATGGGTTGCCTTGTGTTCATGCACATGCGGCATGCCATTACATGGGTACAGTTCTTGATGGTATGATCCCGGAAAAATACTCTCTTTCGAACTATATTTTAAGTTATGAAGGGACTATCATGCCTCTTTTTGAGGAAGCATATTGGCCACTGGCACCGTATAAGTTGATGCCTCCGACAGTCATAGCCCTAGTAGATCGACCAAGTCTCCGCCAAAGTACAATAATTCCAAATGAAATGGACATAAATGATTGTCGATGCAGTCACTGTCGTGGAGCAAATCACCATGTTAGGAGTTGTATGCGATTGCATAGGAGCTAGAGGAGCTAAATATTTGTCGTCATGTCTTATATATATTCATGTGTTATCTTTGTAAACTAGGGTTTTATGCTATATTTATTTCAGATTCCCGTATCAATTTATATTAAAAAACATTTTAGAAAAAATGTTTACCGAATTTTTTTTTAAATATAGTAGCAAACGAAAATTAAATTCAAGTGCCGCCATCCTCTCAATAAATAACACGACCCGCGTCTTATAACAAAATATTTTATACATACTATTGTGTTTGCAAAAAAATAATTTATACATACTATTGTGTTTATTTTATGATTTTTTATTAAAAACAATAAACAATAGTCACGTCGAGCTGACATGGGCACATGGGCTGTTAGCTCGACGTGAAGGCCCAAGCCACGGTTGTCCAACTGATAGCCGCGTGGCTTGGGCTGTCACAGTTATCGACTGACAACCCATGTGGCTGTCAGCCGATACCCATGGGCGGCCAAGGACAACCCGTATAAAAACAATTACAATTGTTTTTCTCGTTTTCTCTATATTGTAAAGAAATGATTATATGTTTTGTCTGTATATAAAACTTTGCTTATAAAAAGCCATTCCAAACATTTGTAAACATAGCAAACACCATGATCGAGATTATGCATGTTATTTTCTTCTTTCTTTCATGTGAGAATATGACAACTTTGTTTTTTTTGCCATTTTACTAAAATCCTGAAATTTTTTTCACCGTTTTATGAAACTGATAGCAATGTTTAATGGGCTTCAATTATCACTCGTGAATGTATTTCAAACCCAAGAAATGAAAATGCGGCATCTCTTCTCTTGGTGGTCCGCCCTCGAGTTGCACCTCGTCACAAATTGCACCCTTCATGGTCTTTGCGTCTTTCTTTGGAGATTTGAAAATTTTTCAGCAAAGAACATGTGGTAAAAGGGGAGGGTAGTGGGCCACAGTTATTCATATATTTATATATTTTCTTTTTGTAATTTCCGGAAATGAAAGTAAAATTTAATGTACACATTACAAATTTTTGGAAATTTAATATGTTTTGTAAAGTTGTATTGCATTTAGTTTTTTTAAGTATTGACCCAAGCATTATGCATTTGTTTTATCGACACATTTACATTTGTTAATATGGTGTATATCGTACTTTTGTAATTTCTGGAAATGAAATGGGTCGGGTAATGTATCAAATTGTATTTTTTTAATAAACGGTGCACTCAAAGGACAAATTTTGCCGCTATAAATACTCTATATCATCATCCATTTATTTCTAATTTAAGTGTTTATCAACGGGTGGCTATTAGTACCACATCACCCAACTCTACATATTCGTTTTCGTAATGGATATATTTGTAGAGTTTTCGAGGGTCTCATGCGTGAACCGACAACATTATAATATAAAACGTTATATTGCACATACAATAAATGGTATGAAATTATTGTATGTGGTTGTAGAACATACAACAGAAGATCAATATATTTGTTTTGCACCTCCATCATGGGTTACGTATATGAACACGTTAGGACTCAATGTATCGGATCCTATGGCTTTTCAAAAATTTGAAGATGCTGAACGGTATACCAACGACATTCTACAATGCGGTCTACAATCACTTCCCATTCCATCACGTAAGTCATTGTATATATATAGCGTTTTATAGTTGTCTTGGAAGTATATAACTCAGTTTTCATTTCATGTAGCTTGCAATGATCAAAACATTTCCCGGATCCTACGACATGTACTTGTTAGAGTGTGTGGCTCAAATTAAATGCAGCATTCTCCACGTACCATGCGACTTTGTCCCACGTAATGCCGCAAGCCTCGTAATGCCATTTGCTGCGCCATTTCTCCACCTCATGCTTGCACATTTTTCTCATTTGTAATGTATAAATAGGCTAGGCTTTATGCTTTCAAAATGCACCATCAATTCAATTGTATTCATTCCTTATTCATTTCTTTACTTTGTTACTCACGTGAACATATATATATATATATATATATATATATATATATATATATATATATATATATATATATATATATATATATATATAGAATATTAATCAAATGCGGCTGTGTTGTTAGGTGCGGTCGTGTGGCCAGACGTGCGCCATTCGATTGTGCTGATCCGACGGTGGTTGTGATATATTAGGATTTAGGAAGTTTAATTCGCGTAACTTAAGTGGGGTCTTTATGGTAATTGTAAGTGGGGAAGGTAATGTTAGGATACAGAATGCACCAACAAACGTATTATTAAAACACACCATTCTACGTTATAAAATGCACCACTGAACAAATTAAAACACACCATTCCCCACCATACCGAAATACACCACTCAATTCAAATGCACCAACAAAATTAAAACACACCATTATACGTTATAAAATACACCAGTTCTCAGATTAAAACACACCACTTAACCACCACACACAAAATGCAACTACTCTCAGATTAAAACACACTAGTCTACGTTATAAAATACACCAGTTCTCAGATTAAAACACACCACCTAACCGCCACACACCAAATGCAACTACTCTCATAAAAATTCACCATCATGTGTATTAAAACACACCATTCTACGTTATAAAATGCACCACTAGACAAATTAAAACACATCATTCCCACCATACTGAAATACACCACTCAATTCAAATGCACCAACAAAATTAAAACACACCATTATACGTTACAAAATGCACCACTGGACAAATTAAAACACATCATTCCCCACCATACCGAAATACACTTAGTCAATTCAAATGCACCAACAAAATTAAAACACACCATTATACGTTATAAAATGCACCAATTCTCATATTAAAATACACCACTTAACCACCACACACCAAATACACATACTATTGCGAATTACAACAATATTATCTCAAATATGAACCAGATTAATGCTGATAGTGCAGATACTATTGCGAATTACTCCATTATCGTTCATCTGTTACAGTCGACATGTGTATTTTGTTCAGGACGGAGCGTTCGTTGTGGGTGATGGAGTCCTTCTACGTTCGTCTGGTGTTCGTTGTTCAGTGCTCATAGACTTCAAGTCTCCGTCGTCGCCTATCTGGTTTCGAAATTGGAGTGAATTGTCAATAGTGTCCTTCTCGTTCGCGTAACTGAAGACCAAGCGCCTGTATTGTTTGGATTAATATGAACCCTTAGATCATGGAATCTGATGGTGCAGATCAGGCCATACAGTCGCACGGGAGATGTTGTTCGCATCTGATGCCGCCTATATATATATTACTTTTCCCATTTTATTATTTAATTCATTTGTCATTATATATTTTCCTTATTTATATTATTCAACTTCTATAATTCTCAATTTTCGATTATTCGCTTCCGCATTATTCCGCTATATTCCTAACAAGTGGTATCAGAGCCAGGTTTAATTGAGAATTATTTTCAAAGATGTCGACTGTTACTAAGTTCGATATCGAGAAGTTCAACGGGAAAATTAGCTTTTCTATCTGGAAGGTTTAGATGGAAGCCGTTCTAACCCAGAACGGTTTGAAAAAAGCGCTAGTTGGGAAGAAGAAGAAACCGGCTACAATGACAGATGAAGACTGGGAAGATTTATATGACAAGGCACGTTCAACCACTCAATTGTACCTATCTAAATCGGTTCTACGTGAGGTGATAGGTGAGACGACTACGTCAGATTTATGGGACGAGCTTGATTCACTCTACATGGACAAATATCTGGCGAACACGCTGCGCCTAAAGGAGCGGCTGTACACAATTCGTATGACAGAAGTTACTTCAATTCAGTCTCATTTGGATGAATTCAATTCTATTTTATTGGACTTGGAAAATATTGATGTCGTAATTGACGATGAGGATCGTGCTATTTTATTGCTTGTTTCTCTCCCTGAATCATACAAGCATTTCAAAGAAATTATGTTGTATGGTAATTCTCTTGGAGTCCTAACTTTCGACAATGTTAAGTCGAACCTAATGTCCAAAGAAAAATTTGACTTAGAAACTAAGTTTGAGGACAAAGGTGAAGGCTTGACTGTTAGGGGTCGTTCAGTTGAAACAGAGAGTAGCAATAAAAAATCTAGATGTAACACCCCAATTTTCACATCTAGGATTTATTACAAAATCCCTAATAATACAATACATTGCGGAAGCATCTAACCAGCAGAAAACTGGGTGTTACCGCCACGCTTAGGTATCTCTCCTATACCCAAACGCTAAGGCTAAACTTACAACATCAAATAACCACATCAACATCCAACTTAATACATATGAGAATAATTCTTCCAGGGTGTCTGTTCTAGGGTAGACCTCAACCTCAACTTCCATCCTATTCACATCTAGACAACATCTGTTAAAAGAAAAACACATTGAAGTGTAGTTAGCACGACGGCTAAGTAAGAGAATCCATGGTAACCCAAGATTCAACAAAGGTTTTTAAAACACGTCTCTTAAGACAAAATCATTTCCTTCTCAGGGTCGTTACAGAGTAACCCTTTTCTCATCCTTAAAACTTCCTTAGTTTCATCGTAGCAAGCGTGAGGCCTTTGGAGCATTCTCATAACTCCCTCTCTGACCACTTGGATCATCGAACTCAGGGTCAGTGGTCATCACCCGGTCTAACACTAATCCCTTGGACGCCAGGTTCGTTAAAACGACACATGCCCAGATTCTGAAGTAACATAACGACGAATAGACTTCGCTGTGACACCCCAACCTCACACAGGCTGAGATAGCTAAAACTTAGCATAAAAGCTGCCAATCTCAACCGACAAACCAAACATAGCGGAAGCGATTTAAAACTTAAGGGCGTCATGCCACATCTAGGTATAAACATAGCCTAGATGCACAGGCTAAACATGAAACGAACTAAGCTGTCATATCATAGAACTGAAATAATAATCCTCAAACATAATCCATAACTATCCAAAAGAAATACCCAAAGTACTAAACAAGAGTATCATAACATCTCACGGCTCACAGGCCATCAAAACAAAGTCTAAACAGAACCAACTAAGGCTAACGTCCTCATGGGAAGGCTCTAGCGCGCTCACGAGTACTACTCCATACCTGGAAAACATACAAAGAACCATTAGCAAAAGAATGCTAAGCAACCACCATTCACACCCGCAAGGAGGTATAGATATACATAAGCTTGTAATTAGGTTTACACACCCATATAGAATATAAACACCAACGAACTGATCAATAGTTCAAAACCGATACTCAACAACAATAAGCTGAATGAATCAGTAACCAAGACTCAGTCAAACAGATCCAACAATACTCAACAACGAGAACATAATCCAATAACGAATCAATAACCGAGATACTAGCTCAACCGACTCATCAAGAATAACAAGATATCAACCGAGTAACGCAAGGGATTCACAACAACTCCACAAGAAAGAACCCGACTCCAATCTCCCAACCCAAGCCAGACCAACCACCAAACCAAGCCAAACCAATCACAGGGACCGAAGTCCAATAGTAACACAACCAATAGTAGCCACAGGGGTAATCAACCCAATCACAGGGGTAGCGAACCCAATAGTAACACAACCAATAGTAGCCACAGGGGTAATCAACCCAATCACAGGGGTAGCGAACCCAATAGTAGCACAATAGTAGCACAACCAATAGTAACCCAATAGTAGCACAATAGTCCACCAACAATCACACTCCAACATCAACTCAACCAACCAAGACGTAGGTTCATCTCAAATATGAACACCAACCAACTCCAGATTATGAATCAAAGGATCAATAGATCAAGGATACCAAAAATGGAAACCAAAGGCACGAATCAATACTCCAAACTAAGGCATCAAATACCCAATGAATGACACGAATAATTACTCCAAAAACATGGTAAAATACCCAACAAAACAATCCAACAATGATCTGAAACAAAAGACCAACAACAGACAACAACAGCAGAAAGTTGCTCACTGGAAACCAATTCCCAGTGAACTAGCGGAACACACTCACGGATCACGCCTCTCCGCCGACCTCCTCCGCAAAGAGGAGACGGTCCCCCTCAACGGGCCTCTCCCCTCCGCCCAACTGTTCCGTCGCCACCTTGCGGATCGCCCTCGCGGGTTACATTGTGCCGCTTGGGTCTTCCGCAAGGCCAAACCATATCCCAGATTCCAGAGCCGAAGAACAGATATGAACAATACCATTTCCAGAATACAAATCCAACCAAATACACTCACATTTCATCCAATTTAGAGTCCAAAAATAAGGAAATCCACAACATCATTGATCATACAACACAAGGCAAAGATCAAGATGAAATCCAACAAGAAACATCCAAGGAAATAGGTTATACAACAAGAATTTTCAGGATTTCCAACACCAAGATCAATATATATAGAATAGGTGAATAAAATAGTTTTGATGGACATGGATGGTTACCTCAAAGAGCTTTTCCTACTCCAAAAAGCCTTTTGCTAGCTCACAAAGCCCCACCTTCACCTTGATCATCTTTTTCCCAAAGATCCCCAAAAGAACACTTATAAGATTATGTAAAAAGACTATCTAAAACACAAAATACAAGATGGATTCTAGGATAGATGCACTTACCCACTCCCAACAAAGCTTAAAAGAGCAACCTTTACTTGAAATCTTGTAGGGAAAATGAGGATGAATTTCTAGGGAAATTATGGATGAAAATGGCGCATGGAGTGTAGGGTAGGAGGAAGAAAGGAGTGAAAGTCTTTAGGGCATTTGATCTTCAAATTATATACCAAGAATACATACACTATTTAGGGTGTAAGACATAAAATGATGTGGGCTTAAGTAATCTTATAAAATAATGGGTGTAGGAATTTAAATATAATCAAGGCTAGTAAGTTGGGCTTATTAAATTCACCCCTTACAAATTAAATACAAGAATTAGCCCATAAGAATGTCTTAGGATCAATATATATATATATATAATGTATGATCAAGAATGTGGGCTTGTAAGAATATTTAATTACAAAGGTTGTAAGGATCCAAATTGAATAAAATCCCTTACAAGAATAAATTCAATTAATTGGGCTCTTGATTAAAATAATTAAATTAGGCTCAAGGAATATATATGTATATATATATATTTCAAATCGAAAGGATTAGACCAATTAGAATAACTAAATTGCCCGAAGAATTAATTAGATTGCCCAAGGAATTAATTAACGATCGAAAGGCTTGAAAAGAATTTACGGGGTGTTACATTCGCCCTGCAGTATGAACTAATCATACAATATAACATAACGACCACTAGGCAACGGCACTTAAAGCCACCCGTGGGTCAATCAAGGTCCTCCTCAACTTACTTTAGAAACTAAGGGTTTGAAAACATGATCCTTCCTTCAGTTTTCCTTCAAAAATAAAGTTTTGACAACCTATTTACCAAAATAGCATATGTTCTTCAACGTAAGTTTTTATAAACATTTTTGGATACACTTCATATTCATTTCTCATACTTGAAGTCAATCTACCTCCTTTACCAAGTCCAAAAGTTTCCTTTTCCTCTTCAAGCACTTTGATAGTATCCTTATTACCATTCAATCTATTCATCCAGTCATTAAAGCTTAATAACTATCATCAGTCCTTAATCACTACAACTTCCACCATCATCAACACCAAGTCATAAAACCTTAATAACTATCATCAGTCCTTAATCACTACAATTAAAGCTTAATTACCTCCTGAACTCCACTGTTAATCCATCATAAATCCAAATCAAATAGAGAGAACCCAGCTCTCACAATAATAATATAAATTTCTAAGAGGTAAAGTCATTGCCTAACCATAATCCAAAATCGTTCAACAACTATTTCCTCAAAATTCACCATATACAATCTTTATCTCAATATTTCCATATAACAATTTCCTCAATACATATCATAATAATATCCTTATCTTAACTTTTCCATATAACAATTTCCTCAATATATATCACAATATCATCACTACTCAAAATTCCTTTAAACCATAACTTATTCACCAATAGAGAGATTTCCAACTCTCATCATCATAATCATAATAATCCCTTAGGATCATTATAACCTCATCATCTAAACATTGATAACAATAGTCAAAGCTTACACCATTAGATCATCATAATCATAACTTATGTCTATAACCTTCATTATCATAATCACCATTTAATCTGTCATAGCTTATGTATATCACCCTCATATCCATATTCACCAATTAATCATAGCTTATATCTATAACCTTCATTATCATAATCACCAATTAATCATAGCTTATATCTATAACCTTCATTATCATAATCACCAATTAATCATAGCTTATATCTATAACCTTCATATCCATAATCACCAATTAATCATAGCTTATATCTATAACCTTCATATCCATAATCACCAATTAATCATAGCTTATATCTATAACCTTCATTATCATATCATAATCAAAATATAAATAATCCATCAATACTAATCATCCAACCAATACTAATATCCCAATACAATATACCAACATTTCACACTTAATTATTAGTGTATATAAGCACATGTATATATATGTATATCCCCATATAAAGCTCATAAATTCCTATTTCAACTATCAATCATCAAACCTTAAGTGACAAAACCAACTTAAGGGATTTCTTACCTTCCAAGTAGCTTTTAAAACCGTAGGAATCGTTGTGATCCTTTCCTCCAAATTTCCACCGAAGATCCTAGGTAATTTACACCATAATAACAATATTTTCAAGAATTCTTAGCTTAAGACTAAGTTCTATGAAATGATTCTACTCTTCTTAACCGAATAAAACCAAAGTTTTACCTAGTATGGAAGAACTTGTGAAGGAAATGGCTATGGAGCTCCTTGAACACAAAAATGAAGATGAAATCTTTCTCTCTCTTTCCTCTCCAAAATTTTGGCCAAGATGGGAATGAATGAGAAAATGGAAGATCAAAGCTCTATTTATAGCAACTTGTAAGATAAGGATGAAGAAGCTTGGAGAGTAAGTTTATATGTTATATCTTGGAAGATACGGCAGTACTGTGACAGGTTCAGTTGCGGTATCCTCATCGGTGTCTGATGCTGATCTCACTCAACTATGGCATATGCGTCTGGGGCATATGAGTGAGAAAGGCATGCATATCCTAAGCAAGAAAGGTCTCCTCGGCTCAGGTACGGGTAAATTACAATTTTGTGAGCATTGTGTTTTTGGGAAACAAAAGAGGGTTAGTTTCTCTACTGCTACACACCGTACCAAAGATGTATTGGAATATATACATTCTGATTTATGGGGACCAACTAAATTCCAGTTTATGGGAGGCTGTAGATATTTTATTTCTATTATTGATGACTTTTCTCGTAAAGTTTGGGTCTATTTCCTGAAACATAAAAGTCAGACATTTTCTATTTTCAAAAAGTGGAAAATTCTCGTTGAGACTTAGACAGGGAAAAAGGTCAAGAAGCTCAAGACAGACAATGGTTTGGAGTTCTGTGAGTCAGATTTCACTGAGTACTGTGTAACACAAGGAATTGTCAAGCACAAGACCTTGCCTGGAAAACCCTAGCAAAATGGTGTTGCCGAACGTATGAACATGACTCTGTTAGAGAGAGCTCGTTGTATGCTCTCTAATGCTGGGTTATGGAAACGACGTGATTTTTTGGCCGAGGCCGTTTCTACTACAGCCTATTTGGTAAATAGGTCTCCACATTCATCCCTCGATTTCAAAATTCCAAAGGAAGTATGGTCAGGTAATCCTGTTGACTACTCTATGTTAAGAGTTTTTGGATGTCCTGCATATGCTCATTCCAGTATGGGTAAATTAAACCTTAGAGCTGTGAAATGCATTTTCCTTGGTTATGCTTCTGAGTCAAAAGGGTATCGTCTATGGTCTCCTGATTCCTACAAGATCATTCTAAGTCGAGATATCTATTTTGATGAAAATGCACTACTTCCTTCTGGAAAAGATTGTGTTATTCCTAGTACAGGTGATACTCAGAGTACTGGAGAGAAAGTAGAGTTTGAGTTCAGGCCTATGAATAGTATTACTATCACTGATGGTAATACAAACGATGATGCATCTACTAGTACTGCGCCTCTCGTCGAGCAACAACAAGAGTATTCTATCGCTCAAGACCGTCTTAGGAGGACAATTAGAAAACCTGCTAGATATGCTACTAGTGATGATGAAACCCACTTGGTTGCTTACGCACTTTCAGTTGCACAGGAGTTTGATGGTGATCCATCTTATTATTCTGAGGCTATTTCCTGTGCCGACTCGTCCAAGCTGTTGTAGTTGTTCAACAATAAATTTGATTCAAGGTGGAGATTGTTAGAGTGTGTGGCTCAAATTAAATGCAGCATTCTCCACGTACCATGCGACTTTGTCCCACGTAATGCCGCAAGCCTCGTAATGCCATTTGCTACGCCATTTCTCCACCTCATGCTTGCACATTTTTCTCGATCATTTGTAATGTATAAATAGGCTAGGCTTTGTGCTTTCAAAATGCACCATCAATTCAATTGTATTCATTCCTTATTCATTTCTTTACTTTGTTACTCACGTGAACATATATGTATATATATATATATATATAATATATATATACATATATATATATATATATATATTATACTTCTCCCATTTTATTATTTAATTCATTTGTCATTATATATTTTCCTTATTTATATTATTCAACTTCTATAATTCTCAATTTTCGATTATTCGCTTCCGCATTATTCCGCTATATTCCTAACAGTACTATTGTATGGTTTTATATTACAATTACATCACGACTGACAATGGTAATTTTCTGACCACTACTTTGATATTTATTATTATAATAATTATTTATTTATTTTTACGAAAGAGACCCATTTAATGTATGTCTGTCTCGCTAATTTTATTTGTATATGCTTTTAGAAAATTCCAAAATGCATGTATCGACATCTAATGTAGCACTCCACAACAACTGTGATTTTGAAACATGGTTCGTCGTTCACAATATAAGTTTCTGTTGAAAACATGCACTTCACTACTGGCATTACTGAATTCATTAGTGCGAATCGACGGTACGATGGAGACATGGTACTTTTTAGACATGCAAGTTTCTTCACTTTTCAAACCTTTTTTATATAATGTAGCTGGCAAGCTAATGGCATACCCTACCCCCAACTTCGTATTGCGAACCAATTTCCCTCTCGCCCATTTCAAACAGGTAGCTATACAATTAAATGAATCGGCAAAATTTGAGTTATATTACCAGAACAATTAATTACTGCTTTGTAAACATTATTAGGTCGAATAACTTCAATTGATGTAGAATGATGTCCGTCTTTATATACTGATTTTTTTCATACCTAGAGCAGTGAGAAACAATATATATTTAAACGCAGTGTATTTTAACAATTATGTACTTATTCATTTTGTTCTTACTTTAAAGTAGAAAGCTGGATTGTATGCGTCCTCCGAGATTCAGATGCGTTCTTTGAAACTGCGCTGAAAATACAAGTCCAATCTCGGAAGCTAGAGCTCTACTATGACAAAAAAAAATATTCACATAACATTGGGAGGAAATAGCGACACATTTTCAAATAAATATACAACGGATGACGTTGTTTTATTCAATGAAGAGGACAACGTTTCTACTCATAGTATGGTGAACTTAAACACTTTAAATATAGAGTTTATTACCGAAATGGTCCCTCGACTATTGCGAAATTACCAATTTGGTCCTCGACAATTTTTTGTGCCCAATTAAGTCCCTCGACTTTGAAAATTTTAACCAATTTAGTCCTCCGTTATTTTTGCCATTAAACATACGTTAAAATCGGGACCAAATTGGTTAAAATTTTCAAAGTCGAGGGACTTAATTGGGCGCGAAAAATTGTTGAGGACCAAATTGGTAATTTCGTAATAGTCGAGGGACCATTTCGGTAATAAACTCTTAAATATATGATAGTAATGTATTCAATTTCGGTGCCATTATAACCCAAATTCTTACTTGGTTGTGACTAGTTGATTTTCAATTAAACAAAGCATTCACAACTATCGATTCGAATCTCTTTGTATAAGTATTAAAAAACAAAATAACTATATCAAAACGTACAACATACAATACAAAATTTTTATTAAATAACTCTGATCTCTACAATTTAATTGTGTTCTACAATACCTTATAAAATTACTTCTACACAAAAATATTGGATTATATGTAATAATTTTTTTTAATTCCGTTTGATAAGAACCATTAAATGGGTCTCGTCAAACTTTGGGCGCTAGCAGCCCATGAGGGGGCAAACAGCCAGCGC
This sequence comes from Ipomoea trifida, assembly GCA_003576665.1. Lineage (NCBI taxonomy): Eukaryota > Viridiplantae > Streptophyta > Magnoliopsida > Solanales > Convolvulaceae > Ipomoea > Ipomoea trifida. The sequence continues at coordinate 17,784,698 of CP025652.1, read as the reverse complement.
CCACTACTAACAACGTAACCCCATGTGGGCTATAGCACGCTAAGTCCTTGCCGGCCCATGTGGCCCGTCAACATGCTGACCGGCCCATGTGCCATTGTCAGCGCGCTGACCAGTCCATGTAGCCTGTCAGCGTTCAAATTGACAACCCACTTGGGCTGTGAGCGCATTGTATTATTTATTTGCTAAACAATTTTCTTTGTTCGTCTTATATATCCTTCCCTACAACATTTACGCACTTGTATCCCAACATTTGGTCTTCACACTTTAGTCTCTAACATTACATCATTTTTTTTTTCGTTGAGCCATCTTGAGATGGAAAGCTTACCTTTATTTTCACAAATTCCTCAATCTCCTAAATTTCTTGCAATCATATTTTTTTTTCGTTCAACCATATGGAGATGGAAATATTACTTTCGTTTTCACACATTACTCATGTCCTTCATTTGTTGTCATCACCTTTTCAGTGTGAAAGAAAATTTTAGTTAGCTTCAATTAAAACTCGTGTTGTTGCTATTGGCCTAAGGGAATTGAAAGTTTGAGATTCCCATCACGGGTTGTTCTTAAACGGCCGAGATGCTCCTCCATGACAGTTCCAATGACAAGGCGTGGTTATGGAGGGGTTAATCCAAGATAATGAGATAAACCTAGTAGTTTCAATGGAATGCTCCTTTAATGACAGTGATGGATGGGTTGCAATCCCATGAGGGGTCTTTCCAACATGACCGAGATGCTTTAGATGCCCCAAAAGACAATCTTAAAACAAGCATCTTCGATATTAACGGGCCTAAATGGCCTGCAAACCATAATAGCTAGGGTCCGAAGTAATACGCATTACTCCATAAAAAAATGCACAATTTCGTGACCCATATTTTTATATTTTATTCTCTTGTTCGTTTTGTAATTTTCGGAACCCATATTTTTATATTTTCTTCTCTTGTTCGTTTTGTAATTTTCGTAAATGGAAATGCAAGGAAATGCAATTCATATATCTGTGTATATAACACCCTAACAGTTTATTTATTTATTGAAGCACAAAGGGTCAATACCACCTCCACTGAGACTCGATCTCATGACCTCCCATATGGGAGAGTCACTACATGTCATCTGAGCACAAGGTGCTTGGCTCATATTCGGAATGTTAACTGCACAAATATTTCTTGTTCTCAAAGTCAATAAAACATATTATTAAATAGTTTTTAAAAAAACATTTTATTAAATAAATTACAATTATAACACCAACAATAAAAATTGTAGTAAGAACTTTTTTATAATAATAATAATAATGATGATGATGATCAATACTATTAATAAACACAATATCCTCAACTTTAACTTCTCACCCAGAACACTCATTTACTATTAAGGTTTGCGTAATATTATAAAATATGGTAATACAATTCCTATTCGTAATACAATTGTAAATTAAAATATAGTAATACAATTCATAATAAAATATATTCTTACCTACATTCCTATTCATAATACAATTCTAGATTAAAATTACTAATCGGAATAATACAGTACATATATTTCCCTGCAATGCAATCTATACTATTACTAAAAACAATATCCTCAACTTTAATTTCCCGCCCAAAACACTCCTATACTATTAATGTTTGCGTAATATTGTAAAAATATGGTAATACAATTTCTATTCTTAATACAATTATACATTAAAATATGATAATACAATTCCAAATAAAATATATTCTTCCGTACGTTCCTATTCGTAATACAGTTCTAGATTAAAATTACTAATTGTAATTATACAGTAAATATATTTCCCTGCAATGAAATCTATTCTATTAGAAAAAACAATATCCTATATTTCCCTGCAATGAAATCTATTCTATTAGAAAAAACAATATCCTCAATTTTTACTGAATATTTGGCAGCCAATTTTCTGAACGACATTTGTGCCTGCAAGTGTCGGCGCACACGAGTCAAGCCTTTTCAAGTTCATTTTGGGATTTGGTTTGCACCCCCAGCGTGCGAAAGACAGCCTCTATGCTATACAATTCAATAATCCTTAATTCCTTATAAAGACTCTTGTATAAGTAGTTGTGCAAACCCGGCTACTTCCAAAACCAATGTGAGACAAAAGATACTTGAATGCTTTTTCTCTCCATTTTTCTAACTCAAATGGTTCAACTTTGAGAACCAATTTCTAATTCACCCATTATCCTTTTTGAGCATACAATATATCAAACTTTTCGTCTAACTACTAAGAAACGGAATCCACTTTGACCCGACCCAAATTGAAAGTGAACCCCACATATATTTGTACCACAATATAGCCACTAAAATGTCATTTTATGCTATTTTTTTCAACAGTTATTTGTCCAGAGAATATCAACGTTCTACGGTCAACCAACAATCACTCAACTGATTATCCCATTACTCCCAAGTGAATTTTTCTCTAATGTAGTTATACTTACTGAATATCAAAATATAACTGTACCTTAAGAACTTGCAATAACTAACCAACAAGTAATTAAATTAATGATATATAATGCAATGCGAATTATCTACATATTACATTTATACACTTATTTTAGAACACTGAATTTTTGTGATATTTGTTGCATGCAAGGAAGACTCATACTATAGTTTATTTGTCGATTCTTATATGTTATAAATCATAATATCATAAGAAATGAAAACTGTTGATGAAATATAAAGTATGAGTAGTCTACCAATCAACGATTATGGGCATCGCATTTCAACAGTTTGGATGGGCATCATTCCAAAAAGCTATACACTCCATTTGGTAATCTGGAGTGAAGTTTGGATTAACAGTTTATATATATGATGCATATATTCTGATATATTTTTGTTTATTGCCTTATGCCGTTTAGATGATTTGAATTTTGAGAGCATAGAAACAAGCTCGAAACATGCTTATAGGCTTGACTGGTCTTACCTCAAAGTTATTACTCACTATCACACAATGCTTTATGTTGTATGTTAGACTCAAGGTTACTAACTTCTCACAATAGTTAGAGACTTGCTATATATGTATGAAATATTGACAAAAAAATTAGACTTTAGATGTGAGTTTTACTTATATATACCTGGGAATCTAAAACATTTTGAAATTTAGTGATTGGTAAAATCAATATGTTTTACATTGGAAAAATCACAGAATATATACATATAGATTATAAAATTAAAATTTTAGTGTTAATATTGTTATGACTCCATGCTTTGATTACATTAAAAGTGATTTTTTAAAATTTCAAGCTCAAGATTGGCACGCTTGATGAGTCGCAGCTAGAAGGTCAGTGATCCGTTCGCCGACTTTAGATGTTGTTGATCAAATAAATCAGTACATGTGCGGCATGAATATTGCAAAAGGTCGACGAACATATTTAAGTTGTAACTCTTTGTATAAGGCAAAACCAGACTCTGAAAATCTATTAGAAGTACACACTCCTAAATTCTTAAATAGTTTGAGATTGTATTATTTTCTTAATCATTCATTGACATTAATTAAAGGTCGGTGCACCTGTTATGTTATTGTGGAAGATAGACCATTCTCTTGGTCTTTATAACAGACGCAACTCATCATCACAAGATTGACAGATCACATTGTTGAAGCAAGAATAGTTAATGGGACACATGAAGGAACCAAAGTTCTTATCCCTCGAACGTCTCTCACTCTTTCTGATACGAGATTGCCCTTCAAGTTCTAGCATAAATATTTCTCATTGATGCCTGCATATGCCATGACTATCAACAAAAACCAGGGGCGAACACTAACTTACGTTGGGTTATTGTTGAAAAAACCAGCTTTTAATCACGGTCAATTGTACATGGCTTTCTCCCGAGTCACCCATCCTGATAGCCTGAAAGTGTTAATTAGTTTTAGACGAGGATGGACACGATTGTTTTGCTACTACCAATGTTGTTTACAAAGAGGTTTTCAATAATGTGTAAATACAATCGGTGATATTATGTTTTTTTCAAGATGGCAAAATTGCAATATATATACACAAAAATATATCTTCCATTCACATGATTTAGAATAGCAATTGAATACTATAACTGAATTACTAGAGAACGAGCATATTTGCCTAATTTATAAAAATTATAAACAATGATATATAAAATCTTTAAAGTTCCAGCACCGCATGCATACATTTACACATTAGCTATTAATTAAGCAATTATTTGTTGGAATTCAAACAAAGATAGCATAAGAAAACATAATCGATCCAAAACATATCTTCAATTGCACTATATAATATTTGATGTTATAATTTATATAATTATATATCGATCCAAATATTCTTAATATATTATAACAAATCCATTCCGTGCATCGCACGAGTGAAAATACTACTACTACTAGTAGTAGTAGAATAATAATAATAATAATAATAATAATAATAATCAACGAAAAATGATCTTTGCATGAATTTTACCTCCAACTAAGCATGTAATGATGTTCTAACGGTGTGTTGAGCACTTGAACAAAACAAGTACAACTTATATCATTTGTTATCTTATATTCAATGTAACCAATAGTTTCAAACTTCTAACCTCCCCCAACATGCGCAACACTTTACATACATGTTTCTACCACTTCTCCATTTGTTAAACTTTGAAACCTAAGTGCTGAAAATATGCACTTGAGACGTTTGGGAATTGTGTATCACGAGAAACACAATTCCCATTTGCATATGACATCACCGGAGTTTGCCGGACTCCGGTTGTCCCATACGCATTTGGGAATGGAAATGTGTCTCGTACTATACGAGAAACGCATTTCCCACATGCGTATGGGACAGGCCTGAATAAATACTTCAGACGTGTTTGGGACATGCGTCTGAAGTATAAAATACATTAGACGCATTTCCCAAACACGTCTGATGTTGACATTTAGTAAAAAAAAAAAAAAAAAAAACTGAGTTTGAGAAATGCATTTTTGATGCCACACGCATCTCCCGAACTCGTTTTTCCCATTTTTGTTACATTTTTAAAAAGTTTCTATTTTTGTCAACGATCCCAATATTTATTACATTTCAGTCAATTAACCCAAAAAATATCACCCGAAATTTTCAAATATCTAAAATAAAATTGTCGTGTGATACACGAGAGGACTACGTGTGTCAGTTTGTGAGTTATGTGTAGTGTACCCACACACCCCACGCAATAAATACCCCCTACCCGTGCGTGAGAGTGTGAAGGAGAGAAATTAAAGCACTCCTTTTTGTTTTCCTGTTTACTAACCTATTTCCTTAATTTAGTTTTTTTTTTTTTTTCTGTTGGGTGGCGAACTACAACTAGTACCAATCATTATTGCATGGACCATGGTCCACACAGTTGTGTGAACCAAAAATAAAAAGTACATTATTTTTGTACTGAAGGTACATTATTTTTATACGAGTCATTTTCATTTTTTGTCCTACTGTTATCGGGGCATTGCCAATTTTAGTCCACTTCATTAATTTTTGCCACATTGCGGCCAGTCTTATTTAGTCCTTGCCACTTTTAGTCCACCGTTAAAATTTTCGTCAAATAATCGTCCAAAACAAGGGTATTTTGAACTTTTCATGCTTTGATCATCTCCTTTACCCTTTGTAGTGGTTTTCCTTACAGATTTTCATCCAATAAAAAGGTCTGGCGAAAGCCATGGCTTTGTAACATGGCTGACATGGCTTTCGTCGGACCTCTTCAATTGATGAAAATGTAAAAGGAAAACTACTGCAAAGGGTCAAGGAGATGACCAAAGCATGAAAATTCCAAAAATACCCCTATTTTGGACGGCAATTTGACGAAAACTTTAATGGTGGACTAAAAGTGGCAAGGACTAAATAAGACTGGCCGCAATGTGGCAAAAATTAATGAAGTGGACTAAAATTGGCAATGCCCCAATAACAGTAGGACCAAAATGGAAATGACTCATTTTTATACTGTAGGTACATTATTTTAGGGTACATTATTTTTGTACTGAAGGTACATTATTTGATATATACTGTCAAATAATGTACCTACAGTACAAAAATAATGTACCTTCAGTATAAAAATAATGTACTTTTTATTTTTGGTCCACACAGCTGTGTGGACCATGGTCTGTGCAATAATTTGTCAGTACCGGAATGACCAGCCCATCCACGTCCTAAAGTCCATTACAAGTTTGAATGTCACTATTGCCACGTACCTTATCAACGGTACGGTGGTGCAAGCTCTTAATTAAAGCTGATAGTGCAAAGCCCAAGTTCACTGGGGAAGGAAATCCTGGTGATTATATTGATCGTCATCTTGCATATTGTAAACGCGAAATATTTGAATTGTATATATTCAAAATTCAAAGTATCGGTTACAATGAGTAGTATGTATCAAACGAAAGAGGGGTACAATCTCTGTATAGAAGTCCTCTGAATCTCTACTAGAAATTAAATATGCTAATTGGAAGTATGCCTAGTTCAAAATATGTTGAACTGGAAGTATGTCGATTGGAACTGTACTGAATTCGGAATATGCCGAATTAGAAGTGTGCTGAGTTGGAAGTATGCCAACTGGAAGCGTGCCGAGTTGGAAGTATGCCAACTGGAAGTATGCCAAGTTCAGAATATGTTGAACTGGAAGGGTGCAGAGTTGGAGTATGCCAACTGGAAGTATGCCGAGTTGGAAATATGCCAACTGGAAGGGTGCCGAGTTGGAAGTATGCCAACTGTAGGTATGCCGAGTTGGAAGTATGCCAACTGGAAGGGTGCCGAGTTGGAAGTATGCCAACTGTAGGTATGCCAAGTTGGAAGTATGCCAACTGGAGGTATGCCAAGTTCGAAATATGCGAACTGGAAGTATTACTTTGTGCAAATAAATTGCAAGTGTGTTCCAGACAATATTCTGGCGAGATTTCGGCAGAGCTTCGGTAAGCAAATGTTCAGAGACCCATTTCCTTGAAAATGAAACCACTATTTATATATAGTGGTGAGAAGTTAGGAAAAATCTAACCAACTTTATCCATTTGGATAATTATCAATCTAATTTAATTATTTGAATTAAATATGAGAATGTATCGGGACACTATCACGTCCAGGTTCATGATTTTATATTTTTAAACTAATTTATAATATCCACATCTTTCCCAAGAATTATATGATCCACATATATTGTTGATGGGCCAACCCAAGTCAAAGCCCGTCCATTTAAGCGGTCCAATTTATCGAATATTCTGGTCCAACTCAATTAAATATATTCCTCGAATTTGGGCCAGCAGTTCAACAACAATTACTTTAAATTAATTAATTAGACCAACTAATTATTTATTGGGCTATTTAATCAACCCAATTGAATAAATATTAGTCCAATTTAATTAATTAAAGCAATTAATTTAATAACCCATTATCCGTCACGGCCCAATAACATTATTTGAATTTTCAGTGCCGACAAATTGCCCCTTCGAGACTTGCTTGGCGTGCTTCAAATGCAAAGAGAAGGAAGTCTCGAAATTTTCAGTAGTCCAAGAAGCTAAATTTGTAGTCCATGTTTGTAGGTAATAGTCCAACGAATTGTATCTTGATTGTAAACCTCCAATTTAACAAAGGCCCAACCAGAACTTGTCCAAATGCCCAAAGTATGTCCACAATCATATGCCCATCTCATTTTCCGCTTGTTTTTAATTTTAGCCAAAGTTCAATTCCAAGAATCCCTTACTTAGAAATTTTGAACCTCAACAATGTGCAAGAGTTTACATGTTCAGGGATTTGCTAGCTGCTAATTACCCACAAATAACAAGTCAACGAAGAACTTCAACTTGAATTGGAGTCTTCACCACACTTTAATTTGAAACAAACAATATCCAAGAACAACCTAACTCCTTCTCGATTCGCAAGTCTTATCACATATTTGACTACATACTCTGAAAGTGATAAGGACTGGTGCAAGGAGCTGATAAGGATAAATAGCATAATTTGAGTTATAATCATATTCAAACTCCAGCATTCCACATTATAAATAGCACATTAGCTCACCATTATAAGTCAAGAATAAGAGAACATCATCAAGCCACTTGCAATTGATCTCCACGATCTTCCCCAAGGTAATTTTACTTCTTGCAGTGCACTATTTTTTGAAATTTTTTTTTGTTTGCAGGAAGGAGGTGAGGCATGGAATAGAAATCACCCAGAAATTAATTTTCTGAAGTGCATTACACCATTGCTTAAATTCACTGTCGTCATCAACAATGGACCGGAACTCCCTGGGAATAGATTTCTTGGGTTTTTCCACCATTGTTTGGATTCTCACTTCAGGACGTTGCTCCGGCACGTCAATGTCGTCCCACGAACCACCGTTACTCCGGTAACGCTGTCGTCGGAGATCAGGACATTGGGAATTAATCTTCCGGGAAGTTGACCTCCATTGTCTGATTTCGCATCGGCCTTACTGTTGCCGGAAATTAGAACATTGGGAATTAATCTTCCTATAAGTCGATCTCCTTCCACTACTGTTCCAACTTCACAGCCGGCCACAGTCTTCACCTGGGAATTATTTTTTCTTTCATTCATTGTTGCTCCGCCGTAGGGTGTTGCTCCGGCGTTGCCATTCGTATGGGAATTAATTTTCCGGAGGTGTATTCCGTCATCGTCTATTTGTTTGACCCTCACTACAGGGCAACATGATCAGAGACGAAAGTCACCGGGCATGTGCTCAGGCACGCCTCACCGTCATTGGTCGATGAAGAAGAACGTAATACTGCCCTGATAAACTTTGCTTGCTACTACAGTTCTGCTTAATCAGAACATACCCACTTAATGTTTTTTTTTTCCCTTGAAAATCGTAAAAGTCCTCCCATCCTTTCATGTTTTTGCGCTTCCCAAGAGTCCAAGACTCGTTTGCCCCTTGTGCGACGTGCTGACAGCTGTGGATTGTACATAATATGTGACTACCACCAGCTTCATTCACTGCCCTTGTTTTTTTCTACACTGTTTGAGTTGGTATATATATAATACTCCACTGATACGTTTTTTTTGGAATCCCACTGATGGGTTTAAGGCTTCACACACTTTGGATGTGTACATAATATATTACATACGCATACATGATCCACAAATTATGTTAGGTGCATGTATGTATATAATAATATATATGCTTGTTTTGTTACTGGATACGTATATATATAATATGTATAATCCCTCAATTTGTATGTTTGTGTGTATAATATATATATGTAATCCATTGGTTTTGAATTGAAATTGAAGATGATGAGTGCATTAGTGCATATATAATAATATATATAGTAATCCACAGTGGATATTACGTAATATATATATACTATAAATACACAAGCATGTGATTTGCTCAGCAATTTCATTCCCACACATTACCATATATATGTGATGTATACATATGCGTGGTATATGTATTAACATATACGAATTATTATATAACCCAATAGGGTAGCTCAAGTGGCAAATGAGCTCTTTCTTTGTAGGGAAGAATTTTGGGAGATTTTTTTTTCGAGCCTTAGCCTTAGAACTTTTTCCAAGCTTTATGATTTCTCCACAAATTTCCTGACTTGAGTGGTCCCCTAACCTTTAATGCAGCTTTATATATCAAGAATTGAATTCTGAACGATGGTGGTATTCTAGGAGATAGTAGGAGCTGATAAGAAGAGGAGACTCAAACTATCAAATAACGAGACCAGGAAAGATAGCACATCATTCCTCATCTACCCGCCGATGAAGCCAAGAATCCTTCCCGCCCCGACACTACCATACCGAGTGGAGAATTGGGCCGTAGACATAGAAACCCAATGGGTTCTACGAACCGGCCTACAACATGTGGAGTATTCATGCGAACTCCCGTCTCTACGAAGAAGGATACTTGAGGGTGAGGTTTCGTGGAATCAGGACCCTAGTTTCAAGGGCGAGTTCAGTTTCGCCAAGGGGTATTGGGAATGGACCGAGGATATACTCAGTAGGCATCGCGACGTCTTGGAAGCCGCGATGATCTACGACGGCATATACGCCTCTTTGTTTACTTATGATCGTTCAACGCACATCATTCAGGCGTTTTGCGAAGCGTGGTGCCCTATGACCAACACACTGCTTACTTCGGTTGGTGAGCTCTCGATTTCACTTTGGGACCTCCATGTACTTTGAGGCCTACCGATATCGGGTGACATCTATGACGAATACGTCCCCACCGCTTCGGAATTGACAGGGGAAGATATTGACTCCGGGTCTACCCCTCAATGTTGCAAGTATTTGCTCCAAGCGTACAGCTACCTTTACAACCGGCGTAGGCAACTAGGTGGCGGCCGCAATAAGAAGGATGACAATCGCTCGATTCATATCAACGAGTGGATCGAGTTCTGGAGCAGAAGGCCGCAAATTTATAAAAGGCCATTTCCAAGGAAAGAAGGTCAGAGGAAGAGTCGCCCAAAGAATACCCAGAATCCAAGCGGTAAGATCCCGGCGTTCAAGGGTTGGACCAAAACGACTAGAGCGCCTTTTGTAGAGCTCGGAATTCCTCCTGAACTTGAAGAAGAAACCCACCTAGCAGCATATCTGAGCTGTTGGCTGTGTGAATTTGTACTCCCCATCAAGGCGACACGACTTATTCGCTATGCAACTTTCAAGATGGCTAGTTTAATGGCAACGGGCCAAAAGTTAAATCTCGCAATCCCCGTACTTGCGTCCATTTATAACGGACTAAATGCAATATCTAACTCCGCCAAACTAGGGCAAGCTGACAGTCACTTTCCCATCCACTATGTGTACGGATGGTTGTCCTTCTATTACGACACCCACTTTGCAAACGATCAGGTGTCTGCTTCCCCACAAATGATCACTTACTCTGGAGAGGGTGGCGCGAGACGTTACGGTCAGGTGGAAGCTCGCCGCAAGATCTTTAAGGCTGACAGCGTCCGTTGGGGCTGCACAACACGTCGTCAAACTAAAGATCTTCGCTTTCTTGATGATGGGAAGGAAAACCACTCCCAAGATGATGAATATTTTATGTGTCTCCGTTCGAACTTCCTCATATTACGATGGGCCAATTCATGTATTGCAGAACCTTACACTCCCCATCGATTTAGCCGAAAATTTGGTTACTATCAAGACGGTAGCCCTGGCATATTGGGCAATGATGAACGTAGGATCACTCCTGCGGAGGGTTTCCACCGTTGGCGTCACCTTACACTTCGGGGCTCGGGGTCAACTCGAGTCATGATGAAAAAACACTTCTCACAGAGTTATAAGGACTGGTGGACCCAAGTTCATGGGGACCATCTTGAGCGCAACATTAAAGGTTTAGTTCCCGAGCACCTAATCGACATGCGGCAAGAAGTAGGTACCACAAAGAAAGGCAAACGCCTAGTCCAAGAAGATGAATCATCCCCTAAGAAGAGAAAGAAGGACACCACTTCGAAACAGAGAGTTAATGAGGTACCGGACTCAAGTGGTGAGGAGAGTAGTGACAGAGACCGCAATTTCAAACGGAAAAGGAATCGCCGCTCACCTTCCCCAGTAAAGGTGAATAACTGCTCCTTCACGTTCATTTATTAAACATACCGCCGTCACGTTATCGCCAGCAGTATTTAACTTGTCCCTTCTTTTACTTCTTGCCAGGAAAATATAGAGATGCCTGTTCGCGAAGAAGCTGAATCATCAAGTAAGGGGATAACTGGAAGTGACACTGGGGAGAATGATCACCCCACCAACGCCCCAATGCAGGGTTTACCCGAGCCACAAAGTTCCCATGATGAGCTACAACCGGATCCGGTAAATAGGCCAGAGAATTCTGTCTTTGATGGCAAAAACTTTGTATTGGAACAGTTTAAGGTCGCTGTTATGAATGTCTGGGACAAGCTCCGTGGAATGTTGGAGGAAACTCCCGTAGAACATATTTCTTCCTTACAGGAGAGCTTCAACCGTGCGTTTGCCAGTTTGCATAAGCTGGACCTAGACATCTCGCCACTGGAGACGAGAGTGGAGGAAGTCTTTAAAAAGGCTCGCAAGTTTGATGAGTTAAGGTTTACGATCTCCGAGAAAATGTCGAGCGAGTCTCAGGGGGTGTCGTTGTCTACTGCAAAGGATGAGCTCAAGAATGCCCAAGATAAGGTCGCGCGACTTAAGGAAGATATATTAAACCAACATAAGTCGTTTAAAGCCGCACAAGATAGAGAAGCGGAACTGGAGCAAGAGTTGAAGTTAGCTCGTGCTGCGAGGGAGAATTGGGATACTTTGATTGCCAAGACTACAGAAGATCTGGGCAATGCTAAGACTGCAGCGTCGGAGGCTGAAGCAGAGGAAACTCGTATTCAGGAACTGGCTGTATTGACGTCAGAAGATGCAAAGAAACTGAAGAAGGCGAAAGGGGACTTGGAGTTCAACAAGAATGACATGCTTAGCTTTAGACTTTTCGTTGACTGATGTTTTTTCTTTAGCTTCTCTTTTTGGTTGTAAGACTTCTGTTGTTTCTTTTTTTTTTCTCTTGACAATCATGTATCTCATCTTGATCTAATGAATGATTGTTTTGACGAATCACTCTTGGAACATGAATTGGATTTATTTCTTGTTATGATTGAACTTAGATAATTTAATTTCTAAGCTGCCTACGTACTCCTATGAAGGAGATCAAGTCAAACGTAGTTCAGATGATTTTTTTTTTAGGTAGAGCCGTTCACAGTTTAAACTCATGCGGGCCAGGAGCGTCTATGATTTGGGCCCACCCATAGACAAAGCGAGATGCATTAGCAGTTTAACCACGTGCTGCATTTTTGGTGGATGAGTCGTTCATTAACTTTCCATGACTCGCGTCGATACCCTGGATTTAAGGGTAGTAGAGCTTCAGGAATCTTCCATTAATTGGACCGACTCTCAGACCATCTTCACTGATTAACTTGTAAGCTCCACCGGTGTATACCTCTTGAACCACGTAGGGACCATCCCACTTTGGAGTGAACTTGTGGCCGGTTTTTCGTGTCACAATGATAGGCCTTCGAACAGCTAGGACCTTGTCACCAATTTGAAAGGAACGGGTCCTCACTCTTTTGTTAAAAGCTCTTGACATGCGAGCTTGATAACAGTCTAAGCTCTGTTGAGCTTGTAGTCGCTTTTCATCCAAGGCTTCTAATTCAGCCAAGCGTAACTTAGCATTTTCTTCGTCAGTAAGACCCTCTTGTATAGCCAACCTTAAAGAAGGTATTTGGCGCTCTAGAGGCAAGACTGCTTCCACACCATACACCAAAGAATATGGAGTGCTTTGAGTAGGTGTGCGGTATGTGGTTCTATACGCCCACAGAGCTTCTTCCATTCTGTCATGCCAGTCACGTTTTGACTTTGGGACCACTTTCTTTAACAGATTGCATAAGGTCTTGTTAAAAGCCTCAGCAAGCCCATTTGCAGCTGCATAATAAGCTGAAGAGTTTCGCTGCTGAAAGTCAAAAAACTTGCAGATCTTATCCATTAATTTATTGTCAAAGGGTTTCCCGTTATCAGTTAAGATATATCGCGGGATGCCGAATCGATAGATGATATGGACACGGAGGAAGTCTGCAACATTTTCCTTTTTCACCTCCTTTAACGCTACGGCTTCTGCCCATTTTGAAAAGTAGTCAGTGGCGGCTAATATATATGCGTGCCCTGCAGATGACTTGGGCGTAATCGGGCCAACCACATCGAGTCCCCAAGCATCAAAAGGCCAAGATGCAACTGTTGGGTGTAGACGTTCTGGTGGTTGATGGATAAAGTTTGCGTGAAATTGACAAGCTTGGCATCTTCGAGCATAGTCTATGCAATCCTTTACCATTGTGGGCCAATAGTAACCCATTCGTTTAATGTGGAAGTGCAACTTAGGGCCAGACTGATGCGCGCCACAGACCCCAGAATGAGCCTCCTGCATAGCTTGTAATGCCTCCTCTTCTCCCAGACATCGAAGCCAAACTCCATCAAATGAACGACGATAGAGAGTGTCATTATAGTATATGAAGCGAGGAGCCCGGTGCCTTATATCCACCCTCTTACGAGGATCTTCTGGTAACCTCCCATCGGTGAAGTAATCAATCAATGATTGTCTCCAGTCATCTTGGCCAATGTCATAAACGGAAGCAGTAGGGAGTTCAACAGTTTCATCTATTGAGCCATCTTCATTGAAGATAGGTGGAACTACCCACTTTTGACATACTTGTATACGGGCTGTAGGATGAGCAATAGTTGAAGCCAATGCGGCCAAGGCGTCAGCTTGCTTATTTTCTTTTCTCGGTACATGTTCAATTGTGACGTCACCCAACCATTGTATGAGTATCTTTGCATAGTTGTTGTACGGGACTAATTCTGCTTTCCTTACTTCGTATAGCCCCATCACTTGGTTGACGACCAACTTTGAATCTCCATAAATGTTGATTCTCAGTTGTTTCATGTCAACCGCTATCTCTAGTCCCAGTATCAAAGCTTGATACTCAGCGACATTGTTTGAACATTGCTCCGTCAAGGTGAATGAATATGGCAACACTTCACCTTCCGGAGTGACGAAAATGATCCCAGCTCCTGCCCCTCCTCTGTGTGCAGCTCCATCAAAGTACATCTTCCATGGGGGTAGGACTTCAATAATAAGTACATCTTCATCAGGCAGGTCGTCGGATAACTCTCATTCAGCCGGTATTGGGTGATCTGCTAAGAAGTCAGCTAACGCTTGCCCCTTGACAGACTTTTGTGGCACATAGATGATTTCAAACTGTTGAAATAATAAGTACCACCTTGCAAGGCGGTCAGAGAGAACGACCTTCGCCATGACAAACTTTACTAGGTTCGCTTTCGACACAAGTTGAATGATATGAGCTTCAAAGTAGTGCTTGAGTTTTTTTATGGCGAACACTAGTGCCAAACATAGCTTCTCGATTGGGGAGTAATTCAACTCATTCGGGGTCATCATTCTACTGAGATAGTAGAGGGCATTCTCTTTCCCGTTGTCATTTTCTTGAGCAAGCAGGGCACCCACAGAGCTTTCTTGGGCAAAGATATAAAGGATTAGTGGGCGACCGTGAATAGGTGCGGTCAACACGGGCGGCTTCATCAAGTATGACTTGATACTTTCAAACGCATTCTTGCACGCCTCATCCCATATGAATGGGATGCCTTTCTTCATTAGCCGATTGAAGGGTTGACATCTTCCTGCTAGGTTTGATATGAACCTTCGAATGTATGCTAACTTCCCTTGTAAGCTCTTAAGCTCATGAAGGTTTCGTGGTTCGGGCATCTTCATTATAGCATCGATCTTAGCTTGTTCAATTTCAATGCCCCTGTGTCGAACAGTGAACCCAAGGAACTTTCCAGCAGCAACCCCAAAAGCACATTTCAAGGGGTTCATTTTGAGTTGAAATTTTCGCAGGCGATCAAAAACTTTTCTTAAATGCCCCAAATGATCTGCGCGAAGTTTTGACTTCACAACCAAGTCATCAACGTAGCATTCTACCATTTTATGAAGCATGTCATCAAATATAGTCTGCATAGCCCTTTGGTATGTAGCCCCGGCGTTTTTCAAACCAAAGGGCATCACTTTGTAACAATAGATGCCTTTTGGCGTTCGAAACGCCGTCAACTCCTCGTCTCCTGGCGCCATGCGAATCTGATTGTAACCGGAGGAGCCATCCATGAATGACATGATTTCATGTCCAGTTACGGCATCTATCATCAGCTCCGTGATGGGGAGTGGGAAGTCGTCTTTCGGGCAAGCAACATTAAGGTCCCGAAAGTCCACGCATACACGGATTTGGCCGTTCTTCTTGCGCACAGGCACAATGCTAGATATCCAAGTTGGGTATTTCACTTCGCGGATGAAACCAGCTTCTATGAGCTTGTTGACTTCTCCTTCAATTGAGGGAATAAGTTCAGGGCGAAAGCGTCGTTGAGCTTGCTTGACTGGACGGCATGCTTTTTTCACTGCCAGGCGGTGTACTGCCACCTTTGGGTCTAACCCTGGCATCTCCTTGTACGTCCATGCGAAGACATCAATGTACTCTTTCAACAACGTGACATAGATTTCTTCATCTTCATTAGAAAGGAGTGTGCTAATGAAGATAGGTCGAGGATTCTCAGGAGTTCCTAGGTCCACCTCCTTTAATTCATCTATTGCAGCTCGTACCCCTTCCTCTAACTCATGGGGTGCTTCTTCTGCATCTTCTCCCTCAATCGGGGTCTCATCACATAAAGTGATGTGGAAAGACGACGCTTCCTCGCCCTGAGGTGGTACTACGTCGTCACTTGAGCCAACGCTTTCCTCATTTCCCCTTTTTGTACACGAGTGTGTACAATGGTCCGAGGTTGGACTTTCAACACCTCTCCGCATGAGATATGAATATCTGTTTCCCGTCTCATACGAGAAGGAATCATGCTTCTAAGCCTTTTAGAAGATTCCACTTCAGCATGATGACTTGCTTTGTTTTTCACATCTTGGACAGTTCCAAGTCGATCATGAATTGACTTTCTTTTGGAGGTTTTAGGATTTGACCCCAATCTATCAAAGACTGAGCGCTGAGACCCCACCTTACCCATTCTCTTGAAGACTGACTTCTTTTGGCCTTTGGCGGGATCGAGTTGTGGATCATACTCACTTTCATCTGTGGAGATACAATTGCTTGCAGCCCTGTTTATAAAGATTCGCACAGGTTTAGGGGAGACATAACCCAACCCTTTGCGTTCATGGGGCTCTTGTTGATTTGCCTTGCCTTTACCCCCAGCTTCGGGGATAAGCTTTCCCAACTTCCGAGGCTCATTAGGATTATAGCCAGCTTTGGCTAAAAGCTTATAAGCGTTAGGGTCGAAGCCCTCAGTACGCTTGGTGGGCAAGGCTTGGTCCGCTTCATCTATTTTAAGTGTGTCAATTCTTGCAAGCGGGAAGATGAGCTTTGTAGGGTGTTGATCCACTTCCACGACTTCCTTTCCCTTTGACTTTAGTTGGGAATGCGGGTTTTCATTGCTTTTCTGGGCCTCTTCCACAAAGACCTGTTTCCTTATGTAGAACTTTGCATCCGCAAAGTAAGACTCAGCCTCCGCGAACGGGCTTTCATCGGCGACTACCTTTTCAATCACACCATTCTTTTCATACATAAAGCATTGATGCCAAGACGAGGGAACCACCCCATTTTCATGTATCCAAAGCCTTCCGAGTAACAAGTTATAAGATGTCCTCGCCTCTATGACATGGCAGACAACACTTGAACTTAAGCCTCTGACTCTTAAGTCGAGGTTGATGATGCCGATTGCTCTCTGCCCTCCTTGGTTAAAGCCTTGTATCATTAGACGGCTTTGGGCGAGCTCATCTGAAGATCCACCAAGGTTTTTTAGGGCTCGAAGGGATAAGATATTGACAGCTGAGCCTTGATCAACTAGAATTCTTTTGAGCTTTTGCCCCCGTGTGTAGCCTTCGACAA
Organism: Ipomoea trifida; assembly: GCA_003576665.1. NCBI lineage: Eukaryota > Viridiplantae > Streptophyta > Magnoliopsida > Solanales > Convolvulaceae > Ipomoea > Ipomoea trifida. The sequence goes on along the minus strand of CP025652.1, from coordinate 17,767,315 downwards.
ACAGTGGGCGATTGTGTGGCGCACCTCCAAGTAACAAGTCTTCATCCTTGAAGGTAATTTCTGCGGAGTAGGAAGCTGCCCTATGCATTTGCACTTCCTCATCTTCGGTGTGTTTAGGAGATGAACATTCTCCTGCATCCACTTGCTTATCATTAGTATTTAGGCAGGAGCTAATATTGCCTGCCCCTTGAAGATTAAATCCCTTTGGCATATATTGAGCCAAAGAAACTGGTGCCCGCAGCTGCTTGACATGCCCCTTCATCTTTGATCTACGGGCATGCCCATTTGTTGAGGTTTCTTCAACCCAACTCTGCACTGTATGCCTTGGATGTCTGACAAGCTCACTTTTCTTCTTTCTATGAGTGACAATCACCCATTTTCCTTCCGATGTGCTATCATTTTGCTGTGGTTTTGAACTTTGACCAGTAGCATGTTTAACCGTGAACGGGAGTGGACGCTTTCGTTGCCCTCCATGTTCCTTCTCAGCACACAAAGGAGCAAATCGTCCAAGTGTAATTGAGATTTGATTCGTGCTTGCGCCGGCATCAGCAAGCTCAATTTTCCCGTCTCTGGCCAATGCCATAACTTTATCCTTGAAGATGAAACACTGTTCAATCGGATGACCTAGAAGGCGGTGGTACTTGCAGTAATTTGGGTCATTCACCCTTGAAGCCTCATCAGGGCGTCTCATCTCAGGCAATTCAATGAGCCTAAGTTTGAGTAGCTCATCGAACATGGGAGATCCATCAGAATCCAAAAAAGGATATGTTTTCTCCTGTCTTTCCTCAAGAGTTGGCCTCCTACCTCCTCTTGACGAGCCAGAAGATGGTCTCGACCTGGGTCTTTCATTTGCTTTAGTGAAGACTGTCATTGGTGTAGCCTTCACAGTCATTGCCTCCTTCTTTTCCTGTTCGGAAAGGGTTTATTTCCTCTCTTGAATTCTTGCTTTGCAGGAGCTTTGGAGGAGTTAGGCATGTTCAATACGTCGAGCCCTCCCCTGGCTTCGATGCTCAGCTCCATGTCGTGAGCACGACTGGATAGCTCCTCGAAGGACTTTGGCTTGATCCCTTGCAGGATATAGGAGAGTTGGAAGTGCATGCCTTGGATGCACATCTCTATAGCAGAAGATTGAGATATCTTCTCCTTGCAATTGAGGCACAATTCCCTCCACCTTTCAATGTAAGCACCGGCACGTTCGCCTTTCCACTGGACAGTGGTGGTGAGTTCCAAGAAGCTTACGGTTCTCCTTGTACTATAGAAGCGGGTTAAGAACTCACGCTCCATATCATGCCAACTATCGATGCAGCCGGACCCGAGATCAGTGTACCAATCAAAAGCAGTTCCCTTTAAGGAACGGACAAACTGCTTTACCAATAGGTCGCCGTAAGTCCCTACATCATTGCATGTTTCCACGAAGTGGGCAATGTGCTGTCGAGGATTTCCCTTGCCGTCAAATTGTTGGAACTTAGGAGGTTGATAACCGAAGGGCATTTTCAACTCCTCAATCCTTTGTGTGTAGGGCTTAGCATAGGAGTATGAGGGTTGGCCTCCATCCAACTTGCCTTTGATAGCCCCCATTATGTAGTCGTTCAACTGATCCACTGGTATCATACCCTAGGTGATTGGTATAGTTTTCTCAGTTGCAGGCAAGTGAGAAGTAGTTTCTCCAACTGCAGGGCTGGTAGGAGGTTGTGGTTGCTGAACAACCTCTTCTTGCCCCTCGGGCTGCTTTCCTGGAGCACGACTTCCTTGCCCCTCCATGATGCTTCCTACCCTATCATCAAGGGTGTTGATCCGTTTATCTTGGTTTTGAAGGAGTATAGTCATTCCTTCAAGAGTCTTAGCAATTCTAGCTAATTGCTCTTCCACAGACTCAGTGCTAGTTGCCATGGCAGGCATAACATTGTAGACGTGCGTCCACTCAGGCGCAGCCTTCCATAATGGATGTGGCGGAGATACGGGGGAAGTACTCCCGCTACTAGCGTTCCCCTGCATAGAAGTTGGGCTACCACTAGCGGTAACTCCCGAGGGCGGACTTCCAGCATAAGCAGTTGCCTTTGGGGCAGCTGGGGCATTGTTGATCCTTTGAACAACTCTTCGAGCCATGTCAAGAGGCTCAAGTAATTGGACCCCCGAGCTCTTGACGCGGTTCCTGGTTAGTGGACCTTGCGCCTTCTGAGCAACGCCCGAGCCGGCTAGAGGTGCAGACTTGGAATGGGTAGCCTGGGCATAGGTCTTCCTGAACATGGGGTTGTTCGATGCCATTGAATACGCTAGTAGAGGTAGCTTAGTAGTAGAGAGATGAGAGGCAGAGTTGTCCCACTGGGCGTGCCAAAATATGTAAACGCGAAATATTTGAATTGTATATATTCAAAATTCAAAGTATCGGTTACAATGAGTAGTATGTATCAAACGAAAGAGGGGTACAATCTCTGTATAGAAGTCCTCTGATTCTCTACTAGAAATTAAATATGCTAATTGAAAGTATGCCTAGTTCAAAATATGTTGAACTGGAAGTATGCCGATTGGAACTGTACTGAATTCGGAATATGCCGAATTAGAAGTGTGCTGAGTTGGAAGTATACCAACTGGAAGCGTGCCGAGTTGGAAGTATGCCAACTGGAAGTATGCCAAGTTCAGAATATGCTGAACTGGAAGGGTGCAGAGTTGGAGAATGCCAACTGGAAGTATGCCGAGTTGGAAGTATGCCAACTGGAAGGGTGCCGAGTTTGAAGTATGCCAACTGTAGGTATGCCAAGTTGGAAGTATGCCAACTGGAGGTATGCCAAGTTCGAAATATGCGAACTGGAAGTATTACTTTGTGCAAATAAATTGCAAGCGTGTTCCAGACAATATTCTGGCGAGATTTCGGCAGAGCTTCGGTATGCAAATGTTCAGAGACCCATTTCCTTGAAAATGAAACCACTATTTATAGTGGTGAGGAGTTTGGAAAAATCTAACCAACTTTATCCATTTGGATAATTCTCAATCTAATTTAATTATTTGAATTAAATATGAGAATGTATCGGGACACTACCACGTCCAGGTTCATGATTTTATATTTTTGAACCAATTTATAATATCCACATCTTTCCCAAGAATTATATGATCCACATATATTGTTGATGGGCCAACCCAAGTCAAAGCCCGTCCATTTAAGCGGTCCAATTTATCGAATATTCTGGTCCAACTCAATTAAATATATTCCTCGAATTTGGGCCAGTAGTTCAACAACAATTACTTTAAATTAATTAATTAGACCAACCAATTATTTATTGGGCTATTTAATCAACCCAATTGAATAAATATTAGTCCAATTTAATTAATTAAAGCAATTAATTTAATAACCCATTATCCGTCACGGCCCAATAACATTATTTGAATTTTTAGTACCAACACATATTACACGTGCATAGCTAGAGATTGTCCTAACAAAAGGACAACGAAAGTGATTAAGCAGAATGAAAAGTTTGGTGCAGTGCAGTATAGTTGAATATGAATCTAGGGATGATGATTATAGAGATAAAGATGACCATGCAATATAATGGTGATGTGGATGCCATGACCATACCTGTAGATGGCGGCATGTTCGACTCTAAAGAGACTCATAACGTTTCTCATGCCTTTGTTGTCAAAAATTAAAAATTTTAAATGCTAAATCTGTTCGGAATGGAAGCAAGGAGAGATTTTTTTAATTTTATACTAAGGGTCGAATCAATGGGACCCATTGTAGATCCTTGGCTTTGGGTATGGAACAGTCTTAAATCTCTAGGTCAACTGTCTCACCCAATAGAGGTGCCTACAATCCACCGACAAGATTAGTTACGGTGTCCGACGGTGGAAATACTGGGCTACACCAAAAAAAGGGGACGCATTGTAGCATAATTATTGATTCGAGAGTTGCACAAATATAATGTTGCCAATGCAGCTATGGCGAACGATTATAAATTGCCTTAGTTAAACCCAATGAGGTAGCTCAAGTGGCAGATGAGCTCTCTTTGTGGGGAAAAATTCCAGGAGAACCTGGGTTCGATTCCTACAAGTGACGATTCCCCCTGGGCCAGCTCCCGTGCCTCCCAGAGCGAACGTGGGTGGACCTGGACCGTTAAACGGATAGAGAAAGACCCCGTGAATTTACCAAAAAAAAAAAATAAATTGCCTTAGTTAATTAATCACCCTAATCCTTACATGTTACAATGGCTTACTAATGCAACTAAAGGAAGTAAAAATATCAAAACAAGCTCTTATTCCTTTTTTCTATTGGCATATACATTGATGAAGTGTTGCGTGATGTTAGTTGCTCTTATGCATGCTACCCATATATCGCTTCATCAAACTTGAAATATTAAAATACAGCGATAGTTAATAATGACAAACTTGAAATACTTTTTTTTAGGGACAAACTTGAAATATTAAAAGAAAATCTTAAATTACCTAAGAGAAGGGATAAGATCAAATTACTTCGAAATATTATCATCACGTACAGTAACTTTGGAGTATTATAAGATTGGGAAAGGAGTAATATAAGGGGGGTGTATTCAATCATGACTTTCATAGATTTTTAAAAACTTTTACTAACTTTAAAAGTTTGGCTGTATTCAATTTAGACTTTTAAATACTCTTTAAAAGTCTACCGGTATTGGATCTAGACTTTTCAAAACTCTTTAAAAGTATACTGGTATTCGATTAAGACTTTTATAGAATATTTAAAAGTCTACTAGTATTCAAAAAGTTATTAACTTTCATAGATTCTGTCAAAATAGGATTTGTGTAAACTTTTTCTTCATTAATATAAATAGATGAAATCCGACCCTCCAACCCCAAATTTTTCAACATTCTCTACAGACTTTTTTTTCTCTATCTAAACCAGGAGAATTTTTCATCAATTTTACGGTACGTTGCAAAATATTCAAAGAATAAAAATGTTGCGATCGCAACAAAAAAATTGCTGCGACCGTAGGAAAAAAATTGCTACGATCGCAGCAAATTAAGCTTGCTGCTGTTGGTAGCAAATTTATGCTGGGAACAGCAGCAACAAAACATAACTATTTTTTTTTCAAAATACATAAATTTTTTGTTTGAAAATATAATTTATATTTTATAAATTTTATTTAATTAATATAATTTAATATAATTGTATGTTAATTAATTATTAATATATGTATTTGTGTTAAGTTGATTTTTTGAGAGATTAATATACTCTATTTTTGACAATCAATATTTATTTTTTGTTTTTTTACAATGCATTAATTTATTTATGATTTACAAAAATATACTTTTGTAAGAAAACTATAAATAATATATTAATAGAAGTTATGGAATGTTTGTGAGGGTGTATTCAATTTAGATTTTTTAATGATTTTTGTAGACTTTTTAACATGAAAAAGTTTTTCAAAGTTTATAAATGTTTGTTGTACGGATATTTATAAACTCTTACAAAGTTGATAAAAGTTTAAAATATTCTAGAAAAATTTACAAAAACTCTACAAAAGTCAATTAAAATACATCATTTTAAAAGTATTTGAAAGTATTTAAAAGTCTTGATTGAATACACCCCCCTAAGATTATCAAGATAATCTCATAACTTAACCAAACAAGATGATATACGTACATTAACATACTCACATTGCCTAAATAATTTTATATGACTGGAACCAAACACCGCTTAAAGACTAAGTCAATTATATCTATATAATTTAAAGAATGAAACATTCATTTTTACAAATAAAAATTATTTATAAATTTAATTAATCAACTTATTATAATAATAATAATAAAAAAGTACTCAACTTTATATATAAAAAAATCAATAAGTTAATAGAAAATTTTTTTATAAAAAAGGAAAATATTTTGCATAAAATAATTTAACACCAAAATATAAATATTATAAAGTAATTTTACGAGAAAAAGTGTATGAATCCAATCATATATTAGTTTTTATTTTAAATGGTCTAAAATAAATGGTTAGATAAGTAGAATTAATCCCTATTTTCAAGAGGATCGGAATTGAATGATTCATGCGCTTCACCTATTTTCACTCCATTCCAATAAAATTGTGGCCATTTCTCTTCCCTAATATTTTGGATCTCCAATCACGTCTCAGAGATTCATCGGTCCACCACCAAAGTTCAATGCCTTTTTAACTGTAATAGTTTGTAAGCCCCTCAATTACTGGCCAAGGGGCAAACAATTCATTCCTAGTCTAAATAACCAAGGCCGGCCAGTTTCAACAAGGACAAAAAAAAAAAAACATAATAAGTGATTGAGGTTCAAGTGATATTTTCTTTCTTTAAGAAAAAGCAGAAAAAAATAAAAGTTGAAAAGAAAGAAATGGCATTCACAGGAACCTTGGATAAATGCAAGGCTTGTGACAAGACCGTTTACTTCGTTGATTTGTTATCTGCAGATGGAGCAACATTCCATAAATCATGCTTCAAATGCAGCCACTGCAAAGGCACCCTTGTGGTATGTAACTCTATTTGTTTTTCATTTTTTCCTCTCCCTTACCTTTTTTTTTGGTTGAATCATGAGGTGTTCTGAGTAGACCTTAACTATAAGAGACACTTGTAAGCTCGTACCATACTCAAACTGATCCACGTTTGCACCTGATTGGCCGAATTTTTATTTTATTTTTGAACTAATAATATAATGTTGGATTTGACAGATGAGTAACTACTCCTCAATGGATGGAGTCCTGTACTGCAAAACTCATTTTGAGCAACTCTTCAAGGAGTCTGGAAATTTTAGCAAAAACTTTCAGACTTGTAAGACACTCCCATCCTATATATGATCTCATTTTATCTATATAATATATATGTTTTCTTTAGTTTTTTTTACTGATTTTTCTGCTATTCTTTGGTTTAATTGGAACAAAACTAATATAATGAGCAGCTAGCAGCAGGGAGAATTCACTGGTATGTGGTCCAACTAATAACCTCAAAGTTTTGTACTTGTTTTTGAATAGAAGATTGTGGTCTAATTTGTGGCATGAAAATGTTACGTTGTGCAGACTAAGTCTTCAAACAAATATTCTTCCATGTTCTCTGGAACTCAAGACAAATGTCCCGCCTGCAGCAAAACTGTGTATCCACTTGAAAAGGTTTGGATTTGTTAAGAATATATAGGAATTCCATCCAAGATGACGAATGATACAAACTTGTAACCACAAGGTCACGAGTTTAAATTTCAGCCTTCTTGGTTTGACCTGGTGTGGTCCTTTACTGTCTAAGGTCAGAAGGCCGGATTTACCAAGTGTATACCCTCGTGTAGTGGTTGCGTATACAAACGTGTAAACACAAGGCCCTCTCGGTTTGAGCTGTTTTACTTTCTCCTGGTCCTTTGTCGGCCTGGGTCATAAGGTGGGGTTTATCTCGTGCACACCCCTGTGTATTGGTTGTTGGTTTCTCTCGTCACCCCAAAAACAATATGGCTAAGGAAGGTTACAAACTTGTAATCCCAGCCTTCTTAGTTTGAATCGGGCTGATTTATCTTTTTGTGGTCCTTTATCGATTAGGGTGAGAAGGCGGGTTTTGGGTGAATGTGTTTATTTGGTAATACAATTTAAGATGATATGATATGATGCAGGTGACTATGGAGGGAGAGTCATACCACAAGTCATGTTTCAAGTGTTCTCATGGAGGTTGTGCCCTGACACATGCTACATATGCAGCCCTTAATGGTGTCCTCTACTGCAAGCACCATTTCACTCAGCTCTTCATGGAGAAGGGAAATTATCAGCATGTCCTCAAGGCTGGTCAGAAGAAGAATCAAGCGGCTCCTGCTGATTCTGATGCAGAACCAGAATCAGAGGGTGAGGAAGCCCCCCCTGCACCCCAACCTGAACCCCACCAACCTGAGGAGGACCATGAAAAGGCAGCAGAAGAATAAATATATATATATATATATATATATATATATATATATATATAATTTCATGTTTAATTAAATGCTTTTTTTTTCCCTCTCCTCTCTTCCCATTTGCTTCTGTTGTAGCTTTTGTTCTCATTCCATTGTTTGGCACAGGGCGTAGTTTTGTTTTCCAGTTTGTACGTATACATTGTTTGAGAGGCCATCTATATAAATATACTACAATCTGATGTTTCTGTTTTTCTTTTTTCTCTCTTCAAATCCTTTTTTCTTTTGCTGCTTCTGCTTCTATATTTTTCATATATCTATGCCCGCACCATGGAAACGGGGAATGGGGAAATGGCAAATTCAAGGATGCTAACATCTTATTCAATGGTATTTAGTTGTATTTCTTGACAAAAAAGAAATGTTATTATGAACAAAAAATAGAGTTTTTAGTACGCTTTTTGGAGTGTTCAACAGCCACAGTAAAGTTACTTTCTCTGCGATATTGTCGAGAAACACTTGAAATCTCAATTATATTGTTACGGTCGATGGCAATCAAGACTTATGTGTTTTAAGAAGGATTTTGGAGAACTCAAATTTAGACTCAAGCCGCTTGTTCATTTCTTTTGAAGAAATAGGACTTCTTATTAAGGGTGTGTTTGGTTCACACATGAGAATCGGAATCGGAATGAGTATCAAATCTATAGAAGCATTAGGCTATTCCCAGTGCAATTTAACAACCAATAAACGAATGAGTATCAAATCTATAGAAGCATTAGGCTATTCCCCGTGCAATTTAACAACCAATAAACTACACTGGACTACATTATTAGATCTTATTAAGGGTGTGTTTGGTTCACACATGAGAATCGGAACGGAAATGAAACCCTTTTTAATAAGGGTATGAGTTTTCTTATTAATGGAGTATTCCAAACCCATAGTAGCATTTTCAAAACCTATTAACCAAACACTAGCAATCACTTTCATACACATTCCTTATGCCTAAACCCACCAACCAAACACACCCTAAGTGTTGTTCGGGAGTCCTCTTCTCTGAGTTGGATCAGTTTGCATACCCATGATCCATTGATAGTTTTGTTCAAAAAGCAAATCTGCAAGAGCCACCACATTACTAGTAAGAGAAGAAGCACCAAGGAGCCATAATTGCTGCTGGAGCTAAAGCTGATGATATATATGATGCTGAGGTTGAGGAAGCTTTCATAATTGTCTCAACCCCGTTATGAATTTTAGTCAAATTGCCCTGTTATGAATTTTAGTCAAATTGGTGGTTAAAACCCAACACAAATAGTTTACATCTATGAAACTCAGAGAATCAATTTGTTCTCCAGTAAAGATTTGACACATCAATGCATTCATCTCCATCTCCCTATTGTCTTTCTTCACTTTGAGGAGTTGAGTGTTCAACTTTTGAATCCTCTCCTGAACAAAGCTTTCTTGGCTCATCATTCTTCAAGTTTGTCCCACTTATGGCAAGTTCATGAACCTAGCAATTCTCTGCTGAACTACTTCAACAGACGACCATACAACTAGCCCGCTAAAAAAGATTGTACATTATTGTAGCAGCATCTACACCACAAAGGATTGTGACCTCATCAAGCTTCTTGAACATCTCTCTCTTTCTTTTTTTTTTTTTTATAGGATGCTCTTTTAGATTCATTGGTGATATGTATTCAAAAAAAAGATTCATTGGTGATATATTACAATCTTAATCTCTTTCTTGCCATTGTTGGAAACGAGAGATAGATAGAAACGCTAATAACTATTTGTGATTTTTTCTTCTTTTTCATGTGTTGACTATTATGCAAAGATGAAAGATGAAATGATTTATATGAGTAAAATATGTGAGAAAATTTGGATAAATTTTGGACTGATGATTTAGATTATATTTTCTTGGCAAAATGGTACTTTTTCCCCGAGTTATGTGCATATAGTAGTTTTTTCCCACTAGGTTATTAAAGTCGCAATTTTTCTCTGTGTAATGTTAAATTGAAATTTTTGCCCTTAAAAATAACTATTTCATTTATTTTTCTTCTCAATCAAATTATTACTTATATGTATAGAAGACCACGGTTCGGTTCGAACCTAATCGGACACTGTAGCAATTGAATCTAAATAGTATGGACGGTTATGTTTACAATTTAGAATCAAAAAAATAAAATAAAATAATTGTTAAATTTAGACTATTTTAAAAATAAGAAATAGAATTTACAAAAATAAATAAATAAATAAAATTTGAATTGACGGTTAAAAACCGAAATTGAAACTGGACCGAACTGATTTATCAAAATAAGTGTTTGATCATTTTCACTATATATGACTACGGTTCAGTTCCGGTTCATGGTTCAACAATTATTTAATTTAATTTCATTTTATTTTATTTTTTTCGGTTCTGAATCGTAATCATAACCGTCAATACTATTTCGGTATAACTGCTACATAGGGGTGACCACGGTTCGGTTCGAACCGGTACTGTAGAAACCGGAACCGTACGGTCGGTTCCGGTTCCGGTTAAGGTTCCGGGGATTCTGGAACCGGAACCGGACGGTTCCGGTTCCAGAACCGAAAATTAATAAAAATAAAAAATAAAAAATGTAGGCCACACCAGGCGTGGCCTGGTGTGGCCTACTGGGCTACTGCCAGTCGGCAGACTGCCGACTGGCAGTAGCCTTACTGGCTACTGCACACTGGCAGTAGCCAGTACAAAGACTCAAGTGAGTCTTTGAAAATTCAAAGACTCACTTGAGTTTTGTCTACTCAACATGTCTTTCACCCTTTTTTTTTTGCAGGTGTTTGTTCAATTGTTTGGCACTTTAGCTTGCTCTAACGTGCAAATTTTGAAGTGCCAGAGAATCTCTGGCACTTCATTAAATTTATTGGCTCCCTTTGCAGCTTTGGAGGTATATCTGCACAAAGGGAGCCAAAAACTTCCGAAAATTTAGGCTTTGAATCTGTAAATTTCGGAAATTTTTTTAAAATATAAACGTTGTATTTGTAAGAACGGATATTTTTTTGTCAGAATGTAAGAACGGATTTTTTTTGTGTACTCTTCAATTTTCATCACCTCATCAGGCATTCAAGGCTTCAACTCCTTCAACTCTTCAAGACTTCAACTGATAAGTCTTCTATCTTCTATAAATTAGTGACTTCAAAAATAATTTTTTACGCAACTTTCAATATTTGTAACCCCTCGGTTTTTCCGACAAAGTTAAGGTTCGAAAATATTTTTTTTGAGACGATCTCTCGGTACTTCAGAAGGATTTTTAAGTAAGATTAGTTATTAATAAGCTGCGATCTACGTACCGGTCACGAACCGTAAAATTTTTTTAGGACGCATATACAATTCGAATTTTCCTAGGAAATGGATTATTGAGTATGATACGATTAAGCGTGAACTTCCAACTCCGTTTAGTGGAAAAATTAGACGAACTGTAAGAGCGAAATTTGCTACGGACTTCGTACCTATATTTCGCGAGATACCGGAAAATTCCCAATTTTAGTGGTTAATGACGGGATTATTTTTAGAATAATTTTGGTATCGAAATTTTCCCGAATTAAGTTATATTCCTCCAAACTTTTATCTGATTTAACCCCAAACTGGCAAATAGATATTTCTCTTCAAGAGCCACCATAGGATTGTGACAAGTGTCATCCCTTTTCACCACATGGTAATAATTAATTAATTAAAGGGGAGGAGTGTAGGATAAGCTAGCCATGAGGATTGAGCTCCAAGTTTTGCATTCTCTCTCCCATTTTCGAAAATATCATAAGGAAAAAGAAGAAGAAAGAAAAGCTTAGTCTTCCTCTTGGATCTAGAACTCCATAGCCATGTTCTCCACCAAGTTCTTCCATCCTAGGTAAGGCTTTGGATTTTATTCGGTTAAAAGACTAGAATCCTTTCGTAGAACTTATTGTAAGCTAAGATTCTTGGAAATGTTGTTATTATGGTGATTTTGTTTAGGATCTTCGGTGAAAAGTTTGAAGGAGAGGATCACCATCTTTCTACGGTTTAAAAATCTTCTTGGGAGGTAAGGAATCCCTTAAGTTGGCTCAATCACTTGAAGGTAGACAAATGCTAGTAAATTACATGATTAGGAATTTTTACATGAAAATTATGTGCTATGTTATAGATCTAAAAGTTGGCTCAAAATCTCTACCTTGATTTTTTGGTAAATTTACTAGGCATGTCCATAGCTAATTTATACACGTATATGTTGTATTTATGCCCATATAGGCTTATACTTGTGAAAATAGTGAAAAGAAATAAGGATAGTCTCTGGCAGTAACTTCCGAGATTTATTGGGAAAAATCGGTAAGGTATTTTGATCCCATTTTTTTTGACATGTAGTTCTATAAGTGTAGAACCCGCATATAAAATTTCATAATGATCGGAGTAGTATAAGTATGGTTTTTGAATTTTTTTCCAAAACTGGTCCAGAGAGAAAAACTCTGGACAGCACACTGCCAAGGGCAAAAATGGAATTTTCTGGGTTTATTCGCGGATCAAAACGACCAAAACTTTTTATGGACATCAAGTACTATAAGTTGGGGTTCTACCATAAAAATTTCAAGTGAAAAGGAGTTCGGGAACTATTTTTACCGGCTCAATCTTTCGGACTGCGCCAAGCTGAAATTTTCTGAAAAAGAATGGTTAGAAACAATTTTGACAAATATAATTTGTAATAAAATTAGTAACGAGGTTTTGGGATGTCACAATCCATTTGGAAGAAAAAATCATGTTTTAAGGAATAATGTGACTCTCGTTACTTGGTTTTCGCAATGAACAAATCATTAACCAATATGTGTATTTTGGGAAATGTTTTGAGCAAAATGTTTTGGGAGACAAGACTTTTGAACTAAGTTAAGAATAGTGATTGATTTCAAAGGAGGACTTGATTTTGTGGGAAATGTCTAAAAAGTGATTTTGACTCAAGGAAAGGGAAAAGGAAGGAAAATGTTTTCAAACCTTAGTTCTAGTAAAAGTGGTGAAGGATCTTGTTAACCACGGAATAAAGATGAGCTTAAAGTGCCTATTCCGCATGGTAATTATGTGTATGATCAATCATACTGTGGCGAAGTCGATTCGCCGAGTACTATATCACCCGGAAGGAAAAGGACTCCTACGGGGGTGTGCACACTTAAGTATAGTCACTCTATGTTCGGGTAGGTGTCGTTCTTATGAACCTAGTGAGGCTAGCTAGGAATCATTCCAACGCTCCTATAAGTCCAGGGGATCAGTATTAGACCGGGCGATGACCACTGAACCTGAGTTCAACGATCCAAGTGGTCAAAAGTGGAGAAAGAACTCCAAAGGCCTCACACTTTCTATCTAGGACTAAGTGGAATTTTGAAATATGAATGTAGTTACACTGTAGCTACGGGAAAGAAAGATGTGACAAGTTTTTAAGTACCCAAAGATTGTGGGTGATCTCTCTTTTTGAAAAGTGAAAAGTGATGAGGATTTCATTATGAGGGAAAGGCTTTTCTACTAAAGTGATTACAAGCAAGATGTGTGATTTATGTTTTCTACTACTTACTAGTATGCATAATTGTTTAACAATATATTATTGGGTATGAAAATGATTACCAAATGACCTTGTCAAGAGGGAAAATGTTATGAGACGTTATTGAATTTTGCTCATAGTGTATGTAAGTTGTCATTTATAACTGTTGCAGGTAGAATGCAACCGTTGGGTAAAGTTACATTTTCTGGAAATTATGTTTTTCGAAACCTTTGTTTACTTTTGAGTGACAATGGATTTCCTTACTTAGCCATCGCGCTAACTACACTTCATTGTGTCCTTTATTAGATGCAGTCTAACGTGGGCCCTTGTGGCCGATGAGCTCTGAATAGGATGGGAGTCGAGGTTGAAGACTACTCTATCCTAGAATAGACACTCTGGAAGGATTAGTTCCATATGTACACTTTTGAATGTTGATGTGGTTGTTTGAGGTTGTAAGTTTAGCCTTAACGTTTGGGTATAGGAGTGATACCTAAGCGTGGCGGTAACACCTAGTTTTCTGCTGGTTAGACGCTTCCGCATTGTATTGTATTATTAGGGATTTTGTAATAAATCCAAGATGTGAAAATTGGGGTGTTACAATATTTAACTCTCTCACTCTCTCACTCTCTCAATATTCTAATTACTCTCTTACCAACAAGTCTACAACTACAATTTTTTTACGCAACTTTCATTCTTTCAATATCTTACTCTCCATTCTCCAACTCTCTCACCCTCTCAAGTCTCAATACTTTGATTACTCTCTTGCCTACAGTTTTCTCTACATTTTTTTTTATATCTCTACACTCTACATGGATAGTTCAAGCAGAGCATCCTTTTCCTACGAAGGCCAAGCTAGTGGTAGTCGTGGTAGTCGTGGAAATCGTGGCAAATCTCCTGCTATAGAACCTCCACGGCATTCGGTTCATGGATATTCAAGAGAAAATCCTTCAAATGAAGCTCCCCGGCATTCGGTTCATGGATTTCCAAGCGAAGCGCCTTTTTTTGAAGCTCCCCGGCATTCGGTTCATGGATTTCCGAGTGAACATGAATACCACCAATTTTTACAACAACAATCATACTACCAAGACATGAATCCAAACCCTCAAATGACCATAAATGAACCTCAACATGCCTCTTTTGGTTCCCAACCATTTCATTCTTCTTTTGATTCTAACGCTGCTACTTTTTCGCAGGGCCACGACGAGGACGAGGACGAGGAACCCGAAGAAATTCAACCTTCTGCTGCTAAACAAAAATCCGATCTTTTCAGAGTACACATGAAAAAAGTTGAACACCCTGATGGAAGAATTACAGTTAAATGTAATTATTGTGACAAGGAGTACCAATGGTCCAAATCCGGTGGATACGGGACATACCGGAAGCATATAACTTCCAAACATCCGGATAAAGAGGTAAATACACAAAAACAACAACAAATTGGGAGGTATACAACTAAATCTAGTGCTTTATTTCGTTACTCAAATGAGCAAACTAGACGGAAGTTTGCTGAAATGGTTGCTATTGACGGTTTATCGTTTAGTTTTGGACAAAAAGTTGGCTTTAAATAATTTTGTAGGGGTGCATTAAATCCACAAATGTGTGATTTACCGCATACAACGGCTACGCGTCATCTTTATAAATTATATAAAGATGAAAAAAAGAGATTGATTTCTTACTTGGAAACACATAATGAGCGTGCTACTATATGTGCTGACATTTGGAGCGACCATTGGAGAGAACATTCATATTTGGGCGTTACTTGTCATTGGGTAGATCAAGAATGGCGGTTGCAAAAACAAAATCCTTGCCTTCCGGTGTTTTGATGAACAACATAGTGCACATAATATTTACAGTAAGTTACAAAGTATATTTGATGAATATAAAATTACTAACAAAATTTTTGCAATTGGTTTTGACAATGCATCCAACAATACTGCTGCAATCCCTGCGCTAAAGGAATTATGTCTACCGTATTTTGGAGGTAAATTTTTTCATCAAAGGTGTGTTTGTCATGTTTTAAATCTATGTGTTCAAGTTGGTTTAGTTTCTCTTAGTAGTAGTATTAAACCTATTAGAGATGCTGTTGTTTATTTGTGGAAGCATCCCAATGCGCAAAAAGAGTTTAGTCGGTTTTGCAAAAGAAACAATATGCCTCCAAAAAGATTTCCTCGAGATGTTCCAACTCGTTGGAATTCTACCTATACTTTGCTTAGTAGTACTATATATTATAAAGATTTGTTATGTTCTTTTTTTTCAAACAACAGTGATATTCATTTGTTTACGCAACATTGGGATGCTTGCACAAAGATTTGTGAGTTATTAAAAGAGTTTAATGATGCCACTTTGGCATTGTCCGGTGTGTATTATCCTACTACACACTTATTTTTAATTTATGATGTAAATATTGTTGGTAAGCTTTCTGAATATCGTGATGATGATATTTTGAGTGATGCTATTGCATGCATTAGATCAAAGTTTTTAGATTATTATAGAAATATTCCTATTACCTCTGTGCTGTATATTCCTATTAGATCAGTAGCACCACTTGTTGATTTTTACGTTTTTGTTCATAGTGCTGTATATTCTCTGTCACCTCTGTGCTTGTCTTCAAGTCTTCTTGGGCTTTTTATAATTCAAAGAATTATTTGCCCGTTATGAACATTCAAATTTTGAACGTTCACTTGATCTGATTGGTCATTCCAATCTGATCTTGATGGCCATACCTCCTCATTTAATGACCATACCGTTGATCTGATGACTTGCCAATTTGATCTGATAAGATCTCCATTTTGATATGCTCATTTAATGTCGCCGGTAACTTTTGACAAATTACCTCTGTAAATTGCTCACAAAGTCTTCTTTTACGGCTTGATTGATCCTTGAAACTTGTAGCCTCCAATTTTTTACTTTGTTGCCTTCTCAGCTTGATATTACAGACTTTGTATCCATCAGACCTTGATATTTTTGACTTTGTTGCATTCTTGGTTTGATCTTGGCAAGTTGATCTTTCAAAATATTTTCGGGTGGTTCTTGCTTGAGTATGAACAATGATCTTCAGAAAATCACCACCTTCAAGTTTCTTCTGGTTCAGGACATTACGTACTGGACCTTGTGAAAATGAAGCATGCAAAAATATGGCTAAGTATAAGTTGCACTCCAAGTTGCTCCATAACTTGCTCTAAAGAGCTCTTCATGCGTGTATGGACAATGTAGAAGTCACGCGCATGTGATAATATACTTGAACCTTCTTTGCATTGTGTAGTGTACAGTGTAGAGATAGTGGTTCTTGATCTTCCTTCCGCCCTTGACTAGCTCCATAGCTTCCTCCACCCAAAAATTGACTTCCTCTTGGACTTGGATCGTGGCACTTCTAGCTCTTCAAAGCTTAAAATGTGTTCAATAGGATTCAAACTCGTGCCTTCTAGCAATGATACTTCAGCCTTGTCCATTGGATCATATACACTCATGTGTATAGTGGAAGCAAATGACTTACAAGAGTCATGACAAAATGAACTCTAATAAGCAATAATTCGAACCAAACTAATGTCATGACTTGTCTTCCGGGTCTAAACTCTACACTCTAAAAATAAAATAGGGGATTTCTAAAATTACAATTTGGCTCATCAAAACTATTACAATTTTATTCCTAACAGATTTGTTTGGAGAACTCTATCGGTAGCATTGAGATCAAAGGAAGAAATAATTCTTAATGTTGCTTCAAGTGGTATAGCTTCTCTATTATTACCCGGCGAAAGGATTGCGCATTCAAGGTTTGCAATTTCCCTAAATCCAAATGAGGATTCAACATGTAATATCAAACAAGGTAGCCATCTTGCAGAACTCATTATTAAGTGCAAACTTATAATTTGGGATGAAGAACCAATGATGCAAAAGCATTGCTTTGAAGCACTTGATAGAAGTATGCGTCACTACAAAAAAACGTGAAAATAACGACGGATTGTTTCCGTTTCTAATTTAGTGACAGATTTTCATTTTTTCGTTAAATGGATATCTAGCGACTGATTTGTGACGGATTTGCGACGGATTTTACGATGGATTTTTTCCGTCGTTAAATATGTAGCTAATTTTAGCGGTAAATTTTCCCGCAAAAATAGAGACAAATTAGAGACGGATTAGCGATGGATTACCGACAAAATTTTTGCAGAAATTTTAGTTGCTACATATTAGCGACGGATATATTAATCCGTCGCTAAATTTTCAATCGCGTTATAGTTGTCTTTACATTTTAGCGACGGATTTGAAGATCCGATCCGTCGCTACATAGCGATGGATCCTCTATTCCGTCGCTAAATTTATTCATTGATATTTATTTTTGAAGATCCGTCCGGAGTAATGGACTATCTGCGTCTGGAGTACTCCGGACGCATATGCCGGAGACGCAGCTGCCTTCGACTATCTGCGTCCGCGTCCGGGGTTACCCCGGACGCAGATAGATACTAGCTGCGTCCGGAACTGGGCAGTTCCGGACGCAGCTTTATTTATTTATTTTTTATTATATACCAGCTGCGTCCGGAACTGCCCAGTTCCGGGCGCAGTTGAATTTTTTTTTTTTTAAATTTTTAATATGTTCCTGTGCACCCCAACAATTTTCTGTAGCAATTACAATATAATTCCTGTCCAGTTCTCAACACATACACATCAAAACATACCAACTTCAACATCTATCCAACAAGTTCACAAATCTCAAACCACAACAATAATCTATTCATAGTTTTCAACATCAAACCACACCACATACATCAAAACCATACACCAAACATCAAACCACACCACATCAAACCACACCTATCCAACACTTCAACACTTCAAAGCTACTTCAAAGTTTTCAAAACTTCAACAATAAATCAACTTCAACACTAGCTACTTCAAATCTAAATATTTCTCACCAATTCAAAGTAAAACTAAGTTACCAAAATACTTAACACATACCAAATAAAACATAATAAGTAAACACATAATGTTAATAGTAAACACATAATTTTAACACATACATCATTACAATTTTATAAAACATAACACATTTGTCATTACATCATTACAACACTTTACCTACACAAAATGTCATAAGCATTCTTCACAAAAGTATTTAGCCCAAATTTCACGAATTTCATTGATTTGATTCTCCGTGTAGGACTTTGACCCCGCAAATGCCTACAAAAATTTTGAAATTATCAAATTATTAGTTTTAACATTAATAAAATATAATTTAAAATTCTTTAGTTTTATTAAATTTTACTTACCGATGCTAAATCTTCATACTCATAGTATTGAGTGCATATCTCAAACATATATCGCAAGACATAATATCCGCACTCCACACTACCAGGTTGTGTAGGACACTACAAATTATAAATTTTGATGTATATATATTAGAAAGTTAAACAATAAAACATTACTAATAACATTATAAAATATATAAAACAATTTTGATATATACCTTAATTTCCCTCCATTTTAACAAATTTTTAGCTCTTTGTCCTTTCAAATTTGTTGCCGACCGAAATGCCCTATAATATACTCTCATAAGGTGAATTGAAAAGAATAATAATAGTTAATAATAATAAATAAATATTATTAGGAGTTACTTACACACTCAATGGAGCCTTAATCTGTAGATCGCGGTTACATGGCAGTGGGTCTAATACATAGACCACATATGATTTCAAGCAAATGACCAAAAGCATCCAATGACTTCTACATTATTTAAAAACAAAATGTTAACGCAATTCACAAATAAGTCAATTAATTTATATAAATAGCAAAGAATATAAATGCTAACTGATCCCTTATCCCCATTTCAACCATATCTTTTCTAGCTTTTATACCATCTTTCGTCTTACCTGGAATATTCAACAACGTCCCGATAATGCTATCACAAATATTCTTCTCTACATGCATTACATCAAGACAATGTCTAACAGATAAGTGCTCCCAATATGGTAAATCCCAGAATATAGACCTCTTTTTCCAAATACCCTTCTGACTTGTTTTTGAAGTTTTTCCAAACACAATATCAATGTTTTTTACTCTTCTATAAACGACATCCCCTGATAATGGTGAGCGAGCCACTCTAGTCTCAGATTTTCCATTGAAAACTTTTTTTTTTCTTTCTATAAGAATGGTCAATGGGTAGAAAGGTTTGATGACTCATGAACACATTTTTCTTACTATTGTTTAGCCAAAGATCATTTGTTTCATCTTCACAAATAGGGCATGCCTTAGCCCCTTTAGTAGTGTATCCTGACAAGTTACCATATGTTGGGAAGTCATTGATTGTGCAGAACAGCATGGCTCGCAAGGTGAAGTTGGTTTTGCTATGAGCATCAAACACCGCCACACCTTCATTCCACAGTATCTTTAAATCTTCAATAAGCGGTGTCAAGTACACATCTATGTCGTTTCCTGGTTGTTTAGGCCCAGATATTAACAAAGATAACATGATGTATTTACGCTTCATGCATAACCAAGGAGGAAGATTGTAAACTGTTAAAAGAATCGGCCAAGTGCTATGGCGACTGCTCATGTTACCATGAGGATTCATTCCATCTGTGCATAGTCCAAGCCTAAGATTTCGGTTTTCAGAACCGAATTCAGGAAACTTCATATTAATGTTCTTCCATTGAGAAGAATCGGCGGGATGTCTCAACTTTCCATCTACTTTTCTACCAACAGCATGCCATTGCAAATTGTTTGCATCATTTGGATTTGCAAACAAACGCTTGAACCTTGGAATTACCGGTAGATACCACAACACCTTCGCAGGAGCACCTTTCTTCTTCTCACATGCATCATCGTATCCTTTCCGTTTATAACGCGATGCTCCACACTTCGGACACACATGCAAGTCTTTGTATTGTTTCCAATACAAAATACAATCGTTTGGACATGCATGGATCCTTTCAATGTCCATACTCAACGGACATAACATTTTCTTTGCCTCATAAGTTGAACAAGGAAGTTCGTTATCATCGGGAAGCATGTCCTTTAAAAGTTTCAATAACTCCGTGAAACTCTTATCACTCCACCTATACTTTGCTTTTAAGTTATACAATTTCATCATTGATGATAACTTTGTAAATTTACTACATCCTGAAAACAAAGGTTTTCCAGAATTTTCAAAAAAAGTTTCAAACTCTTGAGGCAGTTCATTCAAATCTCCTTGCATATCACGCATCAATTCATCTAGCCGGTCATTGTCTTCATCAGTTCTAACAGTATCTTCTTTACGTTTATCTTTCTCTACATCTAATTCGACATCATCTGTACTAAAAGGTACATTCTCACCATGCCATATCCACGGGTCATATCCTTCTTGAAAACCACGACGTATCAAATGACTCTTAATTTCGTCAATCCCACGAAACTTTTTTAGATTTCTACAATCACAACAAGGACACACTATATATTTTTCACCAATTTTACTTGCATATTCCTCGGCAATTTGTACAAAGTCTAGAACCCCATTGACATATTCAAGTGTATTACGTTTCTTATACATCCAACTCCGATCCATATATCCTATTGTCACACAAACATTTGATAAATGAATTAGTTTATTTGAGCTACAACTTAAAGGCTCAAGTTCAATAATTGAAAATTTAAAATACTACCAAAAACTAATTAAAAATTTATTGGACACTTTGTTAAACATGGTTATATACTTTATTGAGTATTTACTAATATATTTGTTGGACACTTTGTTAGTTTTGGTTATATACTTTATTGAGTATTATTTGATTTACTTGAATTTTTTATAATTACTTAGCTTCTAATTTTTTATTGGACACTTTATTGTAAAATTTAAAATACTACCAAAAACTAATTACAAATTTATTGGACACTTTGTTAGTTTTGGTTATATACTTTATTGAGTATTATTTGATTTACTTGAATTTTTTATAATTACTTAGCTTCTAATTATTTATTGGACACTTTATTGTAAAATAATTTAAAATACTACCAAAAACTAATTACAAATTTATTGGACACTTTGTTAGTTTTGGTTATATACTTTATTGAGTATTATTTGATTTACTTGAATTTTTTTATAGTTACTTAGCTTCTTATTATTTATTGTACACTTTATTGTCAACTTTAAAATACTACCAACTAAAACTAACTAAATAATTTAAATTTTAAATTACTAATTAAAACTAACTATTTACTTATATACTTTGTTAAAATACTAATTAAAACTAACTAAATAATTTATAATTTAAAATACTAATTAAAACTAACTATTTACTTATATACTTTGTTAAAATACTAATTAAAACTAACTAAATAATTTAAAATATATTGTTGAACATTCAAACACATAATAGCAAGTATATGGATATAAATAACACACAATTTTATTAATTCAACAACATCACAATATTAATACCAAACATATACAATAATACATAATAATTAATCAAAATTAAATTTAAGAATAATAAATAACAAATAACAAATAACAAATAAATAAAATAAAATAAAAAATTAAATCCGAAGGGGGAGGGCGGCGTACCTTTACCGACGGGAGTGCAGCAGCGACCGACGGTGGGCGGGGGAGGCGACCGGTGGTGCGGAGGCGGCGGCGGTTGCGTTGGGCGGCAGCAGCGAGGGGTTGCGTTGGGCGGCGGCGAGGGGAAGAGGCGCGGAGAGCAGCGGCGACGGTAGAGGAGGAGGCGGTGGCTGTGGAGAGCAGCAGCAGCGGCGGCGGCGGCAGCTGTGTCGACCGGAGCAGGAGGAGGAGTGGACGGCGGCGGCTGTTCGCTCAAGTTCTCGTGTGGCTGCTCGTGTCGCTCTCAGTTCGGCCGCTCAAGATCCAGATCTGAATATATATTTAAAAAAAAAAAAAAAAGGGTAGCTGCGTGTCACGCGTTTATTAGCTGCGTCCGAAGTTCCACCTTCGGACGCAGCTACTCTTTATAATAATTTTATAATCTGTCAGCTTCGTCCGAAGTGTAAACTTCGGACGAAGCATATCATTTAAAAAAAAAAAAAAGTGGACAATTTAATTACAAAAATGCCACCGCGCCGCTTTGTGCGTCCAGTATTTAAATTTCGGACGCAGATGCCCCTAAATTTAAAGTCTATTCTGTACTAGTGTCACCTATGTCCACTTTAAATGCTATTTATGTTAAAGCATACAAGAAGTACATACTGGTTTCACTCATTCACCTTGGGCAGGTATACTTCCTTGCTTACATTCTTTGAATGTTTATATTAATTAGCAAAATCAACACAACCATGTTGCTTTGTGTTTGAAATGTTATTGGTCACTTTTTGAAGATATGTGTGATTTTGGAATATTTCGGTTTCTGAATGTTACAAAACATGGGAGGGGGTTGTAAGCCAGCTCTAAATGGGCTCAATTTTTTTTTATTTCCTTACTCAGCCTTTGTTTGCTTTTGATGATAGTTTTCTACTAGTTTTCCAAAGTACTACTGTGCATATCTTTAGTGTTTACATGATCTAGACTCTTGGGATGTCTGTGTTGCACAAGTAACTAACATATATATATATATATATATATATATATATATATATATATATATATATATAATATGCAAATATCAATCTGAAGGATGGAATGGTTTGATTTATGGAGGATCCTGAGTAGTACAAGACTTGTGAAATGATTGAACATATAGATTCATCAATACAGAGGTAAAGGCCTAAAGCTTTTTGAATATTTTGATGATGATCTGAATAGTCTAGGACCTAAATAGAACAAAAATTGATAGTGTTCTTTTATTTCAGAATAATGGTGTTGTCAAAGAAACTGACAGATATGGATGAACGCATGTCATATGACCCTTTAATTGCGAAGGTAAAACAGTGATATCCTCTACAAAACTCATGATTTCTTGTTGATATCATCTCTTACCACTCTCTTTTAATCATCACTTGTTTCATGTTTACCCTTTTTGGGTTAGATTATTAACTTAAGCTGGCATTGTACTTCTCAGGTTGTCAAAGAGAAACAGATATTTGATTTTGTTGATTTTGAAGGAGTTGCAGCAAATTTTAATTTATGAGGTGCCACAATCTAGCATTTCTCTTGTAGAACATGTGAAATATGTCCCATCAATCGCATAGGCAAAAT
>CP025652.1:17704207-17731064 GCA_003576665.1 Ipomoea trifida | reverse complement strand
TGAAATTGAGATGACCTAAAATGAGATGACAAATTCATTAATTGGAGAATAAACTTGAATTACCCGTTTTACCCTTCATTTTAACACCTACTTCACGCCAAACCTAACGGATGACTATTTTGGTTAAAATTCAATAGTTAGGGGATCGCTTTGGGTGCAATTAAAAGTCAAGGAACCAAATTAAGAAAAGGTCGTAATCGGAGGACCCTTTTGGGAATTAACTCTATATGAACAATTTGAAAATGGTAATTAAAAGAAATTATTAATTTCTCTTTTAGATTAAAAACGAAACAGAGATTTGTTTCCTTTTTAAATTTTTTATTTCCATTTGAGAAACCGATCAAATTCATTTTTCAAAATTCTAATTTTATTATTTTGGAAATTATATAATTTTTAAGTTTCTAAATTGGCCCAAATTTGGAATTTTTGTAAAGCCAATATAGTAATAATAATTACCTAATTTAGAATTATGAGTAACTTTTTTGTAAAAATAAAAATTAAAGAAATTTCTCCATCTTTTCGAGTATAAATAACTAGGTTGGCCTCAAGCTATTTACTTACTTAGAGCATAGCTAATCAAACCAACTTCAAACTCTTTCGGATACTATAAGTTTGAGAAAAGTCTTTCTTTCAACAAATCATATATGGCTAATAGTCCTAATTTTTTTAGTTTCATTTTAGTTTTAGCATTATTTGTTAGTGTATCCATTATTTTGGATACTATAGAAGCTCGTCCCCTGGATACTAATGCCGGAGGAAATGGATGGAAGTATGATCTGAATCGAATCGCAAACAATTCCTCTACCATGGAGCTATGCGGGAGCTAAAAATTCTGGTCCTAGCCCTCAAGGATCAGGACGTACCTGTACCTCCAAAAATTCTGTCCTAGCCCTCAAGGATCAGGACACGTTCCTGTACTCTAAAATCTGGTCCTAGCCTCACGATCAGGACACGTTCCTGTACCTCCAATGAAAAATTCTGGTCCAAGCCCTCAAGGATCAGGACACGTTCCTGTACCTCCAGTAGAATTTCATTGATCAAGCCAAGACGGGATGATATAACATTAATAAACCTACAACTATGTCGGTCTAAGGGGAAGGCAATTCAAAGATCATGATATTATTAATTTTTTTTTATTTGCTTCAATGTTATTTTACATATATGTCATATGGTGAAATAATATAATTGAGCGAATTTTATATTTTCCGTTTCACTTTTTTTTTCTCTATTTTTAATTTGTTCCCCTACATTATCTACATATATGAAATACCCAAAAATATATAGTAATTCTTGGTCTACACATATGTATAGTAAAACTATTAGTGTTATATGATAAATCCCTCTATCTACTAGGACAACACAATTTAACCAAAATTTTCTTCACCAACGTGGTAATAATTTTATTTATTCAATTCATTGATTATTGCGAATAAACGAATCCCATATCACGTTCAAAAATGATTTTATTTATTAATTAAATACGAATCATGTATTGTTTTATCAAATGGTGAATTTTTTTATTTTTTTTATTTCATTATAGCATACCCCTTAGCTTACTCTTATCAAAGTAGTACTTATTAATTCGTATAAATGTATGTAGATATGGGTTAGTGTAATTAGGTAGGAAGTGATAAGAGTACGGGTTATGCTATAAGGAAAAAAAATTCACTATTCGATATGACAATACATGATTCATATTTAATTAATAAATTTACTATACTAATAAGTGCAAAAGAGAGTTAGGCCTAAAATGGGTAGAAAAAATGGCGATCAAATTATTTAATCAAATGGATGGTTCAGATTGTTTCGATTAATATTTTTTCTTGAGATTTACTAATTTATCCTTAATTATATGATTATCCGTTAAATTTTTCGTTAAATATTCTCTTTTCCGTTAATATTCCGTTAACTTTTAACTTACCTATTAATTAATTAGAGCATCTACAATCTAAGGATTATCAAATATAAAAAAAATTCTCTCCCTAGCTGCTCTAGGGTTTTGGTTTCTCTCCTAGGGTTTTCCTAGGTTTTCTTGCGTTTTCTTGGTTTTTCTCCGGTGATTGTCATCGGTTTTTCCTGTTCTTTCTACATGCGTTCTGCTAGCATGGCGACGTCTTCGACTGATGGAGGAGTTGGAGGATTGACGCAGCGCTGGGCAGATATGGTTTTGGAGGATGAGGCGGAGGAGTTCCAACCGGTGTTTGATGAGGCCGACGATAGTCCTATCGATGGTGAGTCAACATGGGTTATTATGGGACGTTTTCTGACAAGCAAGCTGATCAAGGTGGAGTATATGCGGCAGGTGTTAGCATCAGTTTGGCAGCCGGTGAAGGGCGTGCAAGTCTCGGAGGTTCAACCGAACCTTTTCATGTTTGTGTTCTATCACGAGACTGATATGCGGTATGTTCTAGATGAGGGGCCATGGTCTTTTCAAAATCATACGTTAGTTTGCCGTCAGCTTGTGCCGGGTGCATTGCCGGGTAGTGTTGTTCTGAACTCAGTCGACATGTGGGTTCAGGTGCACGACCTCCCGCTGGGATATACGTCTGATTCCATATTGGAGCAGGTTGGGAATTTCCTTGGAACTTTTCTGCGGTGTGATGACAGGTTTGCGGGCACACCTTGGCGGACGTTCTACCGTATTCGTGTCGCAATACCAGTGGAACGTCCTATTCGTCGTCGGATGAATCTTGTGAAGAGAGATAAGACCACTTGCTGGGTATCCTTCAGGTATGAGAGGTTGCACACGTACTGTTTCTTTTGTGGTATGCTCGGCCATTCCTTCAAATTTTGTATAAAGGCGAGGGAGTCTACATTGCCGATCGAACATTACCCTTTCGGTGCGGAGTTGAGGGCTGGAGGAACTCGAGGGCCAAGGCCGGTTGGGGACCCATGGTTAATACCCTTGTCGGGTCCGCCGAAACACCAAACCTCGCCGGTGTGCGATAATATGCAGCAGGCTGCGGCAACGGGTGGGGCGCTGGTTTCGGCAGGTGATCAGCATGTCGTGACTAGTGTGGTGGCTGTATCAAAGAGGAGGAGGGAGGGCTCGGGTGGTGGTGGAAGAAGGGGTGGTGGCGTTGCTAATGATGTTCAGATGACCGATGTTCCAAAAAACTTGTTCTCGGCGGGTTCTGGTTCACAGGCCCGCCCGTCATCATGAGTGTTCTTAGATGGAACTGTCGTGGCTTGGGCAATCCACGAACAGTTCGAGAGATTGTGGACTTAGTGTCCCGTAAGAAGCCCGAATTTGTGTTTTTGATGGAAGCCAAGGTGGGTCGGGGCCATGCTGAGCGACTCCGAGTCAAGCTTGGCTATGAAGGATTATTTTTTGTTGATAATGTGGGTTTAAGTGGTGGACTTGCATTGTTGTGGAGAAAAAACCGTACTGCTAGGTTGTTGAGCTATTCGAGAAATCATGTGGATGTGGAGGTCACAGTTGCAGGTCTGGAAAGTTGGCGGATGACATGTTATTATGGTTTCCCTGAACGGAGTAGACGAGAGGATTCATGGGCTCTATTAAGAACCCTAGCTAGTAGGTCTTCGCTTCCTTGGGTGGTGGTGGGGGATTTCAATGATCTCCTCTATCAGTCAAAGAAGCGAGGCGGAAACCCACATCCAGATGCTCTCCTACGTGGTTTCGGGGAGGCTATGGATGATTGCAGCTTGACACAGTTACCGATGAGGGGGTATCAATTTACCTGGGAGAGGGGAAGGGGTACTGGAGATTGGTTGGAGGAGAGGCTGGATAAAGTCATGGTTAATGATCATTGGCGTGGAATGAGGGAAGGAGCTTTTGTTGAGAACATTCTCACACGAACCTCGGACCACTCTGCTTTGTTTTTGTGCGTTGATGGATCCCCTTCGGCTGTTGGCAGCAGGCGGGTGGGATTCAGATTCGAAATGGCATGGCTACTTGATGAAGGTTGTAGGGAGGTGGTGGAGAGTGCATGGCAGGAGGGTAGAGATGGAGGGTTGATGAGTTGTGTGAATTTATGTGGTGTCCGTTTGCGGAGGTGGGGCGGTGACCATTTTCACAAGTTTGGTGAGCGTATCAGACATCTCCGTGAACACCAGCTACAACTCCGTGGGCTTAGGGACCCGGCCTCTCTGGCTGAGTTCGGGATGGTGGAGGAGCAGTTGGCTCGTCTTGAGGCTCAGGAGGACATTTTTTGGAGGCAACGTGCCAAGCAACACTGGTTGAAAGGGGCAGATGCGAACACTCGGTTTTATCACAAGTATGCTTCTGCTCGAAAAAAGAAAAATGCTATCTCTAAACTTAAGAACGAAGCTGGTAGCTGGGTAGAGGGTGAATCTATGTCTTCTGTTGTTCTATCTTATTTTGAAAATATCTTTCGAACAAATGGTTCAGCCCCAATGGAGTCTTTTTTTTGCATCTGTGACCCCTCGGGTCTCTCGGGAGGAGAATGATTCCTTGTTACGGCCTTTTGATTTAGATGAGGTAAAATCTGCCTTATTTTCAATGTTCCCTGACAAGGCCCCGGGCCCTGATGGGATGAATCCTGGTTTTTATCAGCACTATTGGGATGTGGTAGGGGGAGATGTGTCTGCTTTTGTGATTGACTGTTTAAACTCTTGCTCCTTTCTTGCTGGTTTGAATAATACTGATGTGGTGCTTATCCCTAAGAAGTCTGTGCCAGAGATGGTTTCAGACCTTCGGCCAATTGCTTTGTGTAATGTTGTATATAAAATTATGGCGAAAGTGTTGGCCAACAGAATGAAGCATATGTTAGGGGGATTAATTTCTGAGTCACAGAGTGCATTTATTCCGGATAGGCTTATCACGGATAATATCCTAGTTGCTGCAGAGGTAGGCCACTATCTTAACAGGAAACAATCAGGCGTGGTAGGGTGGGGGGCTCTAAAGCTTGATATGGCAAAAGCTTATGACCGAATGGAGTGGTCATTTCTGCGTAGAATGATGCAATCTCTAGGCTTTGCTGAAAAGTGGGTGGAGTTGATTATGCTCTGTGTTACATCAATGTCTTATAGTTTCTTGGTTAATGGAGCACGTACGGGTCAGATTACCCCCACCCGGGCTCAGGCAAGGTGATCCACTTTCTCCGTATTTGTTTATTATCTGTGCAGAAGGTCTCTCTTTGTTGCTCCAGAAGGCTCAGCTAGAGGGCTCTATTCATGGCTGCAGAGTAGCACGGGGAGCCCCGCCGGTCTCGCATTTGTTTTTTGCAGATGACAGCTTGTTGTTCTTTAAAGCAAATGCACAGGAGGCTGGGGTCATTAAGGAGTGCCTGAACACTTACGAGAATATGTCTGGTCAAGCTATTAATTATGCAAAATCTAGTGTCTGTTTCAGCAGGAATACCACGACTGTTTGCAGGGGGGAGGTGGCTCAAGTTCTTGGGGTATCTCAAGCCCCTAACTTTGGGAAGTATCTTGGCCTCCCTGCTTTTGTGGGGAGAAATAGGAAGGCAGCCTTTTCATATATTGAGGATAAAATCAAGCAGAGGATTGGGTCGTGGAACAAGAAGCTCCTCTCTCAAGCTGGGAAGGAGATTTTGTTGAAGAGTGTGGCACAATCTATGCCCACCTTTTCAATGAGTGTATTCTTGTTACCAGATGGGGTTTGCAAATCAATTGAGAGGACCATGAACAGATTTTGGTGGGGATCATGTAATGATACTCGTATTCATTGGAAGGCATGGGATCGTTTATGTGTGCCTAGGAAATATGGAGGTTTGGGTTTTAAGGATCTTAAAGCTTTTAATTTGGCAATGTTGGGCAAACAGGCCTGGAGATTACTAACTAATCCTCATTCCTTGGTGGCAAGAGTTTATAAAGCTAGATATTTTCCCAGGTCTACATTTGTTGATGCTTCTGTAGGATCATGTCCGAGCTACTGCTGGAGAAGTATTATGGCTGCTCATGATTTTATATGTGAGGGGGCGAGAAGAAGGATTGGGAATGGTAAAACCTCATTAATTTGGGGTCATCCGTGGCTGCCTGATGATCCTAGTCCTATGATACAGACTCTAATGCCACCCTACTTAAATGGTGCGTTAGTTTCTGGACTTATAAGTGAGCAGACTAATACATGGGATTTACCCGTTTTGACTGATATTTTTCATCCTACTGATGTGGAGAGAATTCTACGAGTGTCTGTCTCCCCTGACTATGAGGATTCTTGGTATTGGCATGGGGACCCGAGAGGTTGTTACACAGTAAAGAATGGTTACAGGCGCATTATAGGAGAAGTTGATTATTCTTCAAGTGGTTTTGACCATTGGAATTCCCTTTGGAGGCTCAAAATACCACAAAAGTGGAAGATATTTCTTTGGAGAGCTCTAAATGATATACTCCCTGTGACTACAAATTTGATTTTAAAGAGGGTAGAGGTGGATCTTGCATGCCCAATGTGTGGATTAGGTCATGAGACCATTATGCATGCATTTGTGTTGTGTGACTTTTCCTCTTTTGTTTGGCATGAGCTTAATCTACATGTACCTAGTGTGACTGATGAATCCTTTGTAAGTTGGTTCACGAAATTGATGCTGGGCATGACTGAGGAAAATCTTGGTCTATCTATGGCAGTGCTTTATTCATTATGGCAGACGCGCAACACCGCAGTGTGGGAGGGGTGTTTACCGTAGCCAAAAGCAGTTGCCGCACGAGCTGCAGCTGCGCTGCATGCATGGCGCTCTGTCCATCATGGTGGCAGCCCAGGTGTCGGGGAGCTAGCGCATAACTCTTCCACGTCCGGATCGTCGCTGCTGCCACGCTGCTATTTCGACGCCGGGCACCAACTGGATTCCAGCGACTCTACATTTGCGGCGGTTCTTTTCGATCAAGATGGAGGATTTCTTGCAGCAGTAGCAGGACGTCTTCCGCCATGTTCTTCCCCTTTTATGGCGGAGGCAATGGCCTGCAAAGAGGCGCTAGCATGGTTACGTCGCACCGGAATTTTGGAGATTAATTTGTTCACAGATTGCTCACAACTGCGAGGGGCCTTGTCATCAAATCGCTCTACGTTTCGTTCTCATGTCGGGTTTCCTATTGACGCATGTAGACATGCGATGGTTCTATTTAATTCATGTTCGTTATTTTTAATTCCTAGAGCACAAAATATGGCTGCTCATACTCTTGCGTCTGCTGCTTTTGCACAGACTAACACTTTGTATTGGGATTTTATCCCTCCTGACTCTATTTCTGCATTTTTGCATTAATCTACGCAGATTTTGATTTCAAAAAAAAAAAAACTTACCTATTAATTTCTATAAGTAAGGTCTTAGGTTCGAACCTCATCCCAATCAAAGTTGGCATAATTGTTGAACATATACTACGAATTGTAAGTCTTAATTTATTACATAATACCATAATATGCAATAAACAGGATCGTACTAACCTCTAACCGTAGCTCTTAATCGTATAGCCTGGACTGCTCTTGTAACGGAAGCGAAACACATCTTGAACGGTAGGCCGTCAACCATCTTTGGCTCATACTTGACTCAGAACCGTAGATGGTGTCTTGGTATAAGCAGTGTGAGTACCCGTGCTTTAGGTGCTATATATTATCTGTCTTGCATTCCATCAATGCAAGCTTTTATATAGGCAAATTATACTGTGCACCATGGTGCACATAGCAATGTGCACCACGTACCTAAACGACGTCGTTTTGAGCATTGTAAACTAATCATCCGTTTTTTTGAAAATCACGTTTCCCGTTTCGGTCGGTCTGTATTTATGTTAATATTCTGTGTATTTCAGACAATCATTCTGTGTATTCCAGGCAACCGTTATGTGTATTCTAGGCAACCGTTATGTGTATTCATGTTAGTAACACATGTTGTGATTTCATGTTAGTAACACATGTTGTGATGTGTTTGTGCATTTGAATGTTTAGGAGGATGAATTATGTGTATTTTGTGTAAATATTCTGTGTATATATTCATGTTATTAACACAAGTTGTGATGTGTTTGTGCATTCGAATGTTAGGAGGATGAGTTCTCTGTGTATTTTGTGTCAATATTCTGTGTATTCTCGGCAAACATTATGTGTATTCTAGGCAAACGTTCTGTGTATTCTATATAATGATTATGTGTGTTATAGATAATGAATTCCCTGGAGTCATTCGCGTCGGCGTTCGCATCCACTAACATCTGTGTATTTTGTGTCAATATTCTGTGTATTCTGGGCAAACATTCTGTGTATTCTAGGCAAACGTTATGTGTATTATAGATAATGAATTCCCCGAGTCATTCGCGTCCGTGTCCACTAACACCAAAACGACGTCGTTTTACGTACGTGGTGCACATTACTATGTGCACCGTGGTGCAGGGTATAACGATTGTTTTATATAGGCATAATGGTGGATTGGACTAAACCTAGATGTCCAATCCATCCTATAACTTAATGGGCCTAGTCCACTTGCACCATATTATTAAGGCCCACAATATATAAAATATATTGTATTGGGAAAGTCTTACACGAATGTGTTAGAATATATTATTCAAAATAAGTACCCCACTCTATTACTCTTATTAAATTAAATAAATTAGTAGTAACAACAAAAAAATAATACATATGCATTTCTTTAATTTATAATTCGATGTCTACAATGACTTTATTAAAAAAAAATACATTATCAAAAAATTTAAAAAGAGATATAATTTCATTAGTTATATTATCTATATTTTCTACAATGCAAAGATTTCTTACCTTCAAATTTATTAATTAATTATATTCACTACATTGTTCATTGTTTTCTTTTTACACTATCTTGTAATTAAATATCAAAGTTGTACTAAAAGATAATGTTATATATTTATTTACCAAGTATTATGTTAATAACATGGAAATTAAAAAAAAAAAAACAGTTTGAAGCGAATCATATTAACTACTTAGGGAGTATTTGTTAATGAAGAAAATATTCAAATAACCCAATAAATTGATTTAAAACTCATTATTAAAAATGTCAATGTAAGGCAATAGAACATTGCGCCACATTTGATAAATTTTAATTCTATATAAATGAATTTAATTTTAATTAATTTAATATGTAAGCATATAACCAAATTAGACTAACCTCCAGCCATAGTTGTCTTTTAGTTGCCTTTGATGTATGCTGTTGATTGTGTGTAGTGGTAGAATTCCTGCAGTGTGTCTCCCACTTGTTCTCAGGTTTTTAGTATAGATGGTGTACAGACAGTAACCTGAGCAGTGGGGGACCTAATCTTATATAGCCTATTGAACCATCAATATAGGCCTTTGTAACGGTTGTAACAACAACCGTTACAATATCTGATTTAATGGTACCACATTATGGCCATTGAAGACCATAATTGCACCATATTCAAAATAGAAATGTTACATTCTCCCACTTGGTGCAATTACAAACTCAAAGAAAACAAAAAACATGAACCATAGAGATACGTCCTCTTAAAGTGAGTAGTATCTACTATAATCACAATGTAACTTGTTCTCTAAGCATTTTGTGGTAATCAAAACTTAATGGATAAACCTTATGTTTAATCCAGGTCCAAAAATATATTTTCTCAACAAAATGTGTGCACAATATAATAACGAGAAAATATCTGAATGCTTTAAGAATTTCATATAACAATAACTGTATGTATACAAACTTTACAAAGTGGGCGCAAGTCCCATTTTCTCAACAAAATCCCTAAACTTGAATGGTGGCATGCCTTTAGTCAGGGGATCAGCAATCATCAACTCAGTGCTTATGTGCTCAATGACCACTTTCTTATCTTTAACACGTTCCCTTATGGCTAAGTACTTGGTGTCGATATGCTTGCTTCGACTCCCACTCTTATTGTTCTTAGCCAGGAAAACCGCAGCTGAGTTGTCACAATAAACCTTTAACGGCTTAGAAATAGAATCCATAATTCTAAGCCCTGAAATGAAATTCTTAAGCCATACACCTTGAGATGTAGCCTCAAAACAAGAAACGAACTCGGCTTCCATGGTTGAAGTGGTGACAAGGGTTTGTTTAACACTTCTCCATGAAATAGCTCCACCGGCCATAAGGAAAATGTTTCCCGAAGTTGATTTCCGAGAATCAATGCAACCGGCAAAGTCCGAGTCAGAGTACCCAACAATGTCCAAAGTGTTCATCTTCCTGAACACAAGCTTATAATCCTTGGTACCTTTGAGATACCTTAAAACCTTCTTTGCAGCTCTCCAGTGGTCTAAACCCGGATCACTTTGATATCGTCCCAGCATTCCAACAGCAAAGGCGATGTCCGGCCTAGTACAGACTTGAACATATCCGAGACAGCCGACAACCGGAGCATATGGAATATTCTTCATTGATTCTCTTTCAAAATCATTCTTTGGACACTGGTCCAAACTGAATTTATCACCTCTCACTATAGGAGCTGGACTCGGTGAACAATCCTTCATCCGAAATCTTTCTAAGACTTTGTTGATATAGGTTTCCTGCGATAGTCCCAGAATGCCCCGGGATCTATCCCTATGGATCTTTATGCCAATGACATAAGATGCCTCGCCCATATCTTTCATATCAAAGTTCTTAGAAAGGAATTGTTTAACCTCGTACAGCATTCCTTTATCATTTGATGCAAGCAAAATATCATCCACATATAAAACAAGAAAACAAATTTTACTCCCACTTGTCTTTTGGTATATACAATGGTCTAGGATACTTTCAACAAAACCATATGATGAAATGACTCCGTCAAACTTGATATACCATTGGCGGGAGGCTTGTTTTACTCCATAAATGGACTTTTTGAGCTTGCAAACCAAATGATTACCTTCACTAGAAGAGAATCCTTCAGGTTGTTTCATATAAACCACCTCTTCTAGATCACCATTAAGGAATGCTGTTTTCACATCCATTTGTTGCAATTCAAGATTGAAATGTGCAACCAAAGCCAAGATTATGCGAAGTGAATCTTTCTTTGATACAGGAGAAAAGGTCTCCGTGTAATCGATTCCTTCTTTTTGATTGAATCCTTTAGCAACGAGCCTAGCCTTGTATCGCTCGATGTTGCCTAATGAGTTCTTTTTAGTCTTATAGACCCATTTACAGCCAATGGCCTTGGCCCCATTAGGCAACTCAACAAGGTCCCAAACCTCATTGCTCCGCATAGAATTCATTTCTTCTTTCATGGCTTCAAACCATAAATCAGACTCTTTACAATTTATGGCTTGTGAAAACGTTTCTGGATCATTTTCAGCTCCAACATCAGACTCTTGTAGATACACTATATAATCACTAGAAATTGCAGATCTTTTATCTCGAACAGATCGCCTCAAAGTTGAACTACCATCTCCTTGAGAAGTTAGCGGTTCAACTACCGCTTCAGGAATTTCCTGAATTGGTTGATCGGTTGAGATATTATCAGCATCTCGTGGAATTTCTTCAATAGGTTGTTCAATACCCGTTTGATCTTGAGGGGTGCTTGAATCTATTATCAACCTATATGATGATGTAGAAGGACATGATTCAATATGATCATGATTAGAAATCAAATCATTGAATCTATCTCTCCCACTAATCATGTCATTTTCAAGAAACTTAGCATTTCTTGATTCCACGATCCTAGTCGAATGAGATGGACAATAAAACCTATACCCTTTGGAGGACTTTGCGTATCCAATAAAGAAACCACTAATAGTCCTTGGATCCAACTTCTTTTCTTGTGGGTTATATATCCTTACCTCAGACGGGCATCCCCAAACACGCATATGTTGCAAACTCGGTTTCCAACCTTTAAATAACTCAAATGGTGTCTTTGGGACAGCCTTGGTTGGAACACGGTTTAATATATACGTTGCCGTCTTAAGCGCGTCGGCCCACAAAAACTTAGGAAGTTTGGAGTTGCTAAGCATACTCCTCACCATGTCAATAAGCGTTCGGTTTCTTCTTTCAGCAACACCATTTTGGTCCGGAGAACCAGGCATGGTATATTGGGCAACAATCCCATGTTCTTGAAGAAACTTAGCAAATGGACCGGGTGCTTGTCCACTTTCAGTGTACCTACCATAGTATTCACCACCTCTATCGGATCTTACTATCTGTATTTGTTTCCCACATTGGTTCTCAACTTCAGCCTTAAAGGACTTGAAGGCATCCAATGCTTCATTTTTATTATGAATCAAATACACATAAGTAAATCTCGAGTAATCATCAATAAAGGTAATGAAGTACTTCTGACCTGGCATATCCATATCTGGACAGCAAATGTCAGTGTGTATGATTTCTAATATGCTTGAACTCCTTTTGGCACCTTTCTTAGACTTGTTAGTCTGCTTTCCCTTAATGCAGTCTATACAAGTCTCGAAATCAGTATAATCTAGAGTACTAAGTACCCCGTTATTTACTAATCTCTTTATACGTTCAAGGGAGATATGACCTAATCTCCGATGCCATAACATAGAGGAGTTCTCACTATTACTTGATCTTTTGGAACCGGAATGAACATGCAATGAACTATAAGTGGTATTGTTTTGTAAATGTAAACGATAAAGACCATCAGACAATGTACCATATCCAACACAAGTTGATTTATTAAAAATATCAAAACGCTTGTCTTGAAAATTAAAGGAAAACCCCATTGGTACAAGTCTCGAAACTGAAACCAAGTTTCGGGAGAAACTTGGTACATAAAATGTCTTATTCAAAATCAAAACAAAACCACTACTTAAAACAAGTTTGCATGTTCCAATAGCTTCCACTTGTGATCCCATCTTGTTTCCTGATAAGATGGTTCGTTCATTTCCCACCGGCTTCCTCAGATTTTGCATTCCCTGTAAAGAGTTTGCAATGTGGATTGTTGAACCAGAATCAATCTACCAAGTATTAGCGTTAACTTCAGACATATTAGATTCATAACAAACGAATGAGGATAGATTACCTTTCTTCTCGACCCACTTCTTATACTTGATGCATTCTTTCTTCATGTGTCCCTTCTTTTTACAGAAGAAACACTTATGCACCTTCTTTATGTCAGCTTGAGGTGGAATGTTTCCTTTCCCCTTAGCCTTTGAAGTGGAACCTCGAGATTTGCCAGATTTAGACTTCTCACGTGCCGTAGCCAGCATGGCACTTTCACCCATTTCCATCACCAATCTACCTTCTTCTTGAACACACATGGTCATTAAGTCATTTATAGACCATTTTTCCTTATGTGTGTTGTAAGAGATTTTAAAAGGTCCGTATGGTGATGGTAGGGTGTACAAATGTAACACCCCGGTTCGGCTATGCCGTATCTCCGGAGTAGTTACCGCCACACCCAGACTGAACCCCACTCGAATACAGATAGAGTTCACTCTAAGTGCACAGGCTAACAGACTAAAGACAAGGATCGTGTTTCTTATCGTCAAAATCCAACATAATCTTATATATATGCAGCAAAAGAGTAGCTATACTAGCCACGGAGAGCAGTTTCTTACAGCCATCAACAAGAGTTTGGACTATTCCCGTTCTTACTAGCCATCTTAGAATTATCATGGCTACAAAAGAAATATACACGAAAAGGGGCAGTCTTGACTTTTCCCTTGAGACATAACGGATTAACGAGGGCAAGAGACCAAGGTAGGTAACACTGATTGAACAGGAATGAGAATGGGGGTCAGGAGTACACTAGGCAGGAGCATGAGCCAGAGCTGGAGGATCAGAAGCGGAAGCAGGAGCATACCCACGCTAGACTTCATCTGATAAGGTACACAATGAAGTGTGGTTAGCACGACGGCTAAGTAAGGATATCCATTATCACTCAAAAGTAGACAAAGGTTTCGAAAATATAATCATTTGTAAGTTGTAAAATTTACCCACGAGTTATAGCTCTACCTGCAATCAGGTTATCAGTAATAGATAATATAATATAAGGCGTATCGCTAACTCAACACGCAAACTTCTCTCATATAAAGGTACCGGCATCATTGCCACCTAAAACACATTTTTCTGTTTTTCAGACAAGTTTGTAAAAATATTTCATTCCCCGTAGTTTCCCTCATTTTCACTAAAAATGAAGTTCGACAGCACATTTCCGTGCTCAAAATTCGTCACATTTTGGATAGAATAATTTCCTTCTCAAATCGTTACAGAGTAACTCTTTTCTCATCTTTAAAACCTCCTTAGTTTCTTGTTAGTAAGCGTGAGGCCTTTGGAGCATTCTCGTAACTCCCTCTCGGACCACTTGGATCATCGAACTCGGGTTCAGTGGTCATCACCCGGTCTAACACTGATCCCCTGGACGTAAGGTTCGTTAAAATGATTCCTAGCTGGCCTAGCTAGGTCCATAAAAACCAACACCTACCCGAACTTCTGGAGTAACTATACCTTAAATGTGCACATCCCCATAGGAATACCTCATCCTACGAGTTATATAGTACCCGGCGAATAGACTTCGCCCTGCAGTATGAACTGGTCATACAATATCCACAACGACCACTGGGCCATGGCACTTAAAGCCACCCGTGGGTCAATCAAGGTCCTCCTCAACTCGCTTTAGAAACTAAGGGTTTGAAAACATGATTCTTCCTTCAGTTTTTCTTTCTCAAATCATTTCTTTTGGACATATTTCTCATTTGAGTCCAACAGTTGAAATCGGCTATCTCATCAGCCCAAGAAGGATTTTCAACATACTCTCAGTGCCCTTAGGCCTTTCAATCATCAATTTCTCTTCTTTCTCACGTAAGGTACTCACTCATTAAAAATGGTATTTTCCTCAAAAATAAGGTTTTGACAATCTGTTTATCAAAATAACATACGTTCTTTCGACGTAAGTTTTATAAACATTTTTATTTACTCGCGGCTTTCCAACACATTTCCCAAAATCGTAAAATTTTAAGTATAATATTTTTGGCTTCAAAAACACCCACCCGGATGCCCGTAGGCTCTCAAAACATCCCAACACATAAGTCTAAAAACATCGGGGAAAAACCGGGTCGGGAATAGGTCGAAACGAGTCCGCGTCGCGCGGACTCGCAACTGTCCGCGCTTGCGGACGCCTGGCGGACGCGGCGTCCGGACCGCGTCCGCGGTCTCGGCCTCTCGTGCCGAGACTGGGCGCCCACGGACGCGCAGCGGACGCGCGCGTCCGTGCGGCGTCCAGCCTCTCGGCCGAGGCGCCGTATGGCCAAATCGTAAGGGCGCGCGGTGGACGCGCGGTGGACGCGCGTCCACTGTCGCGTCCGTCCATTTTTCTGCCCACTTTGGGCCGCATGTTCGGGGCCGTAACGCCCCGATCTACCACTTTTTCCACAAATACTAGCATATACGGGCCCCAAACAACATATATATGCCTAACAATAATTATGAATCCGTTCAACAAAATTTATCAAGCTTAAATTTCAAGGATTTTGAAGTCAATTTGTAGATCTAAAGCATAACACACATTTTCCATGAACAAAACTCTAGCATGCAATTTTTCCTAGCATTTGCCTATTTCCAAGTGATTGAACCGACTTAAGGGAATCCTTACCTCCCAAGTAGATTTCTAAAACCGTAGAAAGATGATGATCTCTTCCTTCAAACCTTTCACCGAAGGTCCTAAACAAATATTACCATAATAACAATATTTTCATGAATCTTTAGCTTAAACTTAAATTCTAGGAAGGATTAACCGAACAAAGCCAAAGTCTTTACCTAATTTAGAGCACTTGAGTTGGAGAGATGACTAGGGAATTCTTGGATCACAAAGTAGAAGACTAGGATTTTCCTTCTTCTTTCTTCCCTTGTATTTTCGAAAATGGGAGATGAAGTGGAAGACTTGGGGATCACTCCTCTTAGCTAGCTTATGCCATAATTCATCCATTTAATTAATTAATTTTTTTCATGTGGACACAAGGGGTGCCACTTGTCACAATCTTATGGTGTGGCTTGAAGAGTAAGCTTACTTTGCCAGTTTGGGAGTAAATCAGATAAAAGTTCGGAGGAATATAACTTAATTCGGGAAAATTCTAATACCAAAATTATCGTAAAAATATTCCCGTCGCAAATCACCAATTTTGGGAATTTTCCGGTATTCCGCTAAATCTAGGTTCAGAGTCCGTAACAATTTATCCCTTACCGTCCATTTAAGAATTTCCTTGAACTAACTAGAAATTCAGGCTTAATCGTATGATACTTAATAATCCAATTCTAGGAAAATTCAAATCAAATCCATATCCTTATAATTTTCTCGGTTCGTGACCGATACGTAGATCGCAACTTATTATTAACTAGTCTCACTTATAAAAATCCTTCTGAAGTACCGAGAGATCATCTCGTAAATATCGTAGCTTATTAGAAAAAAAAAATTCTCTCGATCACCGAGACCTTCTCAAAGTCATAGCTTAAAAAAAAATATATCTATATTCTCGAACCTTAACTTTATCGAAAAAAAACCGAGGGGTTACAACAAAGCATAATAAACGAGAAAGTCATCCGACATATCTACCCCAAGAGTCTTAAGTTGAGCTACAATGTCACGAAATTCCATGATGTGCTCACGCACACCTTTAACGGAAGTGAGACGAAGAGAGGAGAATCTCATGATGAGGGTGCTTACCAAAGCCTTTTCTGAAGTGACGAACTGATCATCAATAGCCTTGAGCAATGCTCGGACATCCTTATGCTTTTCACTAACAGAACCCCGAATCCCATTAGATATTTTCGCCTTGATGTACATTGTGCTGAGCCGATTGGATCGATCCCATCGCTCATATAGCGCAACCTCATCTTGGGTACTTTCTTTAGTGGGGACAGGCGGTTGCTCATTGTGACTAGCGTAGTCCAAGTCTTTCCACCCTAGATTAAGAAGAATAGTTTCCTTCCACATTTTATAGTTGTCGCCCCTAAGTTCTGGAACTTCGATGTTCAAATCTGTGTGAGTAACGGATTGAGATGCTGTAAAGGTAAAGGTTTGGATTAGAATTTTGAGGCATGAATAGAACTGAATTGCATACATTACCAATGTAAATGATGCATATCCAAAATCCGAATGCAATAAAAATTGCCTGTGGGCTAAATTTTTACGCAAAATGGACCTTGTAAAATTAGAATAGAAATGAGATGGGTACAAGGTTGAATTTCTATTCTCAATATTAAAAAACTACCAAAAACTATATGCCGACACATAATTGCCTGT
This sequence comes from Ipomoea trifida, assembly GCA_003576665.1. Classification (NCBI taxonomy): domain Eukaryota; kingdom Viridiplantae; phylum Streptophyta; class Magnoliopsida; order Solanales; family Convolvulaceae; genus Ipomoea; species Ipomoea trifida. The sequence continues at coordinate 17,713,967 of CP025652.1, read as the reverse complement.
GGGCTAAATTATGGTCATGTTTGGTATTTTAACCTGATCAATCATATAAATATAACAAAATTGCCTGTGGGCTAAATTTCATTATATTAAGTATGATTAATCACAATTGATGCCTAAACTTTATGCGATTTCGGAAAAACTTGATGTACAATGTTAATTAAATTAAGGATGCTGTGGCTACTCCTTAATCAAATAAAAATGTACTATCGCATCGGCATAGATTTTGAAAAGGCAAAACAAATTATGCAATTAACATGATATGCAATTCCCAAGTATACTCCCAGGAAAGTTGGTTGAGCTAAGGCCCATTAAAAACCAACTCCTTAGACAGAGTAGGATTTCAAGGGAACTTGTAGCACATTGGCTAATTTTTCAAGTTTTTCTTCCCAAGAAACTTTCCCCGGGTCATGCAATTCACATTATAGCAAAATTGTTCTGAAGGTGTTAATACAGAATTTGATGTTCACGGTATACAAAAGGCTTTAAGGATAGGTGAACTTCTGAACCTAATGTACTAACCTTCAGGCACTACCGTAATTGTACTAAACTATATGTACTATGTAATATGCTAAAGTCCAATAACCTTAAGGAATTTCACTAATTCCTAAAAAAGCTTTTCTAAGGCATAATATAAATTGCATAATTAAAAATAAATATTATGCTAACTGGACATAAAACGCATATTACAATAACATAAAGTTCATATTATACAATAAATTGCACAAAACATTATAGCAATTCAATAAATATGAACATAATAAAACAATATGATTTAAATTCAATTTGCAAGTTTGAATAAAAAATATAATGCAAATAATAGGCCCAATTAATTAAACAAATATATGAAACATATAATAATCAGGCTTCATATAAATAAATATATTAAAGGCCCAAACATTATAAACAAGGAATTAAAACACAGGCCCAAAAGTTTTTTTTTAAAATATAATGGGCCAGGCCCAAAATTGGACCCGACCCAAGAAGCAGAAACACAAAACCAAAAAACCTAGCTGCTTTGAGATTAAACTCCCGCAGCCAACGCAAACAAAGAGAGAAAACGATCGGAAAGAACGGCCCCGGCAGAATCGTGCCGCAAGCCAGCGCTGAGGCCGCCTTCCGCCGTCCGGCGACCACCGTCCGCGAAACGAAATCGCGTCATCTTCAAGCTTCGTCGCCGGCATCGCCAACTTCTCGCCCGAAGCCTGCTTCGCCGCCGCTCTCCACCCGGACGCAAGACCCAGCGCCGCCGCCGGCATCACCGGATCGAAGAGCAAAACGCGAAACGAAGCCCAAAAACGGAGATACAACAGGTTTTTTTTTTTTTTTTTTTTTTTTTTTTTTTTTTTTTTTAGGATTTTGCTGTTCCGCCGCCGCCCAATGGCGGCTGCCGGAAAGGAAAAAGCACCGGCGACCTCCGCCCAATGGCGGTCGTGGTCGCCGGAAAAGGAAGCCAGAGACCACCGGCCGCCGTCCGATCCTTCACGGTTGCCGGTCAGTCCCTTCTCCCTTTTTTTTTTTTTATATATTTCGAAAAATAGAGTATATATATACAAATATATGCGGAAAATTTGTATATAAATTTCAGAACTGAATATAAATATATATTCAACGTATATGCTTGTATGAATATATACATTTACAAGAAAGAAAATTGTTTACATATACATGAACAATATGAATATGTATATACAACAAACACCATATAACAAATTGCATATAAACAGGATATTTGCTGTATCTTTCAGAATATACTATGCAAAACATAAGCAATTTGAACAACTAGGCAGAGATAAATAGGCTCTGATACCAAATGTAAGCATATAACCAAATTAGACTAACCTCCAGCCATAGTTGTCTTTTAGTTGCCTTTGATGTATGCTGTTGATTGTGTGTAGTGGTAGAATTCCTGCAGTGTGTCTCCCACTTGTTCTCAGGTTTTTAGTATAGATGGTGTACAGACAGTAACCTGAGCAGTGGGGGACCTAATCTTATATAGCCTATTGAACCATCAATATAGGCCTTTGTAACGGTTGTAACAACAACCGTTACAATATCTGATTTAATGGTACCACATTATGGCCATTGAAGACCATAATTGCACCATATTCAAAATAGAAATGTTACACAATAAACTTAAAATAATAACATGTTAATTTCAATTCTATATAAAATGTTAAATTAAATAGAAGATTTCAATTTTAATAGAATTTAATAATTATGTAAGTCCATGTTAATTTTAATTACATATTGCAAAAGTATGGTAAAAAATCAATATGCAAATGTGCAATATTTTGAAAATGAACAAATATTATATATTAAAAATGAATATAATATAGTGATCTAATATAATTGTATGTTAATTTAAAACATTAAAATAAAAATATCAATATAAGTGTTAGTTAAAAGTTTTCAATTAGAACTTTTTAATGATATATTTTTTATATATTATTTTTATTTTTCTAAAAAATTGAACTTATGTTGAAAAAGAATATACTGAGTATTAGTTTAGTGTACCTTAAATGTAGACAATGATTCATGGTATAATAAATATTTTAGGTAATCATTACTATAAATTAAATTAACATATACATAGTATTTTTTTTTGTTATTTAATTATGTAAAAAATGATTGTAATTTCAAATTTCAAAATAGAAATATTTTTTTTAAGATGGACAGTATATGAACAGAGTTAATTCCCATAATAGTCCTTCGACTATTGCCTTTTCTTAATTTAGTTCTTTGACTTTTAATTGCACCCAAAGTGGTCCTCCGATTATTGAATTTTAAGTCAAAATGGTCTCCGTTAGTTTTGGCTTGAACAGGCCGTTAAATAGAAGGGTAAAATGGACATTTTATATTGTTTCTTGTTTAGAGGATTGACCAACTGTGTTTTTCTCCAAATTAACGATACTAGCCTCAAGCCCCCCTTCCCAAAATTCACTTCTACGCAGCGTTTGATCCAATTGGAAAAGGTAGTACAGGATGAATTGTCTCCTCTACACTCAAAGGACAACACTTACGACGGAAGCAGATGGCACGACGATGATGAAAGCAATTTCAGTGGAAGACTACAAGAGCAAAAGTGTCATCATGGTTGCGGAATCCAGTGGTTATGGTATGAACAGGGTCGTGATCGACCTCTCCCAGAGCCAAGGAACCCTAGGCGTCCCCAGAGTCGTAATCGACCTCACCCAAGACAACCCAGATGACGAAATTCAGATTCTGGAAGCAATAATGCCGGCGCCGGCGAGGATAAAACCCGAGTGTTCCAACTCCAAACCCGTCTATATAGACGTCGAAGACGCCATGGAGACCTCTGCTTCCCTCTTCATCTGCGAAATATGCTGCGATGCGAAGCCGAGTTTGAGAAAAGTCTTTCTTTCAACAAATCATATATGGCTAATAGTCCTAATTTTTTTAGTTTCATTTTAGTTTTAGCATTATTTGTTAGTGTATCCATTATTTTGGATACTATAGAAGCTCGTCCCCTGGATACTAATGCCGGAGGAAATGGATGGAAGTATGATCTGAATCGAATCGCAACAATTCCTCTACCATGGAGCTATGCGGGAGCTAAAAATTCTAGTCCTAGCCCTCAAGGATCAGGACACGTACCTGTACCTCCAGGGAAAAATTCTGGTCCTAGCCCTCAAGGATCAGGACACGTTCCTGTACCTCCAATGAAAAATTCTGGTCCTAGCCCTCAAGGATCAGGACACGTTCCTGTACCTCCAATGAAAAATTCTGGTCCAAGCCCTCAAGGATCAGGACACGTTCCTGTACCTCCAGTAGAATTTCATTGATCAAGCCAAGACGGGATGATATAACATTAATAAACCTACAACTATGTCGGTCTAAGGGGAAGGCAATTCAAAGATCATGATATTATTAATTTTTTTTATTTGCTTCAATGTTATTTTACATATATGTCATATGGTGAAATAATATAATTGAGCGAATTTTATATTTTCCGTTTCACTTTTTTTTTTCTCTATTTTTAATTTGTTTCCCTACATTATCTACATATATGAAATACCCAAAAATATATAGTAATTCTTGGTCTACACATATGTATAGTATAACTATTAGTGTTATATGATAAATCCCTCTATCTACTAGGACAACACAATTTAACCAAAATTTTCTTCACCAACGTGGTAATAATTTTATTTATTCAATTCATTGATTATTGCGAATAAACGAATCCCATATCACGTTCAAAAATGATTTTATTTATTAGTTAAATACGAATCATGTATTGTTTTATCAAATGGTGAAGTTTTTTATTTTTTTATTTCATTATAGCATACCCCTTAGCTTACTCTTATCAAACTAGTACTTATTAATTCGTATAAATGTATGTAGATATGGGTTAGTGTAATTAGGTAGGAAGTGATAAGAGTACAGGGTTATGCTATAAGGAAAAAAAATTCACTATTCGATATGACAATACATGATTCATATTTAATTAATAAATTTACTATACTAATAAGTGCAAAAGAGAGTTAGGCCTAAAATAGGTAAAAAAATGGTGATCAAATAGAATCGTGCCGCAAGCCAGCGCTGAGGCCGGCTTCCGCCGTCGCGGGCGACCACCGTCGCGAAAACGAAATCGCGTCATCTTCAAGCTTCGTCGCCGGCATCGCCAACTTCTCGCCCGAAGCCTGCTTCGGCCGCCGCTCTCCACCCGGACGCAAGACCCAGCGCCGCCGCCGGCATCACCGGATCGAAGAGCAAAACGCGAAACGAAGCCCAAAAACGAGATACAACAGGTTTTTTTTTTTTTTTTTTTTTTTTTTTTTTTTTTTTTTAGGATTTTGCTGTTCCGCCGCCGCCCAATGGCGGCTGCCGGAAAGGAAAAAGCACGGGCGACCTCCGCCCCAATGGCGGTCGTGGTCCGCCGGAAAAGGAAGCCAGAGACCACCGCCGCCGTCCGATCCTTCACGTTGCCGGTCAGTCCTTCTCCCTTTTTTTTTTTTATATATTTCGAAAAATAGAGTATATATATACAAATATATGCGGAAAATTTGTATATAAATTTCAGAACTGAATATAAATATATATTCAACGTATATGCTTGTATGAATATATACATTTACAAGAAAGAAATTGTTTACATATACATGAACAATATGAATATGTATATACACAAACACCATATAACAAATTGCATATAAAACAGGATATTTGCTGTATCTTTCAGAATATACTATGCAAAACATAAGCAATTTGAACAACTAGGCAGAGATAAATAGGCTCTGATACCAAATGTAAGCATATAACCAAATTAGACTAACCTCCAGCCATAGTTGTCTTTTAGTTGCCTTTGATGTATGCTGTTGATTGTGTGTAGTGGTAGAATTCCTGCAGTGTGTCTCCCACTTGTTCTCAGGTTTTTAGTATAGATGGTGTACAGACAGTAACCTGAGCAGTGGGGGACCTAATCTTTATAGCCTATTGAAACCATCATATAGGCCTTTGTAACGGTTGTAACAACAACCGTTACAATATCTGATTTAATGGTACCACATTATGGCCATTGAAGACCATAATTGCACCATATTCAAAATAGAAATGTTACACAATAAACTTAAAATAATAACATGTTAATTTCAATTCTATATAAAATGTTAAATTAAATAGAAGATTTCAATTTTAATAGAATTTAATATTATGTAAGTCCATGTTAATTTTAATTACATATTGCAAAAGTATGGTAAAAATCAATATGCAAATGTGCAATATTTTGAAAATGAACAATATATATATTAAAAATGAATATAATAGTGATCTAATATAATTGTATGTTAATTTAAAACATTAAAAAAAATATCAATATAAGTGTTAGTTAAAAGTTTTCAATTAGAACTTTTTAATGATATATTTTTTATATATTATTTTTATTTTTCTAAAAAATTGAACTTATGTTGAAAAAGAATATACTGAGTATTAGTTTAGTGTACCTTAAATGTAGACAATGATTCATGGTATAATAAATATTTTAGGTAATCATTACTATAAATTAAATTAACATATACATAGTATTTTTTTTGTTATTTAATTATGTAAAAATGATTGTAATTTCAAATTTCAAAATAGAAATATTTTTTTTAAGATGGACAGTATATGAACAGAGTTAATTCCCATAATAGTCCTTCGACTATTGCCTTTTCTTAATTTAGTTCTTTGACTTTTAATTGCACCCAAAGTGGTCCTCCGATTATTGAATTTTAAGTCAAAATGGTCTCCGTTAGTTTGGCTTGAACATGGCCGTTAAATAGAAGGGTAAAATGGACATTTTATATTGTTTCTTGTTTAGAGGATTGACCAACTGTGTTTTTCTCCAAATTAACGATACTAGCCTCAGCCCCCCTTCCCAAAATTCACTTCTACGCAGCGTTTGATCCAATTGGAAAAGGTAGTACAGGATGAATTGTCTCCTCTACACTCAAAGGACAACACTTACGACGGAAGCAGATGGCACGACGATGATGAAAGCAATTTCAGTGGAAGACTACAAGAGCAAAAGTGTCATCATGGTTGCGGAATCCAGTGGTTATGGTATGAACAGGGTCGTGATCGACCTCTCCCAGAGCCAAGGAACCCTAGGCGTCCCCAGAGTCGTAATCGACCTCACCCAAGACAACCCAGATGACGAAATTCAGATTCTGGAAGCAATAATGCCGGCGCGGGCGAGGATAAAACCCGAGTGTTCCAACTCCAAACCCGTCTATATAGACGTCGAAGACGCCATGGAGACCTCTGCTTCCCTCTTCATCTGCGAAATATGCTGCGATGCGAAGCATTTGATCACCATTTTTTTACCTATTTTAGGCCTAACTCTCTTTTGCACTTATTAGTATAGTAAATTTATTAATTAAATATGAATCATGTATTGTCATATCGAATAGTGAATTTTTTTTCCTTATAGCATAACCCTGTACTCTTATCACTTCCTACCTAATTACACTAACCCATATCTACATACATTTATACGAATTAATAAGTACTAGTTTGATAAGAGTAAGCTAAGGGGTATGCTATAATGAAATAAAAAAATAAAAAACTTCACCATTTGATAAAACAATACATGATTCGTATTTAACTAATAAATAAAATCATTTTTGAACGTGATATGGGATTCGTTTATTCGCAATAATCAATGAATTGAATAAATAAAATTATTACCACGTTGGTGAAGAAAATTTTGGTTAAATTGTGTTGTCCTAGTAGATAGAGGATTTATCATATAACACTAATAGTTATACTATACATATGTGTAGACCAAGAATTACTATATATTTTTGGGTATTTCATATATGTAGATAATGTAGGGAAACAAATTAAAAATAGAGAAAAAAAAAGTGAAACGGAAAATATAAAATTCGCTCAATTATATTATTTCACCATATGACATATATGTAATAACATTGAAGCAAATAAAAAAAATTAATAATATCATGATTTGAATTGCCTTCCCCTTAGACCGACATAGTTGTAGGTTTATTAATGTTATATCATCCCGTCTTGGCTTGATCAATGAAATTCTACTGGAGGTACAGGAACGTGTCCTGATCCTTGAGGGCTTGGACCAGATTTTTCATTGGAGGTACAGGAACGTGTCCTGATCCTTGAGGGCTAGGACCAGAATTTTTCATTGGAGGTACAGGAACGTGTCCTGATCCTTGAGGGCTAGGACCAGAATTTTTCCCTGGAGGTACAGGTACGTGTCCTGATCCTTGAGGCTAGGACTAGAATTTTAGCTCCGCATAGCTCCATGGTAGAGGAATTGTTGCGATTCGATTCAGATCATACTTCCATCCATTTCCTCCGGCATTAGTATCCAGGGGACGAGCTTCTATAGTATCCAAAATAATGGATACACTAACAAATAATGCTAAAACTAAAATGAAACTAAAAAAATTAGGACTATTAGCCATATATGATTTGTTGAAAGAAAGACTTTTCTCAAACTTATAGTATCCGAAAGAGTTTGAAGTTGGTTTGATTAGCTATGCTCTAAGTAAGTAAATAGCTTGAGGCCAACCTAGTTATTTATACTCGAAAAGATGGAGAAATTTCTTTAATTTTTATTTTTACAAAAAAGTTACTCATAATTCTAAATTAGGTAATTATTATTACTATATTGGCTTTACAAAAATTCCAAATTTGGGCCAATTTAGAAACTTAAAATATATATAATTTCCAAAATAATAAATTAGAATTTTGAAAAATGAATTTGATCGGTTTCTCAAATGGAAATAGAAAATTTAAAAAGGAAACAAATCTCTGTTTCGTTTTTAATCTAAAGAGAAATTAATAATTTCTTTTAATTACCATTTTCAAATTGTTCATATAGAGTTAATTCCAAAAGGGTCCTCCGATTACGACCTTTTCTTAATTTGGTTCCTTGACTTTTAATTGCACCCAAAGCGATCCCCTAACTATTGAATTTTAAACCAAAATAGTCATCCGTTAGGTTTGGCGTGAAGTAGGTGTTAAAATGAAGGGTAAAACGGCAATTCAAGTTTTATTCTCCAATTTAATGAATTTGTGATCCATTTCAGCAGGTTGCGCAAGTCGCGTTAAATTCAATATTCACCTTCTATAGAAATTTCAAAATTTTTCTGCTGCCTTCTCTTTGCCTCTCTCTCCTCCTCAAGACTGGGAGTCACAAAGTCAGGGCAGATCTATTGTGGTTGTCGCTGTCGCCGGACTGCCTGAGCTTCAGACTGCCATCCTGTGTCCCTGTATCAGACAACTGTTATTTGCTTTCGGTGCGTAGAAGTTTTTTTTTTTTTCAAGTTCAGCAAATATCCACTAAAACTAAACAATTTCGTTCAACAAAGGATATTCTAAAATTTTAAGTGCCACAATTAGGACAATGGTGATCTTTTTGCACGAGCTTGGCACTTGTAACAGAAGGTGCACTTACACCTGCACATCATGAAAGGGCAACCTGAAACTCTCTCAACATACTCCCTGCAATTAGGGCACCTCATCTATTGCTTTTGAAGGGCAATAAAATTTTTCAGAAGCCAACACCAAAGCCTCGCATAACGCGTCCCCCCAACGATCAAACACTTGAGGCGGCAAATCGAGCGGCAGTTATGAGGCTCCACCACCCCCGTGCCCAGAAAAGGGCAATTGATTTGGGGACGTTTTGTTAGAGCTTCGAAGCTACGAATTTTGAAATGCAATCGGAGAAATAGGAGTGTTTGCAGGCTTTGATTCTGAAAATATCGCTTATTTGCTTCGCATCGCAGCATATTTCGCAGATGAAGAGGGAAGCAGAGGTCTCCATGGCGTCTTCGACGTCTATATAGACGGGTTTGGAGTTGGAACACTCGGGTTTTATCCTCGCCCGGCGCCGGCATTATTGCTTCCAGAATCTGAATTTCGTCATCTGGGTTGTCTTGGGTGAGGTCGATTACGACTCTGGGGACGCCTAGGGTTCCTTGGCTCTGGGAGAGGTCGATCACGACCCTGTTCATACCATAACCACTGGATTCCGCAACCATGATGACACTTTTGCTCTTGTAGTCTTCCACTGAAATTGCTTCATCATCGTCGTGCCATCTGCTTCCGTCGTAAGTGTTGTCCTTTGAGTGTAGAGGAGACAATTCATCCTGTACTACCTTTTCCAATTGGATCAAACGCTGCGTAGAAGTGAATTTGGGAAGGGGGGCTGAGGCTAGTATCGTTAATTTGGAGAAAAACACAGTTGGTCAATCCTCTAAACAAGAAACAATATAAAATG
>CP025652.1:17654840-17704182 GCA_003576665.1 Ipomoea trifida | reverse complement strand
ATTTTTGGGTATTTCATATATGTAGATAATGTAGGGAATACAAATTAAAAATAGAGAAAAAAAAAAGTGAAACGGAAAATATAAAATTCGCTCAATTATATTATTTCACCATATGACATATATGTAATAACATTGAAGCAAATAAAAAAAATTAATAATATCATGATTTTGAATTGCCTTCCCCTTAGACGACATAGTTGTAGGTTTATTAATGTTATATCATCCCGTCTTGGCTTGATCAATGAAATTCTACTGGAGGTACAGGAACGTGTCCTGATCCTTGAGGGCTTGGACCAGACTTTTTCATTGGAGGTACAGGAACGTGTCCTGATCCTTGAGGGCTAGGACCAGAATTTTTCATTGGAGGTACAGGAACGTGTCCTGATCCTTGAGGGCTAGGACCAGAATTTTTCCCTGGAGGTACAGGTACGTGTCCTGATCCTTGAGGGCTAGGACTAGAATTTTAGCTCCGCATAGCTCCATGGTAGAGGAATTGTTGCGATTCGATTCAGATCATACTTCCATCCATTTCCTCCGGCATTAGTATCCAGGGGACGAGCTTCTATAGTATCCAAAATAATGGATACACTAACAAATAATGCTAAAACTAAAATGAAACTAAAAAAATTAGGACTATTAGCCATATATGATTTGTGAAAGAAAGACTTTTCTCAAACTTATAGTATCCGAAAGAGTTTGAAGTTGGTTTGATTAGCTATGCTCTAAGTAAGTAAATAGCTTGAGGCCAACCTAGTTATTTATACTCGAAAAGATGGAGAAATTTCTTTAATTTTTATTTTTACAAAAAAGTTACTCATAATTCTAAATTAGGTAATTATTATTACTATATTGGCTTTACAAAAATTCCAAATTTGGGCCAATTTAGAACTTAAAATATATAATTTCCAAAATAATAAATTAGAATTTTGAAAAATGAATTTGATCGTTTCTCAAATGGAAATAGAAAATTTAAAAAGGAAACAAATCTCTGTTTCGTTTTTAATCTAAAGAGAAATTAATAATTTCTTTTAATTACCATTTTCAAATTGTTCATATAGAGTTAATTCCAAAAGGGTCCTCCGATTACGACCTTTTCTTAATTTGGTTCCTTGACTTTTAATTGCACCCAAAGCGATCCCCTAACTATTGAATTTTAAACCAAAATAGTCATCCGTTAGGTTTGGCGTGAAGTAGGTGTTAAAATGAAGGGTAAAACGGGCAATTCAAGTTTTATTCTCCAATTTAATGAATTTGTGATCCATTTCAGCAGGTTGCGCAAGTCGCGTTAATTCAATATTCACCTTCTATAGAAATTTCAAATTTTTCTGCTGCCTTCTCTTTGCCTCTCTCTCCTCCTCAAGACTGGGAGTCACAAAGTCAGGGCAGATCTATTGTGGTTGTCGCTGTCGCCGGACTGCCTGAGCTTCAGACTGCCATCCTGTGTCCCTGTATCAGACAACTGTTATTTGCTTTCGGTGCGTAGAAGTTTTTTTTTTTTTCAAGTTCAGCAAATATCCACTAAAACAAACAATTTCGTTCAACAAAGGATATTCTAAATTTTAAGTGCCACAATTAGGACAATGGTGATCTTTTGCACGAGCTTGGCACTTGTAACAGAAGGTGCACTTACACCTGCACATCATGAAAGGGCAACCTGAAACTCTCTCAAACATACTCCCTGCAATTAGGGCACCTCATCTATGCTTTGAAGGGCAATAAAATTTTTCAGAAGCCAACACCAAAGCCTCGCATAACGCGTCCCCCAACGATCAAACACTTGAGGCGGCAAATCGAGCGGCAGTTATGAGGCTCCACCACCCCCGTGCCGGCCAGAAAAGGGCAATTGATTTGGGGACGTTTTGTTAGAGCTTCGAAGCTACGAATTTTGAAATGCAATCGGAGAAATAGGAGTGTTTGCAGGCTTTGATTCTGAAAATATCGCTTTTTTATTTAATCAAATGGATGGTTCAGATTGTTTCGATTAATATTTTTTCTTGAGATTTACTAATTTATCCTTAATTATATGATTATCGCGTTAAATTTTTCGTTAAATATTCTCTTTTCCGTTAATATTCCATTAACTTTTAACTTACCTATTAATTTCAATAAGTAAGGTCTTAGTTCGAACCTCATCCCAATCAAAGTTGGCATAATTGTTGAACATATACTACGAATGTGTTAGAATATATTATTCAAAATAAGTACCCACTCTATTACTCTTATTAAATTAAATAAATTAGTAGTAACAACAAAAAAATAATATATATGCATTTCTTTAATTTATAATTCGATGTCTACAATGACTTTATTAAAAAAAAAATACATTATCAAAAAATTTAAAAAGAGATATAATTTCATTAGTTATATTATCTATATTTTCTACAATGCAAAGATTTCTTACCTTCAAATTTATTAATTAATTATATTCACTACATTGTTCATTGTTTTCTTTTTACACTATCTTGTAATTAAATATCAAAGTTGTACTAAAAAATAATGTTATATATTTATTTACCAAGTATTATGTTAATAACATGGAAATTAAAAAAAAAATAGTTTGAAGCGAATCATATTAACTACTTAGGGAGTATTTGTTAATGAAGAAAATATTCAAATAACTCAATAAATTGATTTAAAACTCATCATTAAAACTGTCAATGTAAGGCAATAGAACATTGCGCCCACATTGATAAATTTTAATTCTATATAAATGAATTTAATTTTAATTAATTTAATAAACTTAAAATAATAACATGTTAATTTCAATTCTATATAAAATGTTAAATTAAATAGAAGATTTCAATTTTAATAGAATTTAATATTATGTAAGTCCATGTTAATTTTAATTATATATTGCAAAAGTATGGTAAAAAATCAATATGCAAATTTCAATATTTTAAAAATGAACAAATATTATATTAAAAATGAATATATTATAGTGATCTAATATAATTGTATGTTAATTTAATACATTAAAAAAAAATATCAATATAGGTGTTTTTAAAAGTTTTCAATTAGAACTTTTTAATGATATATTTTTATATATTATTTTTATTTTATAAAAAATTGAACTTAGTTGAAAAGAATATACTGATTATTAGTTTAGTGTACATTAAAAGTAGACAATGATTCATGGTATAATAAATATTTTAGGTAATCATTACTATAAATTAAATTAACATATATATTGTATTTTGTTGTTATTTAATTAGGTAAAAATGATTGTAATTTCAAATTTAAAAATAGAAATATTTTTTTTAAGATGGGCGGAAATATTACACTTCTGTTTTAATATATATATATATATATATATATATATATATATATATATATATATATAGATAGATATAGATGTGTTTTTTGGGTGTATATGAACAATTTGAAAATGGTAATTAAAAGAAATTATTAATTTCTCTTTTAGATTAAAAACAAAAAGCGATATTTTCAGAATCAAAGCCTGCAAACACTCCTATTTCTCCGATTGCATTTCAAAATTCGTAGCTTCGAAGCTCTAACAAAACGTCCCCAAATCAATTGCCCTTTTTCTGGGCACGGGGTGGTGGAGCCTCATAACTGCCGCTCGATTTGCCGCCTCAAGTGTTTGATCGTTGGGGGGACGCGTTATGCGAGGCTTTGGTGTTGGCTTCTGAAAAATTTTATTGCCCCTTCAAAAGCAATAGATGAGGTGCCCTAATTGCAGGGAGTATGTTGAGAGAGTTTCAGGTTGCCCTTTCATGATGTGCAGGTGTAAGTGCACCTTCTGTTACAAGTGCCAAGCTCGTGCAAAAGATCACCATTGTCCTAATTGTGGCACTTAAAATTTAGAATATCCTTTGTTGAACGAAATTGTTTAGTTTAGTGGATATTTGCTGAACTTGAAAAAAAAAAAAAACTTCTACGCACCGAAAGCAAATAACAGTTGTCTGATACAGGGACACAGGATGGCAGTCTGAAGCTCAGGCAGTCCGGCGACAGCGACAACCACAATAGATCTGCCCCTGACTTTGTGACTCCCAGTCTTGAGGAGGGAGAAAGAGAGCAAAGAGAAGGCAGCAGAAAAAATTTTGAAATTTCTATAGAAGGTGAATATTGAATTTAACGCGACTTGCGCAACCTGCTGAAATGGATCACAAATTCATTAAATTGGAGAATAAAACTTGAATTGCCCGTTTTACCCTTCATTTTAACACCTACTTCACGCCAAACCTAACGGATGACTATTTTGGTTTAAAATTCAATAGTTAGGGGATCGCTTTGGGTGCAATTAAAAGTCAAGGAACCAAATTAAGAAAAGGTCGTAATCGGAGGACCCTTTTGGGAATTAACTCTATATGAACAATTTGAAAATGGTAATTAAAAGAAATTATTAATTTCTCTTTTAGATTAAAAACGAAACAGAGATTTGTTTCCTTTTTAAATTTTCTATTTCCATTTGAGAAACCGATCAAATTCATTTTTCAAAATTCTAATTTTATTATTTTGGAAATTATATATATTTTAAGTTTCTAAATTGGCCCAAATTTGGAATTTTTGTAAAGCCAATATAGTAATAATAATTACCTAATTTAGAATTATGAGTAACTTTTTTGTAAAAATAAAAATTAAAGAAATTTCTCCATCTTTTCGAGTATAAATAACTAGGTTGGCCTCAAGCTATTTACTTACTTAGAGCATAGCTAATCAAACCAACTTCAAACTCTTTCGGATACTATAAGTTTGAGAAAAGTCTTTCTTTCAACAAATCATATATGGCTAATAGTCCTAATTTTTTTAGTTTCATTTTAGTTTTAGCATTATTTGTTAGTGTATCCATTATTTTGGATACTATAGAAGCTCGTCCCCTGGATACTAATGCCGGAGGAAATGGATGGAAGTATGATCTGAATCGAATCGCAACAATTCCTCTACCATGGAGCTATGCGGGAGCTAAAAATTCTAGTCCTAGCCCTCAAGGATCAGGACACGTACCTGTACCTCCAGGGAAAAATTCTGGTCCTAGCCCTCAAGGATCAGGACACGTTCCTGTACCTCCAATGAAAAATTCTGGTCCTAGCCCTCAAGGATCAGGACACGTTCCTGTACCTCCAATGAAAAATTCTGGTCCAAGCCCTCAAGGATCAGGACACGTTCCTGTACCTCCAGTAGAATTTCATTGATCAAGCCAAGACGGGATGATATAACATTAATAAACCTACAACTATGTCGGTCTAAGGGGAAGGCAATTCAAAGATCATGATATTATTAATTTTTTTTATTTGCTTCAATGTTATTTTACATATATGTCATATGGTGAAATAATATAATTGAGCGAATTTTATATTTTCCGTTTCACTTTTTTTTTTCTCTATTTTTAATTTGTTTCCCTACATTATCTACATATATGAAATACCCAAAAATTATTTAATCAAATGGATGGTTCAGATTGTTTCGATTAATATTTTTTCTTGAGATTTACTAATTTATCCTTAATTATATGATTATCCGTTAAATTTTTCGTTAAATATTCTCTTTTCCGTTAATATTCCATTAACTTTTAACTTACCTATTAATTTCAATAAGTAAGGTCTTAGGTTCGAACCTCATCCCAATCAAAGTTGGCATAATTGTTGAACATATACTACGAATGTGTTAGAATATATTATTCAAAATAAGTACCCCACTCTATTACTCTTATTAAATTAAATAAATTAGTAGTAACAACAAAAAAATAATATATATGCATTTCTTTAATTTATAATTCGATGTCTACAATGACTTTATTAAAAAAAAAATACATTATCAAAAAATTTAAAAAGAGATATAATTTCATTAGTTATATTATCTATATTTTCTACAATGCAAAGATTTCTTACCTTCAAATTTATTAATTAATTATATTCACTACATTGTTCATTGTTTTCTTTTTACACTATCTTGTAATTAAATATCAAAGTTGTACTAAAAAATAATGTTATATATTTATTTACCAAGTATTATGTTAATAACATGGAAATTAAAAAAAAATAGTTTGAAGCGAATCATATTAACTACTTAGGGAGTATTTGTTAATGAAGAAAATATTCAAATAACTCAATAAATTGATTTAAAACTCATCATTAAAACTGTCAATGTAAGGCAATAGAACATTGCGCCACATTTGATAAATTTTAATTCTATATAAATGAATTTAATTTTAATTAATTTAATAAACTTAAAATAATAACATGTTAATTTCAATTCTATATAAAATGTTAAATTAAATAGAAGATTTCAATTTTAATAGAATTTAATTATGTAAGTCCATGTTAATTTTAATTATATATTGCAATAGTATGGTAAAAAATCAATATGCAAATCTTCAATATTTTAAAAATGAACAAATATTATATTAAAAATGAATATATTATAGTGATCTAATATAATTGTATGTTAATTTAATACATTAAAATAAAAATATCAATATAGGTGTTTTTTAAAAGTTTTCAATTAGAACTTTTTAATGATATATTTTTTATATATTATTTTTATTTTTATAAAAAATGAACTTAAGTTGAAAAAGAATATACTGATTATTAGTTTAGTGTACATTAAAAGTAGACAATGATTCATGGTATAATAAATATTTTAGGTAATCATTACTATAAATTAAATTAACATATATATTGTATTTTTGTTGTTATTTAATTAGGTAAAAAATGATTGTAATTTCAAATTTAAAAATAGAAATATTTTTTTTAAGATGGGCGGAAATATTACACTTCTGTTTTAATATATATATATATATATATATATATATATATATATATATATATATATAGATAGATATAGATGTGTTTTTTGGGTGGTATATGAACAATTTGAAAATGGTAATTAAAAGAAATTATTAATTTCTCTTTTAGATTAAAAACGAAACAGAGATTTGTTTCCTTTTTTAAATTTTCTATTTCCATTTGAGAAACCAATCAAATTCAATTTTCAAAATTGAATTTTTATTATTTTGGAAATTATATATATTTTAAGTTTCTAAATAGGCCCAAATTTGAAATTTTTGTAAAGCAATATAGTAATAATAATTACCTAATTTAGAATTATGAGTAACTTTTTTGTAAAAATAAAAATCAAAGAAATTTCTCCATCTTTTCGAGTATAAATAACTAGGTTGGCCTAAAGCTATTTACTTACTTAAATCAAAGTTGGCATAATTGTTGAACATATACTACGAATGTGTTAGAATATATTATTCAAAATAAGTACCCCCACTCTATTACTCTTATTAAATTAAATAAATTAGTAGTTACAACAAAAAAATAATACATATGCATTTCTTTAATTTATAATTCGATGTCTACAATGACTTTATTAAAAAAAAAACATTATCAAAAATTTAAAAAGAGATATAATTTCATTAGTAATATTATCTATATTTTCTACAATGCAAAGATTTCTTACCTTCAAATTTATTAATTAATTATATTCACTACATTGTTCATTGTTTTCTTTTTACACTATCTTGTAATTAAATATCAAAGTTGTACTAAAAAATAATGTTATATATTTATTTACCAAGTATTATGTTAATAACATGGAAATTTAAACAAAAAACAGTTTGAAGCGAATCATATTAACATCTTAGGGAGGATTTGTTAACGAAGAAAAACATTCAAATAACCCAATAAATTGATTTAAAACTCATTATTAAAAATGTCAATGTAAGGCAATAGAACATTGTGCCACATTTGATGCATTAAAAATATGTTGAGACTACAACACTGTTGGAATCAATCTTTCAAATTCAGAAAAAAAAAAAAAGATATTTGAAAAACAACTACTGATGCATATCATTAATCTTGTATGTAAAATACTTATTGTGCATTCTTTAAATATATTAGAACTAATATAAATTTAAAATTAATTTTATTTTTTACAATCAACCTGTTTGGATTAAAGACAAAATTAGCTTCGATGTTGACAACAAAAATAATTGGTATATAAGATGTAGCCACTGTTTAAAAAAGTTTATGCCCAAAGTTGCAAACTATTTAACCGCATGCATTGTGATGAAAAGACATCAGTGGGTACTCCATGATTAGTATCAAATCAACCATGCATTGTCATATATTTATCTTAGTGACAATTATAACCAACCTCTCATATATTATCTTGCATTCATAAACTTTGAATTACCGATTTAAATAAACAAATTCAACATTCAATTACATATGCATGAACATCTCCTATATAATCTTGCATGGATATACTTTGAAATACTTATTTAATAATAAACATTGGGCATTATCTCATTTGTGCAATGCGCGTGAAAAACTAGTATATATATATGTGCGTGTGTGTGTGCGCGTGTGTATTGTACCATATGAGAATAAGTTCATAGGAGAAAACTAAGAACTAATCACAACCATATATCTAGAAAAATTGAACGCACCAGATCATATTTAAAAAAAAAACGATGTTGCAGTTTCGTAATTATCACCAACTTTACTATGGAAACGTGAACATTTGCACATTTAGTTTTAACATTTTGCATATTTTGTATTAAAAGTTTGTACTTGCAAAAATGTGAAAGTACATTGCAATTAAGGTTTCGATTACAGAATTGTATGATTGAGTTTTTGATTTTATTTGATCTAGTGGTTCACTTTTTACTGATTAAGGTCTAACATTTACAGTTTAGATTTAAAATTTAGTTTTTTTCGTTGATTTTAAAGAATTTACCAGGCTTGCATATTTAGTTTTTAAAGATTGCATATTAAGTGTTAAAGTTTGCACAATGGAGTTGATGATAATTACGAAACTGTCACTACGTCTTTTTGTTAAACTTTGATCAGATCTGTAAAATTTTTATGAATGTAAAGCTGTGATTGGTTCTTATTTGTCTCGTATGAGAGTGTTCTCACATGATATAACCTATTAAGTGTTCTCGTATGAAAGTGTTCTAAAAAAAATGACCTTTTCAGAAGTTAGTGTTAAAACTTTCCAAGACCTAGCTATACTAAGGCTACTTTTCGAATTTAGTTTACTTTCTGGTTAGTAAAGTTTGTCCTAAAAGTTTACCTTTCGGATTTACACGAAGAATTTTCTAAGTCTAGAAATGAAAAATAATTTGGGAACCTATGTTTCATAAATTGTTTGGTATCATCAAAATCTACTACGTAATACATTTGTTCCTAACCATTTCCTCATTTTTTATTATACCAAAACCTATACTCTTTTATTATAGCTGATTTAAATTTAACTTTATCAATTTGATTTTTCATTCATTTTTCAACACATTAACTTATAGTTTAAGTAAATGTAAACTTAATGCAAAAAGGTAATTGCTTTTCACTATCCATCAAACGACATTACAAAATACAATCAGAAGTAAATAAACATTACATTAATCACTGGAATTTCTTTTCTTCCTTCTTATTGATTTCTTTTAGATCTCATCTCTGTTTCTCTCTAAGTAGTCCATCCAAGACTTCATTTTGTTGGAAAATTCGGTGAATAAATCGACACACAGACATATATATATATACATACATACATACATATATATATATATATATATATATATATATATATATAAATAAATAAATAAAATAAAATAACGGGGGTGCTAGGAGCGTTTACGTTGTAGCGTCAGCCACCCCTCTCCCCTTACACGTGAGAGAGAGCGTCTATGTTATACAATTCAATATGTCTTTGAAAGACCCTTGTATATATAGTGGTGCAAACCCACATCCCAAACCAATGAGGGACAAATGCCACTTTAAAGCCTTTCCATACTCATTTTCCAACTCAAATGGGTCTACTTTGAGAACCAATTTCTCATTCACCTATTATCCGTTTTGAGCGTATCAAAATCTTCGTCTCACTACGAAAAACCTGAGTCCACATTGACCCGACCCAAATTGAAAGTGGACCCCACATATATTTGTAACACAAAATAGCAACTTAAATGCCATTTTATGCTAAAATTCCAACAATCCCTCACATGAATAAAAATTGATTTTCGGGACGTGGAAAAAGCGACATGAATGTGCTCAGCGGTCGATCCCGTCATAACATAGGTAGGTGTTACCCTTTTAACCTTGCCTTGTGAAGATATGTTTACTCTACTAGCTGTTTGGTAAAACGTGTTTCCTCATCTGTGCTCATCAAGCCAACTTTGCTCTTTGGGGGGTGAAACAGTGGTTGAAGCGGACTTGATGTCTTTGAACCGACTTTCGTTTGTGTAGACGATGACATATCCCACACAGGAACCTTCCAACCTTTGTTATATTCTCATGGGTGTGCCCGTTTTGGTCATGGGTCACCGTTCCTAGTTCTGCGAGAGTTTTTAAAGAATTAAACCCAATCAATTCTCCTTTGAAGCGACCCCACTT
Source organism: Ipomoea trifida (assembly GCA_003576665.1). Taxonomy (NCBI): domain Eukaryota; kingdom Viridiplantae; phylum Streptophyta; class Magnoliopsida; order Solanales; family Convolvulaceae; genus Ipomoea; species Ipomoea trifida. The sequence continues at coordinate 17,693,818 of CP025652.1, read as the reverse complement.
CTCTCTCACATAGGTGATTCTTTTCCGAGTATCCTGCATACTCATACATGTCAACCGTCATTCGAATCATTAAAGCATCAACGTGTTAACCTCGTGCGTGAGTCACTATTCAAACGAGGAATTGTAAGAAGTCTGAGACCCGCACATTGACAGATTTCATTGCATAATTTAGTTGTCCAATTGAACCTAGGTGCCAGCTAGATTGGGTGTCCACTATAGAACTTTTATTCTAGGGGCTTTAACCCTATTCATCATGCCAACTTCTCAACAACATCCTTGCTCAACCCTTTGGTTAGCGGATCTGCTATATTGTCCTTTGACATCACATAGTCAACCAAGACAACACCCGTTGTGAGAAATTGTTTAATTGTATTATGTCTACGACGTATATGTCTAGACTTACCATTATACATATGACTATGTACTCTCCCAATTGTGACTTAATTATCACAATGCACACTAATTGGAGGTATAGGTCTATCCCAAGAAAGAATATCCTTAAGAAAAGTGTCTCCTTGAAAAAAGGAGTGGGAAAAGGCGCTATAAGGCGGATGGTTCTGGTTGGCCGGAGTCCTGAAAAAGGGAGTCGGCACTCGGTCAACCGTGCGTCCTTGAAAAAAGGAGTGTGAAAAGGTGCTATAAGGTGGTTGCTTCTGGTTGGCCGGAGTCCTGAAAAAGAAGTCGGCACTCGGTCAACCGTGCCTCCTTGAAAAAAAGGAGTGGGAAAAGATGCTATAAGGCAGATGGTTTTAGTTGACCGGAGTCTTGAAAAAGGAGTCCACATTCGGTCAACCGTGCATCCTTGGATAAAAGAGTGGGAAAAGGTGCTACAAGGCGGTTGGTTATGGTTGGCCGGAGTCTTGAAAAAGGAGTCGGCACTCGGTCAACCGTGCCTCCTTGAAAAAAGGAGTGGGAAAAGGTGCTATAAGGTGGATGGTTCTGGTTGGCCGGAGTCCTGAAAAAGTAGTCGGCACTCGGTCAACCGTGCCTCATTGAAAAAAGAAGTGGGAAAAGGTGCCATAAGGCAGATGGTTATGGTTGGCCGGAGTCTTGAAAAAGGAGTCGGCACTCGATCAATTGTGACTCCTTGAAAAATGGAGTGGGAAAAGGTACTATAAGGCGGTTGGTTCTGGTTTGCCGGAGTCTTGAAAAAGGAGTGGGCACTCGGTCAACCGTGCCTCCTTGAAAAAAGGAGTGGGAAAAGGTGCTATAAGGCCGATGGTACTAGTTGGCCGGAGTCCTGAAAAAAGAGTCGCCACACGGTCAACCGTGCCTCCTTGAAAAAAGAAGTGGAAAAGGTGTTGTTGGTTTTATTACTTCTGGGTAGTTAAAGGTAGGCCAACTAACACTACCTGTTGGAATCGCGAGAATATAGGAAATATGTAGGAAAATTTAACGAGAGAATATAGGTATTGTATTGCTCAGAATTGCTTCTCCCCTCCTCCATGGGTGGAGGGTCTATTTATACATATTTTGGGCCTAGAGTCCTACAAGTAATAGAAATCCTGGACCACCTCATATTGGGAGTCCCTGTTACATTATAACTAATAAGCCCTAATCCTATTAATAATACAAATACTAAGTCCAATCTGTGTTGTATTCTTCGATAGCTCTGCGCTGGTCTCCTTCTTGGGCCTTTTCGGTCCAGTTGTTCTTCTTAGGCCGATTCGTGTCACTACAAAAAAACGCCAAAATAGCGACGAACAATTTCCGTCGCTAAAAGGCTCAAATCCGTCGCTAAAAGGATTAGCGACGGATTAACGACGGAAATTGTCCGTCGCTAAAATGGGCGTCGCTAGAATTTTGCGACGCAATTTTTTTCCGTCGTTAAGATTTAGCGACGGAAATATCCGTCGCTGAGGGAAAATAATCCGTCGTTATTTTCGTCCGGGCGACGATTTCGACGCCGTTTGTTGCGACGAATTGGCGACGGACACATCCGTCTCTAGGTTTAGCGACGGAATATCCGTCGCTAAGTCCGAACCATTTCCGTCGCTAAATTGCTACGACGACGATTTGATGACGAACTTTGCGAGGGAATAGCTACCAATAATTCCGTCGCTAGACTTAGTGACGGACCGTCGCTAATTCTAGCTACGGAATGTGTCGTCGCTAATTCGTTTTTATTATTTGAATTTGATATCATTTAACTACGATTTAGTGACGGAAAGATCCGTCGCTAAAGTTAACCACGAATTTTTCGGTCGCTATTTCGTCAGTATTTTTTATTTTATTAGATACTTAGCTACGAATTTACAACAACATTTGTCCGTCGCTAAATTGTAAAATTTTTTTTAAAAAAATTATATTCGCTAATTAATATCGCATACCTGCATTAATCCTATAAATAATATAAGACATCAATAATATAATTATAAAATATATTATCTTAAAACATCCATACTCATAACACAATAACAAAAGTAAAGTAATATAGTAAGAAACAGTATCAAGTATCTATCGTTAGAAACAAATAACATTCATACTCATACACATAATCTAATCATCTCCTAGGTTTTCATCATTTGAATTAACAGAATTTTCAGCTTGCTGAGGAGGTAGTGGCATAGAAGTGGATAGAATACCATTGCGACGCAACTCATCCATCAAACTTGTAATCTGAGCTTGTATTTGAGTCTGTATTTGAGTCTGCATTTGAGCCTGCATTTGATTTCTTTCAGCTTGTAGTTTAGCATCCATCTCAGCTTGTAGTTTAGCCTCCATGTCAACTCGCATGGTCTCTAATTGTTGATTCATCATATCTTTCATTGCATCTTGATGAAGTTGTGAGGTAGCAGATGAACCACAACTATTTGCATTGATAAATGAGGATCCCTTAGTCCCTAAGCCATAAATGCGCTGTTTTTTTGCCCCGCCAACAACATCCACATACAACTGTGACATGTTTAGATTTGGTGACTCAGTTGAGTCTTCAGCTTCTTGCGTTGCAATATCATGGCGTGCTTGTACTTGTTCCTACAATTAGTATACACAATAAAATAAGTATACAATGGCATATAAGAATTTATCTATTTAACAATATATGATTGGTTACGTTATACTTACAGCAATCCTCTTTGACCTCTCATCAACAAACATACCATCTTTCTTTTTGTGCATTTGGGCAAAGCACTCAAACAGATTAGGCTCTTTTTGAAGTTCTTCTCGCTATTAAACAAGCAAAAACAATAAAATGATACTTTCAAAGATCAACATCACATAGCCAAACATACGATCACATAGCCTTAAAGCTATCACATCAACAATAAAACAGTTTCTGTTGTGTCATTAAATGATACTTCTCATGCTCTTACATTCTATGCATTTGTTACCACATTCAATTCCACATTCATCAAACAAACCAAAAAACCTTCAAAACAACAAGTGTAGTAGAAAAATACATGCCATCAAACTAATAAACTACAAGGCTGACTATTCATTGAATTCAGTCCATTTAATGACACAACAGAAACTAGAATAGGTAACTCAAAATAACATTTGGTTAAACAATTCCTCAAGAGTAAAACAAGTAAAAACACACATAAGATCTCATAAAGAAAATCTAAATGACATTCAAAAACTAGTATGATCATCCTATTTCATCAACATTTCATGCTTTTACATTCAATGCACTTGTTACCACATTCAATTCCCCATTCATCAAACAAACCAAAAAGCAAAGAGGCTTACCAATTTGTGATAGTGCTCGATAGCTGATCTAAACCCTCCGGTATGTTTAGAACATCCCGTCCCAGGTCCTTCTACCTCACTCATCCTATTTTTTCGCTGTTGTTCAGATTTCGCTTTCACGTCAGGCCTATCCCAATATGCCTCCCAAATGGCCCATGTTTCTTCAGCTACATAAGCTGGCCTCCTAGTTGAAGTCCGTTTGGTCTTGAATTTTGAGAGCATATCTGCATAGCGTAGGCCGAGAGAGAGAGAGAGAGAGAAGGGTTGTGACAGCAGGCATTAAACACCTAAATTTCTCTGATCTTCCAGATGTTGTTTGACAAATTATACTGTGACTCAAGTGAATTAGACTCAAGATCGTGGCTCATTCTTGGCTGATAATCGTGGCTTTTACACTTTGTAAGATTCAATTCCTTGGCTCATGCTAAAATTGTGGCTTTTACTGTGACTCAAGATCTACATAGAGGTTACTGTCCACTTTGTAAGATTTAATTCCTTGGCTTGGCTTGGCTTTTACTGTGACTCAACTGAATCTTTCTGATCAAAACCGTGGCCTCCTCTTGAAATATATAACATCTAGAGGATTCAAACCATATACCTTTGAGATTATATTCCTTGTTGACAAAATTTTTATCAACTTTGGTTTTTGTTATTTCTTTTGCTCTAATAAATCTTGAAATCTAAATCAGTAAACCTAAATCCAATAAGCCTAAAACCACTAAACCTAAAACAGTAAACCTAAAAGGGCAAAATTAAATACACATACCAGTGGTCGGCAGTAAATCCAGGGTGTTGGAGGACAGGGACGGCGTTTCGCAAATGGTGTTGGAGGACAGCTTCGTCCCTGCTTCCAGCTTCGCAAACGGCGTTTCAGCAATGGCAGTTTCGCAATCGTCCCGGGGCTTCGCAAATGGCGTTTCGCAAATTGCAGCTTCGCAAACGGCGCGGACAGGGGCGTAAATCACAATCGCAATCGCGGACAGGGGCGTTAGGGCGGGTGTGTGCGACGGAGAGTTAGGGCGGCCATGTGCGACCGAGGGTTAGGGCGGGCGTGTGCGACGGAGGGTTCCGCGGCGTGTGCGACGGACAGAGGTGCGATGGGTGGAGGGAGAAATTGCGTTTGCGATTTTAGGGAGTTTGCGTTTAGGGCGTGTGCGACGGACAAGTTAAGAATTAAGAAATTTTAGTAAATAATATTTTGCTACGGACAAGTTAACGGTCGCTAAATTATTTTTAAAAAAATACCACTTCCGTATAATTAAGAATTAAGAAATTGAAATAAAAGCTCATAATCTTAGCGACGGATTAGAGAATCCGTCGCTATGTCTAGCGACGGATTCTAAAATCCGTCGCTATATTTCATACGACACACATTCAGAGTTATAACTTAGCGACAGATTTAGGATCCGTCGCTACCTCTAGCGACGGATCATAAAATCCGTCGCTAACTTTCTTTGGACAACAGTTCCGCGTTTTTACGTAGCGACGGATTAATCCGTCGCTAGGGCTAGCGACGGATCCAGAAATCCGTCGCTAAATTTCATAATACAAAAATTATGCGTTTCACCTTAGCGACGTCATTTAGAATCCGTCGCTATATTTTATGTACAATGATTCTACCTTTGAACGTAATCCGTCGCTAGGTATAGCGACGGATTCTAATATCCGTCGCTACATAACAAAGAAAATGAAACCCGTTCTGAATGCTAGCGACGGATTTTTATATCCGTTGCTAATTTGTAGCAATTAAAATTATAAAATCAACCCGCGAAAAATCCGTCGCTAATCTGTCGCTAAGTTTTGCGCGAAAATTTACCGCTAATATTAGCTACGTATTTAACGACAAAACTATTCCGTCGCAACAGCCGTCGCAAATCCGTCGCTAAACCGTCGCTAGAGATCTATTTTTTAAAAAAAATTAATCCGTCACTAAGTTGACGATATTCCGTCGTTAAATTAGCTACGGAATAGATCCGTCGCTAAATCCGTCGTTATTTTTGCGTTTTTTTTGTAGTGTGTGGCCCAAGCCTAGTGTATTATCCATCATCCAGTCCCTCACTTTCTTGAAATTTCGCGAAAATGAAGTCTCTAGAAAGTATGCTTATTATTTACTTTTTTTATTATTTCATTTTTTTAACTTTACCGATATTTCCTGTTCACAGGTTCCTAGCCCGGTTGTTTCTCCAGTTGGTTCATTTCTATGCTCATTTAATTGGTTCATCACCAGGTTAGTATAATCCCTAGAGTAGAAATTTCTTCTTCTTCCAAGTCTGATTCTACCGAGACGAAAGAGTCTTCTAGCTCCGAGGCTAGCCCTCCTCTTGTTGAGAGATCGTCTACCGATTTCAGGGGTTTTGTCCAACAGTTGTTTGCGGATCATTTGATGTTTCCTTCCCACCTTCCTGCATCTCCTGCCCTTTCCGTTCTGTCTGGCGGCCCTAACTCCCCTTTCTTCTCGCCTCTGGCCTGAGGCCCTAGTGATTTTGAGGATGTGGAGCCCATCCCTTTTCGGCTTTCTATACTAAAAGAGTCTCATCTTAGTTTAATTCGTACTTTGTTGGGTCCGTCCGTCGAGGTTATTTTGGATCCTTCACGACCCGTCTTTGATCCCCCTGAGGGCGGCTATGTGGCATTGTCTCTTTCGGCCGTCAAGTATGGGTTTCGGATACCCCCACCTCCTTTGTTTTATGAGGTTTGTAGATATTTTCACCTAGTGCATGGTCAACTGTGTCCTAATTAGTTTCGCTTTGTAGCGAGTTTTCTTACCTTGTGTCACTATTTGGGTATTCTGCCTACCCTTTCTCTTTTCACGCAACTTTTCTATGTTGTCGCAGTGGGGTCTCGTTCGCCCGGCTCTATCCAAATTGTTCAACGTGAGGGGTTGTGTTTTCTGGATGGTACTATCAAGTCTTTCAAGCGGTGGAAAGAGCGCTTTGTTTTTGTTCGTCCTGCTGGAGGGGCATTTTATTTCCCTACTTCTTGGCCTTCTTACTACTTACTTTAAGCTTGACCGGCCGCCTGCGCCGACCGGGGTGTTAGCCCAGCACGTTCAAGCTTTCCGAGACCTCGGTCAGGTGCAGGTGCACGCGTGTATCGGACTAAAAGCTTTAAAGAACGCTGGGCTGTTACCTACGGGCGCTGCGGATACTGGTCTGTGCTTTCTTCTTTATTTTGAGTAGTTGTTCTTTTGCTGAAATTTTGTTTATGATCTCTCACTGCTAATCCTTACGTTGCTAAATTTTTCGGGTGCATCTAGTTCGGGGATCCCGTCCTTCGACGCGGTAGGTCCCTCCGTTCCTACTAGCTCTTCCAGTGTCATACCGTCTGAGATGGCCTCCCGTCATGACCTCCTGCGGGGGGCACTTTCGTCGCCTCACACGATCGCGCACTGCCCGTTCGGCGGCCCCTCCCCCTCTGCCTACTGAGAGTCATTGTGATAAGGGCAAGAAGCCTGCGGATGGGCCCTCTGATTCCAACAGGTAGTGATGGCCTGCCTTTGACTACCCAGAAGTCATAAAACCAACAGGTGCTATAAGGCAGATGGATATGGTTGGTCGGAGTCTTGAAAAAGGAGTCGGCACTTGGTCAACCGGGCCTCCTTGAAAAATGGAGTGAGAAAAGGTTTTATAAGGCGGTTGGTTCTGGTTGGCCGGAGTCCTGAAAAAGGAGTCGGCACTCGGTCAACTGTGTCTCCTTGAAAAAAGGGAGTTGGAAAAGGTGTTATAAGGCGGTTGGTTCTGGTTGGCTGGAGTCCTGAAAAAGGAGTCGGCACTAGGTCAACCGTGCCTCCTTGAAAAAAGGAGTGGGAAAAAAGATGCTATAAAGCGGTCGGTTTGGTTAGCCGGAGTTCGAGACGACGGTAGTTGCAAATAAGAGCAAGTATCTTGTATCTGATAATCAAGATGATGATCAGACGATCGACCCGAGGCGATAATAGCTGCAAATAAGAGAAAGTATCTTGTATTAGGTAATCAAGATGATGGTTGGACGATCGACACGAGGCGACGATAGCTGCAAATAAGAGCATCTTGTATTTGGTAATCAAGATGATGATCGGAGCATCGATCCGAGGCGACGATAACTGCAAATAAGAGCAAGTATCTTGTATCTGGTAATCAAGATGATGGTTGGGTGATCGATCGGAGGCGACGACAAATCCCGTTGGTGCTACAATTAAGAGCAAGTATCTTGTATCTGATGATAACATTTGGATAGTCAATCGAATGAATCAATAGATCCGATCGAAAGGCTTGGTAAGTTCATTGGATGCTGCATACAAGCATCTTGTGTATGGTTGATTGACCTTGCATTTTATGGGCTAAATCAATGCACGAATGATGGTCAGGAGGCCTATAGCAGTTGAGTCAGTTTACGGTCGATAGCATGTGTCCATGCAGGGACCAAATTAAAGGGAATAACTACGCGAATAAAAATGAATTTTATTTATTTCATTACGTACCCAAGCCGATTATAAAAATTGCCATAAAAGGTCTAACATGCTTATATATCACATAAGAGAGGGTCTTCCTCTCATTCAGTTGTCAGTACGGGGAACGGTCTCGTCAAGCTGGGGGTCTTCCTGGGGAGTTAGTGCCAGAGGACCAGGAGGAGACGGCGGCTCAGTCCACAGTAGAGCTGGAATCAGAGGAGCATGAGAAGAGTCCCATTCATCCGCCTCTATCTTGAGCGGCACAGGCAAGGTATTGGGGGGAGAGTCTTTGGCGCACACCTCCATCTCCGGGAGGAAATCCAGATAGTCTGAATCGTAGTCCGAGTTGGCAGGGGAAAGAATTTCTTCCTTGGGTGGCACAAGGACCATTGTTCCTCCCTCTTCATTAGATGGAACCGACAAGGGGTCGTCCCAGGTATCACCGGTCTCGTGGGCACCATGTGCGATTTTCCGTTGTCGGAGCATCTCGAGTCGGGCTTGTTCCGCCAGTCGTGCACGAGAAAGTGGCCTTGAGAGATGCCTTCGTTTGCCTCGGCTTCAAAGCCGAGTGCAATCTTCTTTTCTGGATGGGCATCGAGAGAGGTGTCGGCTAGGCGCCTGGAGCCTGAGGCGACAGTAGAGACAAGAGGGGCTCGACGAGCTTGGCTGACTCGTGGAGGCTTTGGAGAACGAGTTGGAGAATTGCTTATGGCAATAGGATTGGAGGCAGATGCACGACTTCTTGTCCGCTCCTTCATGAGGGCATGGCGGGTCGACATCTCGAGTAAGGAGACAGTAGTAGCACCTGGACCGTCGGTGAGGGCTTCCTCGTCGCTCGGCTCTTCGTCATCAACTTCCTCTTCAGGGGGAAGTTCAGAGTCGTCGCCTACAGATAGCATAGAATAAGAAATCACAAAGAAAGAATCAGACAGACTGTCAGAGGTGGTAGATTACCTTTAGTAGTTGCCCCTTCAGGTAAAAGACCGGCTGCTTCAAGGGCGGCTAGCTTCGACCAGGCTTCAACTTGTAGGGAGCCGGAGTCCAGCAAGATCGAGGCCGGCTCGGAGGTGTCTCCATCGCAGGGAGGCTTCTTGAGGCATTTCAAAAATGAAGGTCCCCAGGCAAAAGGAAAGTCGAACGAAGGAAAACGAGGAGACGGGCGCACAAAGAGGAAGACTGGTTTCCACCTTTTGATGGAGTCGGCCAGTCCGTCAAAAAATTTACTTCACCCTCGTTGGGAGACGTGAATGTAGCCTGGAGAGGTGGTTCCAACTCTATTGACTAAATAGAGTTGAAGGAACAAGTTTGTGGTGGGTTCGAAAGCAAAGTTGATGCAAAGAGTTTGGAGGCAGGTAAGGAGACGATGTGAGTTGGGAACAAGTTGGCCTGGGGAGAGGGCGAAATAGCGACAGAAAAGAGAAGCAAAAGGGCTTAGGGGCACACGAAACCCATGGTGAATGGATTGCAAGTGGATCCCCACATACCCTCCAGCACGGGGGTCGAAAATGTAATGCTCACGAGGAGCGTAGATCTCAGCGGTCGGGCCCAAAAGAAGTTGAACCTCTTCCAACTCTTGGGCCGTGATAATAGTACGAAGGCCAGTCGGTCGGCCTATGTCCTCAAAGAAATCCGCGGCCCGTTGAATGCCCGGGGGTAACGCAGCAACAGCCCAAATAGGGGGAGGGTTTAAAGGGGCAGAGGAAGAAGCCTCCCTAGTCGCCATGGGCGAAGAAGTAGAAGCATTGGGGATCATCGTAACCCCAACGTGGTTGTGCGAGGAAGACATGGAAGAGAAAAGGGAAGAAGCCAACCTAGAAGACAAGAAAGCTGGAAGGCTGAAGTGAGGCGAGCATGAGGAAGTGGGAGGACGACTGGGTGAAACGCGATTGGGGAACCTGTTGGGCGTCGGCAAGGTTGGCCGAGTTCAGCCCCTGCTCGATTCGAGACGTGGCGTTGTGGCTTACCATGGAGGGATGTGGTTAAATGGTATTAGTCCACCTACCTATCACCAATTGGTTTTAGGAAGGATATGGCAACCAGTTAGCCAAAGAACTCTGTGGTTAAGCGTGCTTGACTTCCGACAGTCACGGGATGGGTGACCCCCTGGGAAGTAAGCATAGTGCAGCGAAAAGCTAGTCGAAAGTGGAACCGGCGGGTGGAATCTGAACGATCGAGACGATTGAGTTCTAGGGCTATTGGAGTTGAAAAGGCAAGGGTTTCTGTCTCAGTTGAAAAGACGCGATAAGGCGGATGGTTCTGGTTAGCCGGAGTTCTGAAAAATGAGTCGGCACTCGGTCAACCGTGCCTCCTTGAAAAAAGGAGTGGGGAAAGATGCTATAAGGCGGATGGTTCTGGTTGGCCGGAGTCATGAAAAAGGAGTCGGCACTCGGTCAAACGTGCATCCTTGAAAAAAGGAGTGGGGAAAGATGCTATAAGGCTGATGGTTCTGGTTGGCCGGAGTCGTGAAAAAGGAGTCGACACTCTGTCAACCGTGCCTCCTTGAAAACAGGAGTGGGAAAAGGTGCTATAAGGCGGTTCGTTATGGTTGGCCGGAGTCCTAAAAAAGGAGTTAGTACTCGGTCAACCGTGCCTTCTTGAAAGAAGGAGTGGGAAAAGGTGCTATAAGGCGGATGGTTCTGGTTGACCAGAGTCCTAAAAAAGGAGTCGGCAGTTGGTCAACCGTGCCTCCTTGGAAAAAGGAATGGGAAAAGGTGCAACAAGGCGGTTGGATCAAGTTAGCCGGAGTCCTGAAAAAGTAGTCGGCACTCGGTCAGCCGTGCCTCCTTGAAAAAAGGACCGGAAAAAGGTGCTATAAGGGGGATGGTTCTGGTTGGCCGGAGTCCTGAAAAAGGAGTCGGCACTCGGTCAACCATGCATCCTCGAAAATAGGAGTGGGAAATGGTGCTATAAGGTGGATAGTTTTGGTTTGCCGGAGTCTTGAAAAAGGAGTCGGCACTCGATCAACCGTGCCTTCTTGAAAAATGGAGTAGGAAAAAGTGCTATAAGGCGAATGGTTCGAGTTGGCCTGAGTCCAAAAAAATGAGTCGGCACTCGGCCAACCGTGCCTCCTTGAAAAAAGGATTGGGAAAAAGTGCTATAAGGTGGTTGGTTCTGGTTGGCCGGAGTCCTAAAAAAGGAGTCAGCACTCGGTCAACCGTGCCTCCATGAAAAAGGAGTGGGAAAATGTGCTATATGGCGGATGGTTCTGGTTTACCGGAGTCCTGAAAAAGGAGCCGGCTGTTGGACAACCGTGCCTCCTTGGAAAAAGGAGTGGGAAAAGGTGCAACAAGGCGGTTGGTACTACTTGGATGGAGTCCTGAAAAAGGAGTCGGCGCTCGGTCAGCCGTGCCTCCTTGAAAAAAGAAATGGGAAAAGGTGCTATAAGGCGGATGGTTCTCGTTGAATGGAGTCCTGAAAAAGGAGTCAGCACTCGGTCAACCATGCCTCCTTGAAATAAGGAGGGGGAAAAAGTGCTATAAGGCGGATGATTCTGGTTAGTCAGAGTCCTGGAAAAGGAGGCGATACTCGGTCAACCGTGCCGTTTTGAAAAAAAGGAGTGGGAAAATATTCTATAAGGCGGATGGTTCTGGTTGGCCGGAGTCCTGAAAAAGGAGTCGGCACTCGGTCAACCGTGCCTCCATGAAAAAAGGAGTGGGAAAAGGTGCTATAAGGCGGTTGGTTCTGGTTGGCAAGAATCCTGAAAAAGGAGTCGCACTTGGTCAACAGTGCATCCTTGAGAAAAGGAGTGGGAAAAGGTGCTATAAGGCGGATGGGTCTGGTTGACCGGAGTGCTCTAAAAGGAGTCGGCAGTCAGTCAACCGTGCCTCCTTGAAAAACTTAGTGGGAAAAAGGTGCTATAAGGCGGATGGTTCTGGTTGGTCGGAGTCCTCAAAAAGGAGTCGGCACTCGGTAAACCGTGTCTCCTTGAAGAAAGAAGTGTGAAAAAGTGCTATAAAGCGGATGGTTCTGGTTGGTCGGAGTCCTGAAAAAGAAGTAGGCACCTGGTTAACCGTGCCTCATTGAAAAAAGAAATGGGAAAAGGTGCTATAAGGCGGATGATTCTTGTTGGTCGGAGTCCTGGAAAAGGAGTCGGTACTCGGTCAACCGTGCCTTCTTAAAAATAGGAGTGGGAAAAGGTGCTATAAGGCAAATGGTTCTAGTTTGCCGGAGTCCTGAAAACGGAGTCGGCACTCGGTCAATCGTGCCTCCTTGAAAAAAGGAGTGGGAAAAGGTGCTATAAGGCGGATGATTCTGGTTTGGCCGGAGTCCTGGAAAAAAGGAATCGTTACTCGGTTAACCGTGCCTCCTTATAAAAAGGAGTGGGAAAAGGTTCAACAAGGCGGTTGGTTCAAGTTAGCCGGAGTCCTGAAAAAGTAGTCGGCACTCGGTCATCCGTGCCTCCTTGAAAAAACGAGTGGGAAAAGGTGCTATAAGGGGGATGGTTCTGGTTGGCCGGAGTCCTGAAAAAGGAGTCGGCACTCGGTCAACCATGCCTCCTTCAAAAAAGGAGTGGGAAATGGTGCTATAAGGCGGATAGTTTTGGTTTGCTGGAGTCTTGAAAAAGGAGTCGGCACTGGATCAACCGTGCCTTCTTGAAAATTGGAGTGGGAAAAAGTGCTATAAGGCGAATGGTTCTGCTTGGCCTGAGTCCTAAAAAATGAGTCGGCACTTGGTCAACCGTGCCTCCTTAAAAAAAGGAGTGGGAAAAGGTGCTATAAGGCGGTTGGTTCTAGTTAGCTAGAGTCCTAAAAAAGGAGTCAACACTTGGTAAACCGTGCATCCATGAAAAAAGGAGTGGGAAAATGTGATATATGGCGGATGGTTCTGGTTTACCGGAGTCCTGAAAAAGGAGTCGGTTGTTGGACAACCGTGCCTCCTTGGAAAAAAGAGTGGGAAAAGGTGCAACAAGGCGGTTGGTTCTAGTTGGATGGAATCCTGAAAAAGGAGTCGGCGCTCGGTCAACCGTGCCTCCTTGAAAAAAGGAGTGAGAAAAGGTGTTATAAGGCGGATGGTTCTGGTTGACCGGAGTCTTGAAAAAGGAGTCGACACTCGGTCAACCGTGCCTCCTTGAAATAAGGAGAGGGAAAGGTGCTATAAGGCGGATGATTCTGGTTGGCCGAAGTCCTAGAAAAGGAGTCGGTACTCGGTCTACCGTGCCTTCTTAAAAAAAGGAGTGGGAAAAGGTGTTATAGGGCATATGGTTCTGGTTGGCCGGAGTCCTGAAAACGGAGTCGACACTCGGTCAATCGTGCCTCCTTGAAAAAATTAGTGGGAAAAGGTGCTATAAGGCGGATGATTCGGGTTGGCCGGAGTCCTGGAAAAGGAGTCGTTACTCGGTCCACCGTGCCTTCTTGAAAAAACGAGTGGGAAAAGATGCTATAAGGCGGATGGCTCTGGTTGGCCGGAGTCCTGAAAAAGGAGTCGGCACTCGGTCAACCGTGCCTCCTTGAATAAAGGAGTGGGAAAAGGTGCTATAAGGCAGTTGGTTCTCGTTGGCAGGAGTCTTGAAAAAGGAATCGGCAGTTGGTCAACTGTGCCTCCTTGAAAAAAGGAGTTGGAAAAGGTGCTATAAGGCGGATGGTTGTGGTTGACCGGAGTGCTGTAAGAGGAGTCGGCTGTTGGTCAACCGTGCCTCCTTGAAAAAATTAGTGGGAAATGGTGCAATAAGGCGGATGGTTCTGGTTGGTCGGAGTCCTGAAAATGGAGTCGGCAATCGGTCAACCGTGCCTCCTTGAAAAAAGAAGTGGGAAACGGTGCTATAAGGCGGATGGTTCTGGTTGGCCGAAGTCCTGAAAAAGAAGTCGACACTCCGTTAACCGTGCCTCCTTGAAAAAAGAAGTGGGAAAAGGTGCTATAAACCGGATGGTTCTGGATTGCAGGAGTCTTGAAAAAGGTGTCGGCACTCGGTCAGCCGTGCCTCCTTGAAAAAAGAAGTTTGAAAAGGTGCTATAAGGCGGATGGTTCTGGTTGGCCAGAGTCCTGAAAAAGTAGTCGGCAATAGGTCAATCGTGCCTCCTTGAAAAAAGGAGTGCGAAAAAAGATGCTATAAAGCGGTCGGTTTGGTTAGCCGGAGTTCGAGACGACGATAGCTGCAAATAAGAGTAAGTATCTTGTATCTGATAATCAAGATGATGATCAGACGATCGACCCAAGGCGACAATAGCTGCAAATAAGAGCAAGTATCTTGTATCTGGTAATCAAGATGATGGTTGGATGATCGATCGGAGGCGACGGCAAATCCCGATGGTGCTACAATTAAGAGCAAGTATCTTGTATCTTTTGATAACATTTGGAGAGTCAACCGAATGAAGCAATAGATACGATCGAAAGACTTGGTAAGCTCCTTGGATGCTGCATACGAGCATCTTGTGTATGGTCGATTGACCTTGCATTTTATGGGCTAAAGCAATGCACGAATGATGGTCAGGAGGCCTTTAAGCAGTTGAGTCAGTTTATAGTCAATAACAGGTGTTCGAGTAGGGACGACCAGATTAAAGGGAATAACTACGCGGATAAAAAGGCATTTTATTTATTTCATTACATACCCAAGCCGATTATAAAAATTGCCATAAAAGGCCTAACAGGCTTATATATCACATAAGAGAGCGTCTTCCTCTCATTCACTTGTCAGTATGGGGAACGGTCTCGTCACGCTGGGGGTCTTCCTGGGGAGTCAGTGCTAGAGGACCAGGAGGAGACGGCGGCTCAGTCCACGGCAGAGCTGGAATCAGAGGAACATGAGAAGAGTCCCATTCATCCGCCTCTATCTTGAGCGGCACAGGCAAGGTGTTGGGGGGAGAGTCTTTGGCGCCCACATCCATCTCCGAGAGGAAATCCAGATAGTCTGAATCATAGTCCTAATTGGCAGGGGAAAGAACTTCTACCTTGGGTGGCACAAGGACCCGGACCATTGTTCCTCCCTCTTCGTTAGATAGAATCGATAAGGGGTCGTCCCAGGTGTCACCGGTCTCGTGGCCACCATGTGCGATTTTCCGTTGTCGGAGCATCTCGAGTCGGGCTAGTTCCGCCAGGCGCTTTGAGCGACGCTTCGGGGTCTCGGTATCAGGTTTCTTTTGGTCCATAACAACCTGCAAGGAATGATTCAAGTAAAGATCAAGGTGAGATAAGGAATGATTCAAGTAAAGATCAAGGTGAGATAAGGAATGATTCAAGTAAAGATCAAGGTGAGATAGTAAAGAAGGATGGTGCGGCCTATTTATATTCACAAACGGAAGACGAGTCATTGGTATTTGTGATAGAAGGAAAGAATAATGATGAGACCGGAGAAGGCGACATATCTTTGAAAGAGATTCGGGAGACATATTTGGTAAGAAATCTCCTTGGTATATAATTGAGTCGATTAGAGATTTGATTGATGGAATGAAGGGAAAAGGGAGGATATTACATGGATTGCAAATCTTATTTTCATAACATGTACTTTCCCTGGTCGTATTTTCTCTAGACCTAGGAAAGTGAGTGACTAGATGATGGGATATGAGTTCAGTCCGAGCGAGTGAGCAATTCGGATGGACTAAATAGAGCGGGTTCGGGAAAAGGCAGGTAGTCCCGATAACTAGAACAGAATAGTTGGGTGAGTAGGGAAGGATTAATTACGATTAAGATCACCTCGAGCGATTGGCTTGGCTTGGCAGACGGGCGAAGGAGTTTAGAATTGATCGGCGGAGGCATGAGCTGGGATACGGGCTGAGATGGAACCCTGTGAAGAATATCAAAAGCAAGATACCGACTGAGTGAGGGGGTCGGGCGACCAGAAGGGATACCGAGAGAAGGGTGCCTGCGGTCGGATGAAGGAAAAGGAGTTCACATCTAAGAAGCTTGCTCCTTGAGAACTGAAACGTTAAAGCCAACGGATACCTGTAATTAAGAGAGTAAATGAGTGTAAATGAGGGTATTAAATGTGTTTTATTAAGATTAAATTATACACATGAGTAGGAATGAGAATGTAACGGCTGGAAGGCCAAGTATAAAACCTTCCCTAAATCATTTGGAGGGGGGACGAGAAAAATACAAGACACGAGGGTTTTTTTAGAAGGATTCTTTAGTGTTTTTACGTTTTATCATTGGTCTTATCGGTAGTGTTGGCTCGCCGGCTGACCCCCCGTTGGTCAGAAAACCATCAGGTGCATTAAAAAATAGATCTATGGATAAGATTAATTGGGAGAATTAAAAACGTTGTGCATATGAAGCATTATGATGTGTCATATTAAGCATGTCCCTATGTTGCACACAACACAGGCTTAATATGCACACACCATAGTGCTCTATATGCACACCATAGATCTATTTTTCTAATGCACCGGATTGGTTATATATATATATATATATAGGATCGCGTTCAGGTGTGTACTGGCCGCCCAGGAGAGAACTGCGGACGAATCACAGCGCGCCACGTGTCCGGAATGTAGTTGCACATAACGTTATAACTAGATCCACGTAATGTTATAACTAGGTGCACCCAGGTGCATAAATGTTAACAAGGTAAATTACTTGCACCTGTAAGTGAAAATAGGTGCACACGTGCAAGTAAAATGTATTACAAGTGCAAGTAAATTGTACAATAAGCATCAATACTAAGTGCACCTAATGTTATAACTAGGTGCACATAGGTTGCACCCATGTGCATGAATGTTAACAAAGTAAATTACTTGCACAAGTGCAAGTAAAATGTATTGCAGATGCAAGTAAAATGTATTACAGGTGCAAGTGAATTGTACACTGAGCATTAATACTAAGTGCACTTAATGTTATAACTAGGTGGACCTTGGTTGTACGCAGGTGCATGAATATTAACGCGAGAGAGGCACTGTGACACCCCCACCTTACACAGGCTGAGATAGATAAATCTCAACCAACAGCTGCCTATCTCAACCAACAAACATAATATAGCGGAAGCGAATTTAAAACTTAAGGGCGTCATGCCACATCTAGGTAGAAAACACAGCCTAGATGCACAGGCTAACCATAAGAAACGAACTAAACTGTCATGCATAATATAAAATAAATCCTCAAGTCATGTTTAAGAACATCCAAACACTAGTCAAGAGTATATCAAATCTCAAAGGCACACAGGCCCCAAAAACCAACGTCTAAACATCATGAAACTAAGTCTAGCGTCCTCATAGATCAGCTCTAACGCGCTCGCGCTCAGACTTAATCCATACCTGGAAAACACGCAAAGAACCATTAGCAAAAGACTGCTAAGCAACCACCATTCACACCCGCAAGGAGATATAGATATACATAAGCTTGTAAATAGGTTTACACACTCATATAGAATATAAACACCAACGAACTGTTCAATAGTTCAAAACGGATACTCAACAACAATAAACTGAACGAATCATAAACCAAGACTCATCCAAACGAAGCCAATAATCCAATAACGAGAGTACAAGACAACAACAAATCCATAAACAATGTTACCAACTGAACAACAACCAAAAGGAACCAACCAACCACAACGAGAACAACAAGATATCAACCGAATATACATAAGGAACTCATGAACACATAAACAAAGAAAGAAATCCCAACTCCAACCTCCAAACCCTCATACCAATCACCATACCAAACCCAACCACAGTCAGAAGTCAGAAGTCAGAATCCAGAAATCTGGTACGCAGGGGTGATGAGCCCAATCACAGGGAGCGAAGTCCAATCACAGGGGTAATGAACCCAATCACAGGGACCGAAGTCTAATCACAGGGACCTAAGTCCAATCACAGGGGTAATCAACCCAATCACAGGGACCGAAGTCCAATCACAAGGGTAATGAACCCAAATATAGTCAATAGTAACACAGTTAGTTCACCCAACTACCTCCAACGATACACAAGAAACCACCACCACATACTCATACTCCAACCTCAACCCGAAACAACCAAACAAAGTGTTCACCTCAACTATGAACACAAACCAACTCCCAGGTAATGAATTCAAAGAATTAATAGACCATGAGTACAAAAGAGGAAACCAAAGACACGAATCAATGCTCCAAGACATGGTATAAATACCCAACAAACGACATGAATAAATGCTCCAAAAACATGGTAAAATACTCAACAAAACAATCCAACAATGTTCAGAACAAAAATGGAAACAACAGACAACAACATCACAGAACAACTCTCTGGAATCAAATTTCCAGGAGCTATGCG
Organism: Ipomoea trifida; assembly: GCA_003576665.1. NCBI lineage: Eukaryota > Viridiplantae > Streptophyta > Magnoliopsida > Solanales > Convolvulaceae > Ipomoea > Ipomoea trifida. The sequence goes on along the minus strand of CP025652.1, from coordinate 17,675,521 downwards.
GAACACTCAGGCGGAGCACAGTCCACCGTTGATCACCTCCGCACGAAGGGAACGGAACCCCTCGGCGGACCTCCTCTCGCCGTCCAACCTTACCGCCTTGGCCTTGCGGAACTCCCCAGCGGGTCACATTATTCCGCTGAGGACCTCCGCAAGGTCAATCCCACATCCCAGTTCCAGAATACTACACAGACACGAATAAACCATTTCCAGAGAGCAAAATCAGATCCAAATACACCAACATTGCATCAAATTAGAGGCCAAAAAAATATAGGGAAATCCAAACCATCAATAATCATAACAATTACTAGGCAAAAGATCAAGATGAAATCCAACAAATACAACCAAAAATAGGGCTAAACACCAAGAAATTTCAAGATTTCCAACACCAAGAATATCATATAGAATAGGAGTGTAGAAATAGATTTTGATGGATATAGTGGTTACCTCAAAGAGCTTTCTCCAACCTAGCAAAGCCTCAAGCAAGCTCACAAAGCCCCACCACCTTCTTGATCATCTTTTACCCAAAGAACCCCAAAAAGAACCACATAAGAATATGCAAAAAGACTAGCAAAACCATAAAATGTAAGGTAGATTCTTAGCTAGATGCACTTACCCAATCCTAAACAAGCTTAAAAGAGCAATCTTGACTTGAAAACTTGTAGGAGAAATGAAGATCAAATTTGGGACAATTTGGAGTGAAAGTGGCGTGAATATGAGTGTAGGGAGGAGAGGGAGTGAAAACCTTTAGGGAAATTTTATCTTGAATATATATACTACAATACATATAATGTATTAGGGTGAAAGACTTTAATATGGAATGGGCTCAACTATATATTATATTACTTACAAGAATTAATATGTAGAAGACTAATAAATTGAGCTAATGAATTCATCCCTTACAATTAAATATATGAATTAGAATAAAGAGGCTCATAAGATGTCTTAAAGACATTATACTAATATATATTAGGAAGTTGGGCTATGTAGGAATATTTTAATTACAAGAATTGTAAGGATCCAAATTGAATAAAATCCCTTACAAGAATAAATTCAATTAATTGGGCTCTTGATTAGAATAATTAAATTAGGCTCAAGAATATATATATATATATATATATATATATATATATATATATATATATATATATATATATATATATATATATATATATATTAAATTGAAAGAACTAGCCAAATAAAATAATTAAATTGCCCAAGGAATTAATTATCGATCGAAAGGCTTGAACGAATTTACGGGGTGTTACAGACACAAAGCCGCTCTACTATTGAAGATTAACGATATTAAACGCTAGGGCTTAATTTCATTTTTCATATATTAAAGTACCCCCGCAATTTACTTATAATTGTTGCCTGTTGTGGATGAGGGCAAATTATATCATGGACCGTGGTCCATGAAGCATTGTGGACCAAGGGCTGAAACGACGTCGTTTTGTTAATTTCATATTCGGTAGATTTTAGACGGCGCTGTTAACTATCACCGGCGGCAATTTTCCTTTTCTCAGCTTTCGTTGTTTCCTTTTTCAGTTTGATCTAATTTTTCTTGTTCGCAAAGGGAGCAGAGGAGATTACATTTGTTCATCGCGATTTGAGTTCACTATTTCGCAAATTATGGGAGAGATGTTAGGTAGAAGCAATCTTATTGATGATATTGATTTGAATGCGTTGATCGTTGAAGATTACAGTTCATCAACTCCTGGTATGTATCTTCGTTTGATTGTGTAATTAGATTTCGTTTGTTTACTCGTTTGATTGTGTAATATTTTTAGGTTATATTTGATGCTATATATATTTCAAAATTTTATGAATTGCAGTTGAATGCAATCTCCCTAATGGTGTTGAATCGGATTCACTAGTTGTATGTAATGCTAGTTCTTCATGTTTTGATGGTGATCACGATGACATTCCAGGTTTAAATCCCTACTAGTGTTGAATTATGCATTTGTGTTCGAATCATCATAGTTAGTATGAATCTGTTTTTGAAGCAGTTTTTGTTATTGTAAACACTTCAGTTACTTTTGAAAAACACTACAGTTTCTTTTGAAATACAATACAGTTTCTTTTGAAATACACTACAGTTTCTTTTTCGTTTCTCTGTATTTTCTTTTGAAATACAATACAGTTTCTTTTGAAATACACTACAGTTTCTTTTGAAATACCCTACAGTTTCTTTTGAAATACACTACAGTTTCTTTTTCGTTTCTCTGTATTTTCTTTTGAAATACACTACAGTTTCTTTGGAAATACACTACAGTTTCTTTTGAGATACATTACAGTTCCTTTTGAAATACACTACAGTTTATTTTAAATTACATTACAGTTTCTTATTGTTTGGTCAGATGGCTGTAATCCATCTGCTGGAGGGGGTGGTACTTCTACAGATGCCAATGCTGATGATTCATCTATCCCAGGTTCTTTATGTTTAGCTGTTTGTTCATTGAGTTTGAACAGAGTAGTTATATTTTTTGTTTAGGAGCATCATACTTAGTTTCTTTTTGAACATACATCACTTTCGTTTACCAAACACTGCAGTTTCCTTTGAAAAACACTACAGTTTCATTTAAGCTTTTTAGGAATTATGATTGATTTTCCCACTTAGTATGAACTGTTAGTGTATACTTATCGAAAGTTCATTTTAATAACTCACAGCTAATCAAGAATTGGTGGGACATTATGTTTATTCACTTGAAGAAGCATTTGATATGTATAATGATCTTGCATCTCGGATTGGATTTAGTGTTAGGAAGGGAAAACAGTACTACTTCCCTGGAACTCGGAATGTGAAGTTGAAAAAGTTCCACTGTTATAAGGCTGGTTTGAGAGCGAAACAAGCGAGTGCTAATAAGTGTTATACAAAGATAGATACTCAGACTGGATGTGATGCAATGTGTCAATTTGACTTAGATTCAAGTGGGAAGTGGGTAGTTACAAAACATGTAAAGGAGCACAACCATGAGTTGTGTCCGGCATCTGCAAGCTATATGCTTAGGTCGCATAGGAACGTTTCTGTTGATCAATTGACATACCTTAAAGATATGAAGAGGAGTGGAGTCCCGTTATCTGATGGTATTCGGTTTTTAAAACATCAGTCTGGAGGTTCACCATTTGTTGGATTTACTGCCAGGGATGCTTATAACACAATGTTGCTAGATTCGACGAAGCATTTAGATGGGACTGGCTCTAACACTTTGATTGAGATTTTTCGGAAGAGACAATTGAATGAGTCTGGTTTCTTTTTTGATTTCGAAGTTGATGATGATGCTAGGTTGTGTAGTTTTTTTTGGAGGGATGTGAAAATGAAGTCGGATTATTTGTTGTTTGGTGATTTGGTTGTACATGATACAACATACCGTACCAATAGGTATGATATGATTTATGGTCCATTTGTAGGTATGAACCACCACTGTATGAATGTGATGTTTGGTTGTGGCTTTTTATTGAATGAGAGGACAGAATCTTTTGTTTGGCTGTTCAAAACGTTTCTACAGTCAATGGATGGTATGCAGCCACAAACAATAATGACTGATCAGTGATCTGCCATGGCCGCTGCAATCACGCAAGTATTTCCAAATTCAAAACACAGGCTATGTATTTGGCACATTGGGGAGAATTCAAAGACGCACATCAAAGGATTGAGAATGCAAAAGGGTTTCATAGAGTTATTTAATTTTCTATTAAAGTACAGTGACACAGAAGCTGAATTTGAATTTTACTGGAACAGGTATTTTTGCAACTTTCATCCTCAAATTTTGGCTTTGTTTATGAAATTATAGTAGTGTTAAGAGAGAATGATATTTGGGGTTTGACAAAATGATAGCATGTCAATGTTTATTTATTTATTTATATATTTAGTATCGAATTTTCAGTTTGTTTTTGTTTATTACTTGTAGATCCTATTTGTGTTGTAGAGCTCGACTGGATTTAGTTGGCATACCCCACGCCCTCTGTTGTGCATCTAAATCAGTTGTGCATATGAAATTTTTGTTTTGTCTTTTTTGCTCATACGATTTATCTCTTATGTTATATTTTTTCAGGATGGTGACTGAGTATAATATCCATAAGAATGTTTGGTTGGATAGATTATATAATATTAGGGAGAAGTGGTGTCCTGCTTTTAGCAAACAGTACTTCTCTGGTGCTATTTTATCCTCGCAAAGGAGTGAGTCTACTAATCATTCAATATCTAGAAGACTTTCAAAAACAGCTGGATTGTGTGATTTCTGAGTGGAGGAGCAGGGAGAGTGGTGAAGATGTTCGCTGTTCTCAAGGTTTGCCATCAATGGCTATGAATTACGTGAAGTTACTTTCACATGCTAGAGAAGTTTACACTATTGAGATAGGTGAGGTAATGAAATATCATGTTTGGCGTCCTGATGTTGATTTGATTCGTCATGAGGTTTGTTTTAGTTTTAAGGACTTGGATATATCATGCAGTTGCAGGTTGTTTTCAGAGATGGGTATTTTGTGTTCTCATTGTCTTCGCATTTTAAATGTTCATTGTGTTGCAACAATCCCTGATAAGTATATTCTTAAAAGATGGACTAAAAGGGTTGTTGAAGACAGGACAGTAGAGAATGTTTGTGGTGTTGCCTCAGGTGGTTGGGTTATACAAATTGGTAGAAAGTTTCAGCGGTTGGTTTTATCTAGTCAAGACAATTCTAAAGCTCGGGAAACATGTGAAGATGCCTTTCAAAATGCCAAGATGAAGATTGATGCTGAAATTGGTCCTATTTTCTTTGAAGATGGTGAACAAACCACAGATGGTGTTATACAAAATCCATCACGTAGTAGGCCAAAAAGTGAATGCAACAAACGATTGATTAGCACAATAGAAAAGAAGTACAAATATGCATGAGGACGAAATAATTATTCAAAGTATGTCGAGTTGAATACAAAGGCTGCTATGCAATCATCTGTGTGAGAGTCTGTTTCTAGTATGGTGGGCAGCGGGTATTTGGTCCATCCGTCTGGTGGTAGTAGTTCAAAGCTGGTTCATTTTAATCCAAATGAAAGTTCTTAAAAAGAATATAGTTTCTTTTTGAAAATTCTGCACTTTCCTTTACTAAACAGTACAATTACTTTTGAAAAACACAGCAGTTTCCTTTTCATTTACCTGGAGTTTCAAATGGAATTGCAGTGGAATATTTGAGACCACATTGTTAGTTCTAGTTAATAAACACTTCAATTTCAGTTCATGAACACTACATTATCATTTCAGTTACCCTATAGTTTTATTTAGGATCTTTAGGCATTATGGAGAAACAATATACTTAAAAAGAATATAGTTTCTTTTTGAAAATACGGCACTTCCCTTGCACTTCCCTTTACCAACCACTACAGTTTCCTTTGAAAAACACTACAGTTTCTTTTTCATTTAGCTGGAGTTTCAAATGGAATTGCAGTGGAATATTTGACACCACATTGTTAGTTCTAGTTAATAAACCATTCAGTTTCAGTTCATGAACACTACATTATCATTTCAGTTACCCTATAGTTTTATTTAAGATCTTTAGGCACTATGGAGAAACAATATACTTAAAAAGAATATAGTTTCTTTTTGAAAATACGACACTTTCCTTTACCAAACACTACAGTTTCCTTTGAAAAGCACTACAGTTTCGTTTTCATTTATCTGTAATATCATATGGAATTTCAGTGGAATATTTGACACTATATTGTCAGTTCTAGTTAATAAACCATTCAGTTTCAGTTCATGAACACTACATTACTATTTCAGTTACTCTATAGTTTCATTTAAGATTTTTAGTAATTATGAAGAAACAATATACTTAAAAAGAATATAGTTTCGTTTTGAAAATACAGCACTTTCCTTTACCAAACGCTGCAGTTTCTTTTAGTTTACATTGCAGTTTCTTATTGCAAACACTACACTTTCCTTTCACGGACACTGTAGTCCCTTTTCAGTTGATGAATCACATATTAGAATATATGAGACTTTGTGACTGGAAATGTAGCATTTCAGGAATAATATTCCATTGATTATATATTAACATGATAAGTCAAAAACATAGAACTATTTTTAGCAAAAAGTAATGATGATTAAAACCTGCATAATAAATGTAGTCTAAAGCTAACTTGGCTTCACAACGAAACAGAATAAAACATTGGCGGGTGGTGCATTTATCCTTACATTCAAATTCAAAGTCACTGTAAGAGCCTTTTTCCAATAAAGTGTTATTCGGCATTCCTTATGACAGTTGCTTTGTGAACATTCACAGGCATCATGAGGATCCTCGATGTGTACAATGCTCGTAGTGATGCCAAATAAGGGTCCAGCATTAGTGTTAATTATTTAAATTTTTATAATTGAATGAGCAGTATAAATGATTAAAGTTTGATGTAAACTTACATTTGGGTTTTTCGGAGTAAAACCACATTTCCATTGTGGATTGCCCATGTAGGTCTCCATGTGGCGCATGCAATACAATCCACAATCAGTCTTGTTATCAGCTGTTCTCCAACTCATTTTTACCAGCTCCACAGGCAGTTTTGGTATCCTCTAGGCTAGACTGGTATGTCCTCTTTTCATCAAATACTCTGAAAATGCAGTGTTCTGCAAATTAAAAGTAGTTAGATATGCATCATATATTCATAATTAGAGTGCCAGATTGAATTATTTTGAATATAGATCAGTTTCCTTTACCATACACTACAGTTTCCTTTTGAATACATTACAGTTTCTTTCTACATATACTATAGTATCAGTTGATGAATAATATATTTTCTTTTTACACAGTTTTCATAATGAACAACATATAAGACTATATGACACTTTATCAAAATAAAATAAATTATTTTTTGAATGAAATAGGTAATTAGAATACTTACCAGTACTTTTGGACTATCAGCATACTTTTGTTGCATTCTCATTCCTTTTGGAAGGGGCCTGTTGTCAATGATTTCAAGCATTGACGTTGTGAAATTGTAGCACATTATGTAGAAGTGATTATGCCGGTATATGCCAAAGAATATATGTTAACAATTATTAAAATGTTAGTAGTTTGTTTAATTCTAAGTACAATATTTTTTTTTGCATAGGGCATTATTTACCAGCTGAGCATCGCTTATGTCCAACTTCCCAACATTGTTTATTTCTGTGTCTAAGCACTGCTCAAAGTCTGTCTGGTAAGAGCTTTGTTCTGCATTTTCACCCCTTTCCCAATTTGTGGGGCTGTCTAGTTGGAGCTGTAAAAATTTATTTTATGTTATAAGATGTTAATTAAAAAAAATCAGGCATAACGTAAAAAAAGTGTTGTTTGCTTACAAAAGCCTGGGTTGAGAAGAATATTCGCTTGGGCTTATCAAGGCCTCTGTTGAGATCCAGCTGATTTAGTCGTAGACACCAAACATCTACAATAACACTTTCTAGCTCTCCGGCTCTCATAGGCTGGAATGTTTCTCTATTCAAGTAATATCCAGCATACTCAAACAGTTCTTCACTGAAAAAAGAGCATGTATAGATATTTAAGTTAGTTAGGCAAAAATATGGAGATAATAACATAAGATGGGTGTCTTTCATACGTCAAAGGCCGTTCTTCTGTTGGATCAAGGAAGGCATAATCAGATATCAGCTTTTCTTTTGGTCCGACTTTCTTCAATATTTCATCGTTCTTTGTCCAAAAAGGTGATCTCAGATTCATTGGTAGATTTTTAAATCTTCGGGTCCTTTCAGCCACTATTTGCTCAGTGTGGTCATCATCATCAGGTTCAGCAATCAAACTGCAGTTTAATTGTTCAAATATATAATTATGTTTCCTATCAGATCTCATACAACATAGAGTAGGCATGCTGTTCAGTTTCAGTTGATACACACTGCAGTTTCTTTTCACAAACACTACAGTTTCTTTTAAAATACACTACAGTTTCTTTTTCATTTCTCTGTATTTTCTTTTGAAATACACTACAGTTTCTTTTGGAATACACTACAGTTCCTTTTGAAATACACTACAGTTTCTTTTGAAATAAACTACAGTTTCTTTTGAGATACATTACAGTTCTTTTTGAAATACACTACAGTTTATTTTAAATTACATTACAGTTTCTTATTGTTTGGTCAGATTGCTATAATCCATATGCTGGAGGGGGTGGTACTTTTACAGATGCCAATGAGGATGATTCAGTATCAGTTTAGTAAAAATATAGGTCCTATTAGGTCTCATACAACATAGAGTAGGCATGCTAGTCAGTTTCAGTTTATATACACTGCAGTTTCTTTTCACAAACATTTCAATATCCTTCAAGTTAGACTATAATTTCATTTTGATATCATGCAAATAGTATGTGTTAAAATTAGTGTAAATATATAAGGATTGACCATACCTATCAAAGAGTTGTTTCATTGTGTTGTCTTCTGGGGTTGTGTCCAACTGTTGTTCATCGGAGATGGTTTTCTCACTATCTTCATCAAGATCTCTTGCGATATTTCGTAGTTCAGTAGAATCAATCTTATTTTGGGGTTGTTCCATTGCAGCAGGTTGAGGAGAGGGCACTCCAAGGTCAAAAGATGGTGTTTGAATGTGATGTTGTGATTGTGAAGTTGTAGGCTGTTCTGGCTGAGCTGCGTAATTTTTCCTTGTCTGTAAGAATGCTTGCTCAAGAGCACTGACTGCATCAAGAAAGCTCAGTTGATTGAAGATGTCATCATCATCTAGCAGACCTTGTTGTTGGGGAGGTTGAGAACTGGACACTCCGTTGATCATTTCAGCAATATTCTCAAATGTTCTCTTGATTATTCCACCTCCAGTCCTGTTGTTGCCAATCTCAGCCATTACCTCACCAAATTCAACCACTGTGTCAGTCATCTTCCTCAAGACAGAAGTGACCTTCTTTAAAGACTCATCAGACAATTCAGCTTGGACATTTTCATCAATCCTCTCATGTACACGTTCTTCTTCCCGTTCAAATCGTGGGATTACCTTTCCCCTTCCAAATTGTCCAGATAATACTTCTGACTTTATTCTCTCCTTTACCCTCTCTTCAGTCCATGATGTTACTGCAGGAGCTATCCTTTGTATCTTGTTCCCTTTGAATTCCAAACGGTCAAGGTATGTCAACTGTGTTTGAAACAATAAGAATATTAGTTAGGCATGCTGTTCAGTTTCAGTTGATACACACTGCAGTTTCTTTTCACAAACACTACAGTTTCTTTTAAAATACACTACAGTTCCCTTTGAAATACACTACAGTTTCTTTTTCATCTCTCTGTATTTTCTTTAGAAATACATTACAGTTTCTTTTGAAATACACTACAATTTCTTTTGAAATATACTACAGTTTCTTTTGAAATACACTACAGTTTCTTTTGAAATACACTACAGTTTCTTTTGAAATACATTACAGTTCCTTTTGAAATATAGTTAGTACAAGTTAAATTTAATTGTTCTAGTATGCAGGACAGTAAGAGAAATATTATAAATATATGGTTTAAATTATTACCATCAGAAACAGTGCAGGGCCATAGAAGAATGATTCTTGCTTCTTTTTCCAAGATATAGCAGAGTCAATCAAAGACTTGAAAGTGTACTCGCACCAGTTCAAGTCTTTAATTTTTGAAACGTCAGCCAGTGAGTAGAGGACCTTGTATGCTGCCTTCCTGCTCTGGTTCCCTTTCAGTAGGTTGGACACCAACATGATAACAAAATCACGCTTGAACCAATCTCCACCGTCTCCTCTTTCGATCATCTTCGCTGGCATGCATCTCGTCAGCGGTGAACCTTTTGCTACTTCCCATCGGTGCCTCCAATCAGTCAGAAGAGTAACATACTCTGGTGGTTCAGTTTCTGAAGTACCTTCTATGACAGGGTATTGTCCGTTTGGGAGCTCCAGTGTGCTATAGACATCATCAGCAGAAATTCTCATCTGATCACCCTGTAAATCTAATGAGCATTTATAGGGATCAAACTACTCGAGTATGTATCTTGTTAACCTACTATCCCAATAAAAAACAGTCAATGTTAGCATTGATCCAAAGCCGATGTCCTGAACTGCCTTTTGCTGTGCAGGGTTTAGTGAAGATAGGAGTTCCCTAAAGTGCTTTGGTGACATCCTTGTTTGCATGTATTCAAGGTTAGTAATCAATGACTTTTCTGGAGTTTTTCTTGGTTTTTTTGGTGCTTTGGGAGGTCTTGTTTTGGAGCCTTGCGCTTAGCACCAGATTTAGTACCCCTTGTTTTTTGCTGCTCTGGCATCTCTGTTGCTGTATCAACTTCTTTTGATTTTTTCTGTGTTGCTGTTGTCTTCTTCATTTCTGCTCTGCAAACAATGTCACAAATTAACAATGATTATTATAACCAAGTAGATTTCATTGTTTTCTGTTCATAATGTTTTGTGTTCATACCGTTCATAAATTTCTTTTCATAGATTTCATAGTTTTCTAGACACACAGCCCTCATGTTCTGATACACCATACAGTTTCATTTACAAAACACTGCAGTTTCTTTTAGAAAACAGATCAGTTTCTTTTTCATTTAGCTGGAGTTTCAAATGGAATTGCAGTGGAATATTTGACACCACATTGTCAGTTCTAGTTAATAAACTCTTCAGTTTCAGTTCATGAACACTACATTATCATTTCAGTTACTCTATAGTTTCATTTAAGATTTTTAGGCCTTATGGAGAAACAATATACTTAAAAAGAATATAGTTTCTTTTTTAACATACAGCACTTTCCTTTACAAAACACTACAGTTTCTTTTAGAAAACACTACAGTTTCGTTTTCATTTAGATATAATTTGAAATGGAATTTCAGTGGAATATTTGACACCACATTGTCAGTTCTAGTTAATAAACCCTTCAGTTTCAGTTCATGAACACTACATTATCATTTCAGTTACTCTATAGCTTCATTTAAGATTTTTAGGCCTTATGGAGAAACAATATACTTAAAAAGAATATAGTTTCTTTTTGAACATACAACACTTTCCTTTACAAAACATTACAGTTTCTTTTAGAAAACACTACAGTTTCTTATTGCAAAAACTATAGTTCCACTTTGTCAGATTCATTTTATGAACAATGTAGGTTCTTTCCCAAAACAATTTCTCTTTGACAAACCTACAGTTTCTCAAAATTGTTATATTTTTATTTAATAATTTGCAGGGCATAACAGGACATCATCTAAATTGATATATTTTTACAAACATACATTTTCTCTTTCACAAACCTACAGTTTCAATTAGACAAACCAATAGTTTCTTTTAGACAGAACTTTAGTTTCATTTTGAAAATACAATAGAATATTTTTACGATTCATCTGTTTTCATACAGGTAGTTCGATTTTATAAACAATGTGATTTCATCGTTTTGAAAGATTAGTATCATTTCAAGTAGTATACTGTTTTTTGAATGATACACGCGATTTCTTTTTCAATTCATTTCAGTGCATGCGTTGTAATGGATGTAAAATAACTGAAATTAAGCTCTTAGCCCATGCATGATACATAACAATGTGTTTGCTTGATATATAACAAGATGTTTACCTGTTTTGAAGCTTTTAGACTGCAACAATGGTTGAAAGCCTCTCGATAATGGTCGACAATGGCAGAACAAGTGAAGAGCTCCGTTGCTTTTTTGGAGAAGATGGTAAGTTTTTTGGCTTGATCGAAAAGAAAGTGGGGTAGTGGAGATGACAAATGACGCCTTTTTCCCGTCTTTGCGTATTGTATTAAAAAAAATAATAATAATAATAATGTCAAATCTCCCACGACGGGTTGACGTCGTGGGACGGAATAAACTGCCGCCGTTTCATTTACTAAATGAAACGGCGGCGTTTTGGGACCACGGTCCACAATGCTTTGTGGACCGTGGTCCACCATATAAGAACTGGTGGATGAGGGGATGCAGGTTTCCTTTATTTTATTTAATTTTTAATTAAGAAACGCCCTGGAAACTTTTGACAAATCAAGAAATGTTCTTCTAGTTTCCTTGAGAACATTTCTGAAACTGGAAACACGACCTCTATGCAATATAGCTTTTCATATTGTATATACCCTTTACCTTTATGCACACTGCTGAAAAAAGATCATGGGCAAATTGCTAAATTCCAATGTAAAAGAAAAAAAAAAAAACTAAATTTATTAAATGCTTCAAGAATCTACAGTAATTTGATCGCCTTACACAGATTGATTCAAGAACATGCAACATAGACAGACAAAGCTTTACTTGTTTGCACAATTTAACCCTGGCCTGGCTTTCCTTGATCATGGAGGCAAAATGACATGTTGGCACAATATGACATCTGATATGGTCTTTCCATGCCTATCAATTCTTCGCGAGCAGTTCACGCCACCATCTAGGATGTTGCGAACCACAACGTTTAAAGAGTGGATACCCCTGACTTGATAGATCTCCACCTTCACATTCTCACTCATCCATTTATCTCTTCTTTCAATATCATTTGAAGTTGGAAATGAAGTGGGGTTTAGAAGTGAAGAAACAGCTTCCTTTACCCAGTCTGGGGTTATAACTGCCTTTAGCCTTTCGATATCTGGTGGAAAATGTGGGATAATGGAGAAGTTGAGGTCATTCCCTTTGTCACCAGTCCTGCTGTGTGCTATATCATAGAGGGGAAGCTTTGTCCCAGATGGAGCTGGAGAGCAATTAAGCTTTGGTGCTAGGGGATCTCTAAAATCACTTTTGGTGTCTTCCCTAGAGACTGGTTGAGATATCGATTCGTGGTTATCACTGGTAAGCATCATTGTCTGGAGGCGGCTGGCACTCGCAGTCTCTGCGTTTGAGGTCATACCCTTTGCCGTGATACACCATTCAACATCTTCACGTCTCACCTAAATTTGTAGCATTAGTCTGTATAAGCTAATGCATGTATACAATAAAACACACTATACCTATGTGGAGGTGGAAGGGGGATGGAGAGATGAATTCTGCAGGTGGTAGTTAATTTACTCTATTTTTAATTGTTATAATAAAAAGAAGGGAAAATGGTCAAATAGACCCCTAAACTTTATACCAAAAGTCAATTAAACCCTTGAACTTTTAAAAGTTACCATTAAACTCATGAACATACTATTTTTGTTCATTGAATCCCCAAAGCCAGTTAATGACCTGTATTAACACGTCACTAGAGTTCCGGCGAGACTCCGACAACGGTCACTGGTTGCCTTTGAAGAAGGCAACCCAACTGGAGAAGGCGACCGGACTAGTCACTTTCTTCGTCAATCGGAAGAAGGCGACCAGTTCGGTCAACCGGCAGTCAACTTTTTGTGAATGGCGGCAATTTTGTTATCAATAACAGCACTTTTTGTGAATGGCGGCAATTTTGTTATCAATAACAGCAGTCAATGGCAGCCAATGACAGTCAACGACAACCTGCATATCGGTAACCTATTGGTTACTGGTAAATTAGACTTATTTGACCGATTTTAATAAGTTGGAGTGTTTAATTGCAACTTTTAAAAGTTCATGAGCTTAACTGCCTTCTCATGTAAAATTGGAGGGCCTATTTGAGCTTTTCCCTAAAAAGAAATGGGCCTTTCTTCTCCAGGGATGTTTTGTGTGTGTGTGAGAGGGAGAGAGAGATACCAATCCTTTCTCCAGTATAATCTCTTTCTTGCACCCGGTACTGCATATTAAGAGTCTGGTTTCAACAACATGCTGAAGTTTATATAAATTTAAATGCAAATGTGTACAAGTGATAGAGAAAGACCTGACACCTCCACCACCAGCTGGGCCATTTGTGTACAAAGCTGTGAATTCTTTGGTAAACTGGATAGCTATTTCTTCTTCCTCAAATAGGCCATCCATCCTAAGCCTAATATCTTCACAATTTCTTGCCAAGTTATTGTCCATGCTGATTGCTTTTAGGCTATCCAGACCTATTATGTAGGAAATTATATGTTTGTTGACACCGGGATAAACTTCTTCCATCCATGACCTTACCTGATAGTATATAAAACTCATAGTCAACAGCATTTACAAACTCAAATATCATTCTGCATTTCCTTTCAGAACAGAAGTCTCAATCATAACAAATTTTATGGGCCGTTCTAGAAGAAGCACAATATTGGTATTATCAAGGACGTAAAGAGAAATGTAAAGACTACGATACTACTCACCAAGAACTCGGCAGCTTCTGCACGTTTTACACACTCATAACCCCCATAGGATATCTCTCCCCAGCCTTTCCATCCCTTGTCCTGTGAAACAAGGCAACAGCAAGATGAGGCACAGAAGAATATACCTTTCACTTTGTTACACAGATGATTGCTAAAAACAGAGATAGGGAAGTAATATTGATAAGTCATATAACTTTATTGAAGTGCTCAAATGAAAATGAAGAAATATTATAATAATCCTACAATTTGAAGATGTTTTTATCTACAGCACTAAAGCTAGATGAATTCCTCTGGGACAATGTCAACCAGAGGAGTTACACTAGAAAGATTACGAGAAATATTCTTGAATGAGTTGATTCACTGAATTAAAAGATCTTTAGTTGCCTGCAAATATTAATAAGAATATCACCAATGAGAGTTTCAATGCCTACATGTAGCAAGATAAGTGTCTTAAAGTTTACTGTAACCCCTGGCTATAATTTATAAGAGAAGGCAGTAGTCAATAATGGAAACAAAGAGTTTTTTCCAGTTGGACCACTTCCACATTTGATCCCTAAATATTAATCTTTCCACATTTGGTCCCATGACTTTTAAATCCTTGCCACATTTGGTCCCTTCGACCAAATTCCGGTCACCGGTGACCAAATTTTAGGCTAGTGACTTATCATGAAGAGCAAAATTGTCATTTCCGATCCCCTAGCGAGGAGTAATGAAAAATGACAATTTTACCTTTTAAGATAAGTCACTAGTGACCGAAAATTAGGTCGGAGGGACCAAATGTGGCAAGGATTTGAAAGTCATGGGACCAAATATGGAAAAATTAATAGTCAGGGTCGGTAACCAAATGTGGAAATGATCCCATAGTTGTGGGACCAAAGAAAAAAACCTCTGAAAACAAAATAGTATTGTTCCTTGGTTGGTTGTAAGAAAGAAAAAAAAAAAAAAAAAAAAAAAAAAAAAAAAAAAAAAAAAAGTAGCAAGAAACACCTCCTTTTTTGATGCATTTCATATCACTCTCTTTTGTGAAGTACCTTTGAAGCCAGCAGTAACAACTTATCAGGTACTGCTTCTACATGTGGTTTTGCTCCAGTGCAGAGGACCCTATCCTTTGACAATGATTGAAATACAACATCTTGGAAATCTACAATCTGTATGAAGGGAAAAACGAAGGGCTCAAAACTTCAAAGATACTCTATTTTATTCTAGTCTATTATTTCTCTTATCAAACCAGATGGCACATAGAAACTTATTACAATACTTACAACATCTGGGGTAATGTATCTTCCAGGATCCCCAACCTCATACAGAAGCTGCTCGGCACAAGTGCTAAAGTTTAAAACCCCACCGCTACTTTCTGCCTTTGCCACACATACTGAACCATCATATTTAACTTCCACATATGGGAGAGACAAATCTAGGAGATCTTGGAAGGACATGTTTCGGTGTTTGTCTCCTATGCAAATGTCACACAAGTATCACTCAATACATCTACAAGAATGGCACAAAATTAAAGCAAAGTTGCGCTCTGCCTTTAATGAAAAAAATCAAAGCAAAGTTGGTGCCCAGGTATTACCAAATGTTATTTACAAGAGAAGTCTAATGAAAATATACCTGGGTGCATATAATACCCTCCTGTGAGCTGACAACCACACTCTAGCAGGTGGCTAGCCAGTGAACCTTGGGCTAACAGCATTGTTTCATCCCAATTCCAACCCAATTCATATACCTGGTTATAAAGATCAAAGTAACATTGAACTTATGTAAAACTAATAATTATCCATGGATTGGTAATATGACTAATATCATTATATTAGTAATCCATCATATATAAAGTGAAGGGTTAATTCTAGTTTTGGTCCCTCAACTATAGTGTTTTTCCAGTTTTGGTCCTTGAGTTCAAAATCGGCCAAATTTCATCCTTTACTATTGAAAACGTGCAACTTTCACTACTAATGGAAGACCAGAAGTGGTACATTTTCAATTATTGGGGACCAAATCTAGTCGATTTTGAACCCAATGACCAAAAAGAAAAAAGAAAAAAGAAAAAAGAAAAAAGAAAAAAAAAAAAAAAAAACACAAACAATAGTGAAGAGATCAAAATTGGAATTAACTCCAAAAGGAATTACATTTGATTAGAATCTGCACAAGTGCATCTACCACTAGATAAACATATCTGCAAAAGAGAACCAGCTAACAAAAGCAGAATCAGATGTCCCAAAATAAAGGGCTCATTAGCCTGAACGAAGGATTAAAATATTCTTTTCTCCCTGCCTCTGCAAGGAGTCCAGGTTAATGAAACAGTCTTCTTAAGTTTCTAATCCTTCCCAATTCTCTTCTACCATGTTACAATATCCCTATATACAATGGCTAGTGTACTGTAGTATAACCTATTTCCAAAAGAAGTTTGGTGTTCCCCAACAAAATCTCAAAATCAGAACATCATAGGGTGAGTTTCTAGTCAATCACAAGGTATGGTTTCAAAGTAGAGGTAAGGATGATTTCTTCCCAAGTATCCAAAGCACAATTCTATCCTTTTACCAACCTGTTCTGGATCAATCACTTTACAGTTAATTCATGGTGAAATGGGGAAACAAGTCACATTTCAAACCAAATTTTGCCCCAACATTTAGAAAAGCCAAGTGACAAGGCTTGCGGAGAGTAAGTTAGTTCTCCATTTTCAACTGAAAGTGAGTTGGTAATCTTGCTCATAGTCATTAAAGCACATATAATACTTCTGGATGTATCTCGCTTCCTAAAAATATTTCTTGCACGGACACAAACATATTCACTAATCTAAAGGGTAGACATGCAAAGTGTTATGTTCCCGGGCAAAGGTACGTGTCAAGGGGCGAGAGGAAGATGTGGAGGTCGGTACTGGTTTGCCTATGGTTTGAGAGGCGCTGGACTCAGAAAACAGAAGAGAGATAAAAGAGGATTTTATGGAGTTTCCTTCTCCTTGTTTCTTATAACTTCTGGCTTGATTCATTAGCAATGCAAACCTCTCTTTATATAGAAGAGAGTTACACACTTACACTTTCCTAAAGTTTACAAAGGAAACTTATTGAGACTAAATAAGCTAATATAGAAACTAACTAAACTAATCTAGAATAAGGAAACAATTACCTAAAACCAAAAGAACAAAGCCAGAAATAAATCAATTCTAATAATAAAGAACATATCACAAAGCCAGAACATTTTTTTCTCCCCTCTAGAGTTACATGTTCCAGGCCCTTTCAGATGTACAGTACAGTAGTAGTTCCATCTTTAATATACAAGAAGTAATTGTCCCTTGGAGTGTGGGAGGAAGAGGGAGGGCAGGAGGGTAGTATCACTCTAAGAAGTTTGGGACAACAGGACAAACAGAAATTAAAATCTTATCCAACTTCATACCATTGGAGCCAAGAACAAGGCGGCATCTGCTACTCGAGAAGTAATAACAAGATTTGGTCTATATCTCTCAAGGCATTCAACAATGGGAGCTGCTCCCAGATACACACTAACATCCTGCATAAAATCAGGCACATAAAAACTGTTACATACTTACATTTTCCTATTTTCAAGTCATATTTAGTGTTACCCTCACTTAAAATAAGAAATAAATCAATGCAACCAAGAACTAAAATAGAAAAAGGGCAAACAAGATATTACAATCATAATGCTTCAGTCAAATATTCGCTATGGCTACTCTGGTTACTGAAGAAACAACTTCCTTTAATTCATACTCCGTATAAATTACAGAAACATACTCTAAGGATTAGCAAACCTTACACCATCAACATCTCTCAGGTCATCCTTCAAATCTGCATGTCAATAAGAAAAAAAAGGAGGTCACAAAAAGATACTAGATTCTTGATGCCATTTCCATTAGTCTTCTTATCCTCTATGATGTGAGAAATTACCTGATCTAGTGACTTTATGCTGATAGGCCAGACCAACTGTAATACTGATACCCAGTCTGCCTGCAATTCTTAAAACCTCATCACGAGCACCATGTGGATCCTCTTCAGCCAAATTGCAAAGATACAGGTTACCAAGCAGAAAGCAAAGATCACTCAAAGACAAGAGTGAAAAAGATAATTACTTGCACCCATGTTGGTAATAATGCAAACTCCCTTCTCCATAGCCAAAGGTAAGAGCAATTGCATCCAGTCAGATACTGTGTAAATTACTCACAGTTAATAATTGCACAGTAATAATTTTCTACTACATAAATAATGCAAATGGAATTAAAAATGTGCATACGCATTGGTATACAATTTCAGTACAACACTCAAGATGATGACCATAGATAATAAGAACATACTACGGGGATCATAGCCCTTGCCACCAGATTTTATTGACTGATAGCGTTCAGCAAGGGTACGTTCTGCCAAACACTCCAATACTAGATAGTCTAATTCCTTGACCTTCTGAAGCAACTTTAGAGCTGCAAATGGTCGATCACCTCCAAAACCAGCACCACAACCAATTAAAGCTTTATCTTTTCGCCTTCGAGGGTTCACCCTCTGCAATTAATGATTTGCATCATAAAATGTTCTGCATGTAGAACATGAATTTGTATATATATATATACATTTATATATAACCAGAAAACAAACTAACCAGCCTGACAACACAGTCATGAATCTCTGGCATACCACAATCTCCGCTTTCTATGAAACCCTGATAAACCCAATGATTGATATAAAGGTTTACGATATGAAAAGACATATAAGTTTGCAATTTAAACCCAGAAAACAAAATATTTATCCATTAACAATTTTTTTGTAATATGGCAGCTGACGATTTCAAACAAGTCGTATTATTTTAAAAATCCGTATCAATCAATTAACCAACAAACAAATAGAACATTTCACGTTCTGGGTCACCTTACATTCTTCAGTTCCAGTTCAAAAGATCATAGAAACTATATATGTAAGAACTAGCCATTATCTATCATCTAGTTAGTCAAAAGAATGTAAAGAAATTGAAAAAATAAACGATGAAAAAGAAACACACAAAAACAACAACAACAAAAAGGAGAGATTCTTGAAGTTACGGCTTCCATGATGACGAAATTGCTTCTGATCGCTGGTGGTTGAAGGTTTAATTAAATTAAATTTTACGAGGATGATTATCCAATACGGCAATACGCCGGTAGCACACCTACTGACCTACCTAAAAGAGTCAGAGTATAACAACAGAAAGTCCACATTATTTTTTAGTCTCTAGTGCCTTCTTCATTAGTTCAAGTTTTTTTCTCCAGATTTTTGTGGACCCAACATCCACTTCATCATCTATTATCCAATCATTATTGCATGGATGATCCACAGCTGTGTGGACAAAAATAAAAAGTACATTATTTTCGTACTGTAGGTACATTATTTTAGAGTACATTATTTTTGTACTGAAGGCACATTATTTGATATATATTATCAAATAATATACCTACAGTACAACAATAATGTACCTTCAGTATAAAAATAATGTACTTTTTATTTTTGGTCCACACAGCTGTGTAGACCATGGTCCATGCAATAATTTGCCTCTATTATCTCACTCAACTATAAAAAAATATTCTTCCCATTAATTTTAAGTTTTTTTCTTAACTTTTTATGAGCTCACCATTTTAACACTATATTTTAATTAATTAATTATTTATTATCATTATAAAATTATAATTACAATTATTATATGTAAATCAAACATATTAAAATTAAAACAATTTTTAAAAATATAAATATTGAAACAAATTTATAATTATAAATATTTACTTTTTTAAAAATAATTTTACCACAGCTAAAGTTTTAATAACAAAATAAAAAAAAAATAAAAAATAAAAAAAACAAGCTGGCTGTTTCAACGGCCAGCCAAAAAAAAATAACAAGAATAAAGAATCAGCTGGTCTACCGTAGGCCAGCTGAAGAAGAAAAAAAAATAAAAAAACAAATGAACTTACAAAATCCTGACAAATTAGGGGGTGTTGCAGGAGAAAGAATTCTCCAAAAAACAACACTCCCATTTGTGTAAAGCAAGAAGGAGTAGTTTTTTTTTTATTAAAACTTGTGCCTAAACATGCTATTGGGGAGGGCCTAAGCCTATTTTTATCTCTATAAATCTATAAGGTCATCCCAATGGTTTGTTTTAAACCAATTTTGGAACAGTAAATAGGTTCATAACTATTGGGGGGTGATGTTTTCCATGGTGAGGCGCAGTAGCTTTTCATCAGTGGGGGCCCACCCATTCTGCAAAATTTTTGGAGCCTGCCTGGGCGCGTAATATATATTTTTTAAATTTGTTTTGTCAGGTTTTGTTTTTTATTTTTTTTCCTTTTCTTTTTTTTTCTTCCACCTCATTTTCTCTTTCCTAATCATACTTACAAAATCTCCTAAAAAACAACACCAAAATCTATATCTATCTATTCTATATATATATATTAAAACAGAAGTGCTAGCTTTCCCGCTCATTTTAGTCCAAAAATTTTGAAATCGGTCAACATAATAATATATAATAATTCCTTATAATAAATTCTAGCCTTCCTTATCATTCCTTATTTATGGCTAAAATTGACAAAATATTCAAATTATGATTCC